>JARVGQ010000737.1:17441268-17454032 GCA_031762355.1 Hypsolebias martinsi | reverse complement strand
AGAGGGTTGTGGTAGCTCGGTGGTCTGTGGTTGCATCCGGCGTAAAAAATAATTGCGATGTCTTCGCGCGACTTAGTTCACTGTGGCGACACCCCTGATGAAGAAGAAAAAAAACATACGTATGTCAGAACACAACATTTAGACATTACCATTGGGCTCATTCATAGAAATAGCCACACAGACCAGTTCGTCTTTAAGCATCCTCTAGCCGTTCTTGAATCCCAGATGAATCCGACCATGTCCCGCTCAGATGTGAACTTTCAGAAAGGTAGCAGGCGTAACCAGAAGAGGCGTGGAGCAGAACTCTGCTGGGCTGAAGCGGAGTGTGATACATTAAATGTGTTTCTGATGTCGCCCTCGTGTCATTTACTACGTTTAATGAATTGGCTCGCTTTAGCAAACCCGTTTGTGATCAACCAATTTTTTTTTAACCGATGACAAAGTTGCTGTGTGTTATCATTATTCCCTCGGTAATAAATCTGTTTGCTGTTGTTCAATCCCACAAGCAGATGGTCACAACTAATGTCATCAGTTCATTACATTACTGAGCTGCAGCTCCGCGGTTTTATTTTTTATTTTTTTATTCACACATCAGCCAGCCTGTTACTACTACCACTGTCAGAGGCACAAAAGATCAGAGGTAGGTTGTCTCCGACCCCCCTCTTGCCATCTGTCTTCTGAATGGACCAAGACGACCAGGACATGTCCAAGTATTGAGGCGTCTTGTGAATTAACCAAATGTTTATTGTGTAAAACAAATATTCTTAATAGACATAATGCTTACATTTGTGAGGGTTTCTTGCTGTTGCAGCTTATATCTCTTTATTGGAAGGGTGTTCAGGAAAATTTTTTTTAAAAGGCCATTAAAACCAAAAGAGCAGATATCTCCCAACCCCCACTGAACATGCCACATAAGTATAGTGGAAATGGGATTCAACCTTCATCTTATTCAGTTCAGATCAGGGGCTTCCTTCCTTCTCACAAGTCCATAATTTATTTCCTCCTATCACCTTTTCCAGGGTGCTCCTATCCACTCAGAAGCCACAAGCACACATGGACACCGTCAAGGGCACGACTAATGCACTAACGCACACAAGCCTTTGAGAGAACAAACAGCAAATTGATCTTGCACCAGGTGTCTTCCTTTCTCCTGCTATCTTCCATTTGCTAATTGCATATTTGTCATTTGCCCGGTCCTGCAAGGCTGCAGCTCAGCATATTGATCAATCTAATGCTAACAAAATGAAAAAAGTAACTCGCACAGTCTCACAGGACCATGGGAGAAAATATCATTGAATGGACTGATAAGAAGCTGTGTAATCATTGTCATTGTATTAGAGACATTTACCGGTAAGTGGAAGTGGGCATTGTTGTTTTCTCTGAAAGGTTATTGAGATGCATCTAAAGATGGCTGGGTAGTGAGGAATTGTTCCACCCTTTGTGGAAACATTGATTTCAGAAGTGGGCTTGGTGCTGGGAAGAGTCTGAGGGGAAAATCCTGGAACTTGGGAGTGAACATGTGGCATATTACCTGTAGGCCTGTCACGATAACAAATTTTGCTGGGCGATTAATTGTCTCAGTAATTATTGTGATAAATGATAATATTGTTTGAAATTTGACAATGATGAGCAATTATCGTCCAATTTAAGAATAAATGTTGGTTAATTTTGTGTGTAGTACCGTTGTTGACCACTGAAAAGCAGTATAAGACTCTTTGATCCGAAGGATGGATAGTGAGGGAGCAAGCAGAGTATCTCTTTAAGAAACATGGGAGGGAGGCCTCTTGACGTGACATGAGCTGTCTCCTGTTTTTCGGTTCTCAAAATGGCGGATGCGGATGTTTGAGCTCTTTAGCATTTTTCACACAAAGCTTTTAATAAAAAAATCAGTAAACGAGTTCTCAGCTTCTTTTTTCAGAGAAAAACAACTTTTTACACGAAGGCACGGGTTTCAACCGTGAATTGTGGAGCTTCCACAAGACTGAGGTTCCCCCCCCCCACCCGATGTTGGCCTGTTAGCTTAACTCGTAGCTTTGCTTCTCAGGTGCTTTAACCATCCAAAAACACAATTTTTTTCATTCATTCAACTTTTATTTAGGCAGGTTAATCCCATTGAGCCTCGAGGACTCATTTACAAGAGAGACCTGGTTTTGGGTGGTTAAAACAGATTTTAAAGAAATGGGGGTGGGGGAGAGAAAGAGCACCGGAGTTGAACCAATGTCTTTAGTACAAAGAGACACGAAGAAAGGATAAAGCTGATAAATGAAAATGATTTATTGTTTATCATGACAGGCCTGATTCTTTGTGTCATCTGCTGGGAAAACAAATAACTCAAAAGTGGGAAAATGTCATTCCCACTTTGATTAAATCTTTTACCAGTTACAGAGGAAATTATAAACAATAGAAGATCAATAACTTATCTTTTTGTTGAGGAATAAATCTGTCTTTTCTGTGTTTCTAGCAGCCGAACAAGCTTTCACCACTGGAGATGTGCTCACAGGAGCACATGACGAGCTATATTTAAAACAAACATTTTATATTTGTTTCTAGGGGGAAACATGATTATCTTTTTATAAAGTAGCGTATTTTAGTGCCTGGGCGAGTCTCTGAAAGTGAATGTGGGCCAAACGCAATCTCCAGTGAACTGAAAGAAGCTTTTTCTTCTGTTTGGTTGTGGGCTGTTTAACAGATGTGTGTATTGTGTGATGATGGGGAAAACGTCCTCGTTCTCCTGAGCGCTCCACATGAGCTGGTTGTACCTTTTGGGAACAGAAAGATTCAGAAGGGGAAGCTGGGAAGGAAACAGAATTGATAATACGGCTCTGGTATCACTGTGCACTGATTGTTTTCAAGTGTCTGCATTTTCTCTTGTGTCGCTTCGGACAAGAATACAGGAAAAAGGAAGGAAATGCCTAAAATTGCTCTAAACGGTGTCCATCATGTTCTGTTATTACACAAAGTGCATTGGGTAACGAGCTGTTCTATCATTTCCCACACATTGCGCTTCTTTTAGGGGACTGAGTCAGAAAGTCAGAGACAAACGTGGAAAGCCAAGGGGGAAAAATGTGTTGAACGCTGCAGAGAAGAGCAGATTTCTGCTCGCAGATGTCATTAGAGGTGGGTAATCTTAGCAGTTATTGTCTCTGAGTAGAAACCGTGATGGAGCTTGATGAGACCATAAAATGAGGGTGCAATATCAGTAATATACAAACATAAATACCAGTTGACTGAACTAAACTTGTAGCTATTTACTGTTGCCAGTATGCAGTGCACTTGTCCTGAAGGCCTGTTTCAGACCAACGTGAATATGAATTTATTATTTTACCAGTCATGACAGTTGTTCCGTTCAGAAGTGCTGGTAAAACGGAGTAGAAAAATGGTATGATCTTGACCAGAACCTCGTTTGCAGTAATGTGGGAGTTGCTCCGGTCAGTTGGGGTGAAGAATGAGCTGAACTGAAAGGTGAAGCTTTTGATTTCCTTGTCTGCCTGTGTTCCAGTCATTACCTATGGTCATGAGATACGGATCACAACTGGAAAAAATGAGGAGCTTTGTCATGTAGGGGGAGCTCAGGGTAGAACCCCCCCCCCCCCCCCAGAGGAGTTGAAATGATGCCTGGGTTAAGTGGAAGAAAACGAATAGTACAAAAAATATGGGAGCAAAACCATTCCCCTCAAGCTGCTCCATTAATCAGGCGCCACATTGACCCCTGACGACTTTCTCTAAATTAACATTTTTGAAAAACAATCCTTACTAAAGTTTTTGTTTGACCTCACCAACATTAAGAGCCTTTGAGGAAAGAAAGCAAGATGACCTGAAACAAGCATAAAGGACCTTTAAAAGACAAACTCTGGTAGAGATAGTTATCATGTGACCAATAAACAATGTTTTAGACTGTATTGTGGAAAAGATGCATTTTACTGTGAAACCATCTAAACTCTATACAGTTTAGTTTTATCTTGTTTGTAATGGGGTACACTCCACTCTGTTTATGGTTATTTATTTTAAGCTTTTACCTCCTTGTACCATAATTTTCTCTTTTTTAATCAAACATATGCATTCATACAATTTTATCTATGTAATTTTATTTTTATAAACTGATTTAGCCAGTTCCACATACAAAAAAACGTTGCTCCAACCATTGATCTTGGCGGTTCATTTGATGAGTTGAGCCGCTCTGGATCATCTGGTGGGCTGCTATTAATAGCATCAGTCCAAAGTCTTTTATTTGTTTTTGTTGATTTGTTCATTTATCTTTGAGATCTAGTAGAGTGCTGTATGAATGGGTAAATGAGGGCACAGATTGTAGTGTAAGCGCTTTGAGTACCTTGATTAGATAAAAAGGTGCTATATAAGTACAGTCCATTATCATTACCATTGTTCTGCCCCTGAAAAACAAGAAACTAGATTTTCCTGGACCTGTCTTTGTCTGCTGCACTGACCAAATGATGTGATGAAATTGTTGCAGCCTCAATCAGATACAGTATACCTGTAGCTTTCATGTTTACCTGCATTTGCATGATAACATGACTTGTGTCCCTCACAGTTTGTCTGTTTGTCCTCGGGAAATGCACAAAAAAGGGAGAACAGTGAACGTTGAAATATACGAGGTTCCACAAACAGAATGACTCGAAAAACTTGAAGGATCTGGTGTTTTTCCTGCCTCATTTGTTGTAAAGTTGTTGAACTAGTAAAACCATTGGATGATGTTTCTGATTTGTGCCAGGGCTCAAATGAAAGCTGATTCTTAGTTGTGTGTGTCGGGTTTAACCTGATTTGACAAACCCCCCATTTTGTGGTTTCAGCTGCAGTCATTACATTCTTACTAAAGGCAGCATCTTCATAAATGTGATGGCGAAACCAGTGTCTAAATATGTATCTGTTTTTTGTTTTTTTTTGTAAGAAGTTGTGATGATAATCTTTAAAGATGATTTCCATCAAATCTGCAGATCATTTTTCAAACTGACACAAGTCCAAACTGCTTCCAGTCACAACTCCACAGACACGCTGGCTCCTGATTTATGATAATTTCCAGGGAATCATCAGAAACCCTAAGAACATGGTTTCAACGTCTGAAAAATCTGGTACTTTACAGTTTGTATTGTACTCACTTTCAATATAACAACGATAAATTTGTAGTCAATTACAGTTTTTCAAAGTTTGCTCTATTTGAACTAAAATGTTGCATTAACAAACTTGGATAACCAACTAACACCTACAGTTCTTACAGGCACTGTAACCTCTAAGTTGGTTAAAAACTTTCTGAAATGTTGCCAAAATGGAAGAAAAAGCCTAAGTTATCAGAAGAAAGAAGAAAGAACACATATTTGCTGAATTATATTTAAATAAACAGAAATAAGCAAAAAAATTAGGAAATTAGCTAAAAAAAAAAAAAGGCTGAAATTAGCCAAAATAAAATTGATGAAAAGGCAGAAAGAAGCTTGAACTACCAGAATGAAATGGAATGAGCCAAAATGAGCCAAACATTTGTAAGTAGCTGAAAAACCTCAATTTAGCACAAAACGGCTAAATAGTACGGTAGTTGAAATGGCAGAAAAATCTGAAAATAGCAGCAAAAAGCTGAAAGGAGCACAACAAGCTGAAATTAGCAGAAAGAAGTTAACTAGGCTGAAAGTAGCAAAAAAAAATCACAACAAATTCATCTGAAAAAAAGGTAGTAGAACAAGCTTAAATTAGCTGAAGCAAGTGAGCACACTTTTGTCCAGTTAGGCTGAAAGTAGCAGAAATGAGCAGAAAGAAATGTGGAAATTATATGGAAAAAGCTGAAGTTTGCAAACAAAACCAAACAAAAACAGTTACAACAAAAAGCAGAAAGAAGCTTAAAATCACAAGAAGGAAGTGGAGAGAGCACATTTGCTTAATTAGGTTGAAAAAAGTTTAAATTAGTGCAAAAAAATGTGGAATTAGCAACTGAAAAAGCTAAAATGAGCATAAAAACAGCTGAATAGTAGCTGAAAAAGCAGAAAAAGCTGAAAATTGTGGAATGAGAAAGACGCTGATAAATGTATGGAAGAAAAGTGGATCACAATAGTGTGAATGTTTCATAAACATTCATACAATAAAACTTAAAGATAGAAAGCTTTGGTTTGTCTGTTCTGAGACAATCAGACTGAAGATGGCCGCCACAGTCAACTGATCATATAAAACATAAATGGCTATAACAAAGTCAGTCTGACAGAAATTGAGCTAAGATTTATTTAGTTTGTTTACAACAGACTGCATAAAATCTTTGTCTAAAATTTTGCCATTAACTACAGTATTTTTATCTTAACGACAAATCTCATGAACCGCTAGATGGATTTAAATGACATTTTCAGGAAATAATTATTAGATGTACGTTTACTGCTGATTTACATTTGGTCACCTCAGTTCAAAATGTTTACCACTCTAGATAACATTAAGACCGATAATAATTCAGTTAGTTTTAAGGATATTGTGCAAAAAAAATAAAATAAATCTGCTCCGATGGTAGTTTAAATTAATTCAAGTGCAACTCTGAGGTCTTTGCTTAAAACTTTAGCGTTAACTCCTGAATTCAACCCTGTTTATCTGTTAGGAAAATATCGCATGAACCACTGAATGGATTTTTTTAATTTATTTTTTTAACCTTCAGAAATAAATCTTTGGAGAAACTTCTACAATGGATTTAACTTTTCAGTCAACTCAGTTCAAGATGGCTGCCACAGTTAATCAACATTTGCCAACACAAAAACAGCTAAAACTCCATCAGTGCTACAGATAATGAGCTAAAATTTGATATATCAGTTGAGTTAGTCCTAACACATACTTTGACCGTAACTCTCTTGTGATATTGCGTAACTTTATTTAGATCAAAATGGCAACAACTTTGTCATTTCTCTGCACAAGATGATCATATTTTACATCTCTGACATGAAAGGTGCAGCAGTCGAGGATTTCTAAGTCTTTTTGTTTACCTTTATATCCTCTAGGCCTGAAAATCAGGAATGATTGGGTACTTTTTATAAACCTTCTTCTGGTCCAAACTATTTTTAGCCTTTAAATATTCACCTGCTGTCTCTCTGTCACAAAAATTTAAGCAAAAAGCATCTCTCCACCGAAGCAGTGATTCAGTTGCGTCAGTAGATTCGTCCTTTAAGGCTCTTGATCTTTGCCACATCATTATCTGACAGCTATATTTGGCTGTTTCTGTCTATTTTCAGCTCCTCACCCCAAGTGCACATGTTAATCACTCCGCTTTCTCTAGCTTTAAAAAAGAAAGGTTGAAATTTGACAGGCTGCTGCAGGTAAATATAGACAGAGGGATGAAAGCTGAGGAGCAGTTTTTAGACTGTTTACTAGAGAAAACGGTCTTTAACGCAGCAGCAGGCTTGAAGTTGTCTGCTTGCATCTGTAAACTGATGAACTTCAGGTGTAGAAAAGTCCAGCTCTTGGGTCAGATGAACTATTTGCACACAAGTCCATAAGTGACTGAGTTCGTCTGTTGTGCCTCCTGCCTGAGGTGCAGCAGTAACAGCTGATCTATGCTCGGTGGTGACAAATAGGAGTCGAGACGTGTCGGCACAGGCGCTGAATGCTGCTGATCTGCATCGCTCACGGTAAACCTCACCAGCGGTGTCCGCTTCGTGCTGCGGCCTCTGCCTCAGCGCTGCAGTTCACACGGACCCTCGTCTTTACAGTCTCTGTTTTTGCTGTCCGGATAGTGGAAGCTCGTTTCTTTAAAATGAATTTTTGTGTTCACCATTTCTCCAGGGGTGTCATCTCGTGTTCCGGAGATCATGGCGGCCGGCACCCACTCCCCCGGCGGGCCCAATGGCATCATACGGAGTCAGTCCTTCGCAGGCTTCAGCACCCTGCAGGAGCGACGCTCACGGTATGTCGACCACAAAATGGTTATTACTACAAAGGTTTGGGGTCAAACGATTAATAGAACTAGAAAGTTCCTGGAGAAATTTTGACTGGGACTGCCACGTGGCGGCCATTTTTAAATTTTGATTTGACAGTACTATGTGTTGTGGTTCGCTCTCAGTTACCACCTTGCCAATTTTAAGCTTAAAATGGCAAAAAAACCACACATTACATTGTTTTTTTTTATTTTAAGCTGTGGTGGCCATCTTGGATTTTTTATTTGGATTCAGTAAAGGTTCTCATCTATAACCACACCAAATTTCAGTTGTGTGTGTGTAAAAGTAGCTGAGTAAATACCTTTTGAATTGAGCTTTGGCGGCCATCTTGAATTAGTTTTAATTCATTATTTATTGGGCATTGCTCTCCGCTACCACCACACCAAATATCCATTTAATATCTCTACAAGTGGCTGACTTACAGTATTTTTCCATTTCATCTCAGGTGGCTATCTTGGATATTTGATTTGCAACCAGAATATATGAAAAATGGCTAATAAAAATGGTGTGTTTGTTTCCAAATTACATCGCCATGGTAACTTGAAACGCCAGTTAAAGTAATGGCACACATCACGGTACCAAGCTGGTCGTTTTAATATAACATTTGTGGGGGTGCACATTGTGGTTCGGGCCACATTAAAGTTGAAGGAAGAGTAAGAGATAAAGTTAAGAAACCATTGTCAGGTGGATAATAATAAGTGGCTGCCTCTAAGGCAGTCCCCAATAATGTTTTTTTTTCCCTAAAGCAGCATTTAATCAATTAAGTGTTTATTAATTAACCTTCCAATTCTGCAAAATTATGAAAATAATATCTGATAAAGAACTTTTGTTCACTTCTACAGTGAAGTTTATTGTTAAAAAAAAAATTCTGATCAGAGTTGTAGATGTCAGAGATGTCTGCATTTAGCCCAAGTTGGTAAAAATACAAAATTAAAAATAATTTCATATTCAGCTGAGCCAGTCAGCGACTTCAAAATGTAAAACCTCTTGTAATTTTTCAGCAGTAGTTCAGACAGTAAGTTGTAATTCAGGCCAAACATTTGTTTTTTGTCTTTTTTTTTAAAAAAACCTGTATAATTTAATACAGTATTTATATAACTTGTTAAATTGTGTTTTTCTCTGCCAATGCAACATAATTATATGAATAGTATAACATTATGAACTACCCTTGTCTTTTTTACACCTTCATTAATTAACCAAACTCATTTGGGTTTCAATCACGATATCACAGATAAAAACTTTTAAACATCTGAGCTGTAAATGTGCCTTTTTCAGTTAGTGTTAAAATCTGAGTTTCTGTGTTGTAGCAGGATTTACTGACTGAGTTGTGTGTTTTACATACTTTTAAACAGTTTTTGTTGTCGATTTGGGTTAAACATGGCGAATACAGATGTTCAGAAACATTCGGGGCTAAATCGAGGCTGCGGTGAGACACAACACTGAAATTGTTGCTTGGAGTTATCATGTAAGCCTTTATTAATTAGTGATGAATTAACCTTGAACAAATTGCTAACGTCAGTTAGTGCTTTCTTGCTGAAGATGTTTTTTTGGGTTACATAAATTGGCTGTTGAGTCAGTTTAGGATTATCCTTTGAGTTTATGTTAGAATAGTCTCCAAGCTGTTACGCTGGATAGAATAGCTTTCAAAAGAGTTGTTGGCAATACAGTGAAATCTAGACTTAAATCTAGCTGTCAGTGACCTGAGCTTTATTTATCTTTGCCAGACGCTCCACTCAGTGCGCTTTAGTTTGGTTTCAGCTGTTTGTGAGCTGGAGGTACAAGTCTGCTAGCACGTCTGCATCTCCGCGGCTCATTAATGAAGAATTGTTCCCCACAAAGCATGAAACGTATGAAGGGAGGCAGCTGCAACATGTGGAAAAGATAAGATGTTGGTAAAAATGTAAAGGCGGTGACGCTGCTGTGCAGAAGGAACACTTAACTGTTGCGTGAAGAAGCAGCAGAAACGGAGCAGCAGATCTTTCCTCCTGAATCTGGTTCTGCTCATAGTTTCTTTTTCATCCTCTGGATGAGGACTGACGTGAATATTGAAATAAAATCTGACGTCATTTCCTTGTGTTGACGACTTCTATTAAGTTATACGACGTGACTTTTAGGGACTTATTTCTCATCAACTGAAGCGTTTTTAAAATTGAACCGGTTATCATTTCTCAGCAGCAAATGAGCTTAAAGTATCACGCAGATTATTTGAAGTGGGGTTCTGTAGGGAAGTTATTAACAGTTAATATCTTACCTGTTGTAGATGGCTCATTCGGTGACCTCAGTTTGGAGGAATAGATTAGTTTGAGCTTACTGACTAGCTAACATCTAGTCAGAGCTCGATTGAGACCAAAACAAACTGCTTCCACTGTAAAACCAGTCATTTCTTAAAATATGAATAGCAGCTCATTCAACTGTTTTGTTTTTTGTTGTTTTCTTACTACTGTATATGCTAATAGCAACAGCAGCAGCGATCCTCTGGTGCAGCCTGGGATATTTCCTGTAGGACTATCCTATTTCTTCTGGGATAACTGTGTAACGTTAAATTAATGGTGGTGTAAAGGATCATAAATTAAAATTTAAACGAACAACTAGGACATTATTGAGGCTGGAGTTGTTTTAAGATGACAACCATCCATTTTAGTCGTGACCCCATCACAGACTAGCCATTAGCTCATCAATCCAGTCAGAAATAAACTCAAATAGCTATCTACAACAGGTAAAGTATTATTTACACTCCTCATTTCAAAAGATCTGAGCTATTTCTTTGAAGATTATTTTTCGTTATGTAACTATTCATTTTACGCTTTTAACTCTGGACTTTGATTTTAGAACTATTAAGCTTAAATGCTTGGTGAAAACATAAAAATCCCAAAATCAATCTGTTACAATGGACTAGTTTATTTAAAACTAAACTTTTTAAGTAGTGTAGACACTAGAAAATGTGATTAATACATCCATAATTTTGTTTTAAAAGAAAACAAACCTGACCAAATATTCTCCTGATTTCTTGCGAGCATTTCTTTGTTTGCAGTTTTTGCTGACACGCTCTCCCAGTTTCCCGGACTGAATAATGTATGAAGGACCGCTCCCTTCTGTATTACCATGCAGAAATAAAATGCACGCCTTTCTTGGCAGTTGTGCGATGCGTTCAAGCGCAGCGTTGTTGCTCGATGACGGTCGTTGTGAGCAGATGCAGAGGGAGGCTTTTGTTGCTGTCGGTGTGGAGCGACAGGCTCTTTAGAGTTCATTCACAACATCAGAGCCAACCAGATGACCCACCTGCCAGATATTTGGCAGAAATAGACAGAAAGTAAAGGTGAAAAGATTATTTATGCTCCCAAACTTCTAGATGTCAGCTGGTTGCATAGAAATGAATCATGCGAAACGTTGCGCAGAGCTGTGAAGTTTGTTGTCTCTTAAAGGAATCGTATTAGTCACTAGGAGCAGATTTCCACAGAAAAGAAATTGATTTTGACTAGTTTAAAACAAAAGGATTGCCTTTTTTTTTAATTAATTGCTAGAAGTTGCTTTAGAAATGCTTGGGATCAATAAATGTCTTGCAAGTTTTGAGTTTTATCTCTGTTCCTCCTGGTTTGACTCATTGTTCTAGATAAGGCTCAGAGCAGACATATCTCTTCTCAATCTTTTCCTTTTGGGTGTCGGCGCCCGGTTGTCTCCTCGAGCCCTCGGACTTATTTGAAGATGCTGTTGTCCTTGTTTTTGTCTGCTCAGACAGTGAATAGTATGATTAGTCTGAATGACTCAAGTGTGGGGGCGACGGCCAACGACAGACGGGTTACGTTCTGAGAATGAGCGGAGTGGAAAGCTGCAGAGATGATGCCGCAGGAGTGTGTCACAGTTGTGGTTTAGTTAGCGTAAGTCCATTTGTTATATGCTTTATTGGCTTTATGTGAGCTTTTATGATGCAGAGTTTGCATTTTGTGTGCAAGGATGCAAAAGTAAAATTATTGGTCTGTGTGTATATGGTGCTTTGAGTGTGTATGTGTGTGTATTACAGTCAAGAAACCCTAGTGCACATGACCCCAAGGCGTCACAGTGCTTTTATTCAGTGTTGCCCTACATTTGTAACAGCTAAGCTTGAATTTATTCTGCTGCTTGCTTTGCAGCAAATTATGGCACGTTCCTACATGTCGAGTTGTTTCTGTGTCCCCGACGTGACTCCACTCATTTTTATTAAAACCACAAAAATGTCATTTGTCAGCTAAGTCTGTAAAGCTTAAAAAAAAAAACTTTAAATAAGCACAAGTGTGTGAGGATTAGTGATGCAAAATGAATTCATGAGACGACAGATGAATAAATTCTCTATGGTCATTTTTTTACTTCTATGTAGAAATGAGATCTAGACAGAATAAGACACAAAAACAAATCTAATCTTGAGAAATGGCTGCCGATTAGTTGTTTTGGTTCAATGTTTAAAATAACATGTAATCTCAAACTATATTGCTTGATTTACTAGGGTTTTTTAACAAATGTTGGTGATGACTCTCAGCCACTACCATACTAGATTTGAGCTCAAAGTCTGTAAAAGTAACAGAATGATAGCCATTTTTGTGTTCTCTAAGGTTTCTTTTGTTGCCGAGACGTTTCATCCTTCATCCGAAGGACTTCTTCAGTCTGAGGAGCCCGCCAAACCCAACTGAATCCCACAAACAGCACACTTTCATAGTGGGGAAAAAACGGTTTGCTGGTGCTAAGATGGCCACTGGGGCCCACCCTCTTCCCCGTCCACTCCTCTAAAGGCAGCCATGCCAAAGTGGTTCAAAACACATGGACACATTCACGGTTTATTTCCACTCTGGGAGTGAGTTGTTTGTGGGATTCAGTTTGGTTTAGTGGGCT
>JARVGQ010000737.1:17403811-17421382 GCA_031762355.1 Hypsolebias martinsi | reverse complement strand
CAGTGTTAGACAGGATCTGTTTCTGAAAAAGAAACCCAGTTTAACTTTCAATTTCTTTACTAGGTTTTCCACATGAAGTTTTAAAGAGATGTGAGTCAACCAGGCAACCCAAATATTTATAGGAATCAATAAACTCATTAGGGACACCATTTGAGGATATATTTATTTGTTTATTTTATTTAAATTATTTGTTACCTCAACTTTATAGTAAAGGTGTGTCTCAGCTGAACTTTTCCTTAATAAATGCACTTTAATGGTCAAATCAGCTGCATTTCGTCGTGGCGACGCAGCAGAATGAAGCTGATTTGACTGTTGCTCCAGGGAGATGACAACGGCAGGCTGTGGGAAGCCGATAATATCATTAATAGCCCCTTTTACCTATTACATGACACAACGGCATGCCATGCTACTCGAGTGCCATCTAGAGGCTGAAAATGGTAGTGTTCAATATTTTCAGTCAGAATGAATGAAAACAGTCAATATTTTTAGTCAGAATGAATGAAAACAGTCAATATTTTCAGTCAGAATGAATGAAAACAGTCAATCTCAGCCAAAAATTGGTTTATAAATATGGGACAAATTCATAAATATGTTGATGTGGCGTATAAGTCGCAGGGCATGCAGGAAAAAAAAAACAACACAACTTATACAGCAAAAAATACGGTAGAAGCTGCTCATGCCATGAGCATTAATGTGCATCCATACCATCAGAGAGGCAGGCAGATAATGTGCCATAACGCCAACCTCTTATCTTTAGTATGGATAATGTGGCCTTTGTGGTTTACAAATAGGATTTCAGATTTTTATTTGTCTGACCTCAGAACAGTTTTCCACTTTGACACTTTCCACTGCAGTTCTTCTGAATAGTCTTCACATACAGCCTCTTTGCATGATAGAGCTTCAACCAGCTCAGGTTGTTGTGTCTTTTTTTTTAATAATCTTGAAAATCTTTTTTCTACGATTTTCTGCACGGATATAAAACTGTCTTTTATCGTTTGGTTGCATGCAATGACTTGGTTATTTTCCGTCTCAGGCCACTTTACCAGATGACATCTTTGAGAACGGCGGCTGCGGTGTGGCTGAGTGCAAACGTCTGTCCTTCACCTTCTCCGACACATCTGGGTCCGTGCCCGGCCCCGCCCAGATTTCCTTCTCCCAGAGCCAGTCCAACCCCGAGATCACAGTTACTCCCCCGGAAACTGAGTCCGTACCCACACAAATCCTCCAAACAAGGGAGGACTCCATTGCAGAGGAGCATTTAGTGGAGGAGGAGGAGGAAGAGGAGGAGTATGAAGAGGATGGGGAGACAGGTAGTAGAGGGAGCAAGACAAGTGCCAGCTTTGCCAGCGATGAAGCAGATGTCGCAGATGACTCGGAGTGGGAGCGCACGGAGTCCCAGCGTAACTCCAGCTACAACTGTGGCTCCGCCGCTCCGTCCCTGTGCTCCGACGGACGCCTGTCCACTGTCGCTCCGGAGGACGTTTTCCTGGATCACGCCGATGAGCTGAAACCGGTGGAGTTGGACACGGAGGAGCCGGGCAGCCTGACCAGGCAGCTCGTGAAGAGGCTGACGTCGTCAGAAATCGCCCCGGCCGCTGGGAGCTTCACGGAGGGCGGAGGAAGCCTGAGCTGGGCGGGAGAGGGGAGCAGGGCGTTTCTGGAGAGCAGCCTGGAGGAGGCCATCCACAGCCTGCTGACGAAACTGGAGTCCCTGACTCACCGCTGCAGAGAGCTGCAGGACCTGGAGCAGGAAGTGATGCGCCTGGAGGACCTCCTCAAGGTGAACTCCAGTTAAAAGATGCATTTTTAGATGTTCACGACTAAAGAAAGCCTCAGTGCAGCTCGATTCCCTTTAGCTTTTATCGATGCGTTTGGCTTTTAAAGTCCTGTTTTTCCACAGTGTCGACTCCCGGGTCACAGGAGTCGCTCCTCCAGCCTCAGTCTGACCGTGGAGAGCGCTCTGGAGAGTTTTGACTTCCTCAACACCTCTGATTTTGACGATGACGATACAGGGGACGATAACGTCGCCATTAACAGCCCCCCAGCGAAGTCTCCGCTTTTTGATGCTGACGGAAAGAGGATTGAGTGAGTTCTTACAGAAAGCACTGAACCAGATCAGGAGCGGTAAACGGATGAGGTTTTGGTTTTATGGCAGAAAAATCCTGATTTATCCGAGTAATGAACTAAAATCTACATCGTCTTGAAGGGTTTAGCATGACAACAAAAACGGGTAAATTATGTCTTTTTTTATCTTTAATGAACAAAATGTACAAAACAAACAGGATTGTAATTTACAAACAGCACCTCTAAAATAGTGACAAGGCATGAACAGAGTTTGTTGCAAAACAAGTACAAATTATATACAATACTATATATACGTATATATATATATATTTTTTTTTAATTTATTTATTTATTCATTTCAGGTTTAAAACACACAAAAGAAACCAATTTAAAACACCACATGATAAAAGTAAACAATACATAAAATGAAAGGTAGCAGAAGAAGAAAAAATCTTATCCTATCTGCCCCTTCTTTAAAACAAAATTTAACTCAAACAGTCAATTCAAACAACAATCATCTATGAATAATATACTGTAATATAAAAAAATAAAAAAATAATCATAATTTTTATATATAATAATACATTTAAGATAAACTAATTTACATGTATCTTTTCAAAAATTTACTCTTAATCATTTTCTTGAACATAGGCATTGACTTTACTATTTAACATCATTTTCAATAACATAATATAACAATATATTTAACAATATAATCAGAGATATGATTTAAGAACAGACTGAAAAGAAAATGATAGAGAATAATAAAACAGACAATGAAAATAACATTAACATTTAGTCAGAGGGTTCGGGAAAATATAATTTATAATTAGAAAGAAACAAATTCGCTTTTTTTTATTATTAATTAGTTTAAGAGAATCAATCAGATAGTTTAGTTCTGACTGAAAATGAATAAAATGTGGTATCGAATGTGCAAATTTTTGTTTGTGGATAAAAGATTTTGTATATAAAATGATAAAATTGAGTATATGTTCAAACTTACAATTTTCTGAGTTACTGTAACAGCAAATTATAATTTGGAGATTTAATGAGCGTGCAATTATAGTCGATCGAAAAATGTGAGATCCAAGGTCACTCCAAAGTTTTTTGGATGTGTCACAACTAAAAAAAATAATTAATGTGATGTTGTTTCTAAGTTTTTTCCTAGAAAAAGTACAGGAGTCATTAATATCTGTGAATTTGACAGTGGTACAGTTCATGAGGTATATGTTATGTAAAATGTTAAAGTGTACTTCTTTGGCTTTGTTAGTGATACAGAACTTGTGGGGTAAGAGCCAGGCCCTTCTCCAATTTATCAATCTGAAAAAAAAATTTATGTCATCTGGACAAGTTTGTTTAGCACGACCTCAGCATTAAAATAAAACTAATATTAAAAGTGCAGTTTGTGTGATTCTGCCTGTGGTTACTCTTGGTGTGTGCTGTTCAGGAGCCAGCACCCAGAGGCGAGGGGACACCTGAGTGAAGCCCTGACAGAGGACACCGGGGTGGGGAACAGCGTGGCAGGGAGTCCCATGCCTCTCACCACTGGAAACGAAAACCTGGATGTGGCCATCGTCATCCACCTTCAGTACTGTAATCACCTCGTACAGGTAGTGTCCTCTGCTGTCTGTGGAGTCGGACTTGTATGCTCAAGCTTACTTTGCCACCTCATGCGCTTTTGCCTCTAAATGTCATGGCAGTTGTTGAGCAGCGGGGTCGGGGTGTGGCAGCGTCGTCGTCTGCTCCTTAAACTGTTCGGACAGACCCAGCTGCTGGAGGAGCTCGCAGAGATCAGCGTGGACCTGCTGGGAGCGCTTACGTCTGCTGCCGATGGTAAAAATATATAAAAATATATACTTTTTTTTTTTGTGTGTGGCTTTTAAAATGAAGGTTTGCATCGTCTGAGCTGCTGTCTTGCCCCTCCAGTCCTCCCGAGCCTGGCCGAGCGCCCTCAGCTGATGACGTTGTGGTCCGAGTGCAGCGGCTCTGCAGGGCTCTTCCACACCACGCTGGACAGAGTGTTCACACACATGAAGCAGCGCTACACAACAGTGCTGCAGGAGAGACACCCGCACGGTGCTGAGACAGGTTGGAACGTCCCTCTGGTTGATGTCTGCAGACGTATCACAGATTGTGCTGAAAGCCAACTCTGCCCTTTTACTCCTTTGAATGTGTTCATGAGTACAACTCTGTGAAACTAGCACTTTCATTCAACCTTTATTTATACAGGCTAGCCTCGTTGAGCCACGGGGACTCATTTACAAGAGGGACCTGTTGCACTCACACCTAGGGTCA
Source organism: Hypsolebias martinsi (assembly GCA_031762355.1). NCBI lineage: Eukaryota > Metazoa > Chordata > Actinopteri > Cyprinodontiformes > Rivulidae > Hypsolebias > Hypsolebias martinsi. The sequence goes on along the minus strand of JARVGQ010000737.1, from coordinate 17,417,023 downwards.
ATTTAGAGTTACCAATCAGCCTAACATGCATGTTTTTCTAGAAGGAATGTGTTTCACCCGCCTCTTTGCATGACAAAGGTTTTAATAAGGACGACACAGTCTGCGAGAGGTCGGAGTATGTTTTGTGAATGACTCTCAGCTACCACCACACAAAATTTCAGCTCATTCTCTATAAAGCTGCTAATACTTTAGCCACCTTTGCATTTTCTGTGGTTAATTAGCTGTAGCAGCCATCTTGAACTGGAGTGACTCCAAACTTTAATCGGTTATAAATCTACATCTACTTTCTGAACATTTCATTAAAGTGTGGCTAATGAGATATTTTTGCAAACCAACACACTCAGGTGAATACACAAAATATAATAATGAAGGATCGGGATGCTGCAGGTGTTGCAATGTAGCTTTAAAAGCCAGGAATGTGTTTATTTTAACCCAGTATGACCTCACCCCTGACTTGATGTGAAGGGTCACACATAAAGTGGTTGATAACAGCTGATGTCATAGAAAACCCAACAAAGGTTTCGTGACTACAGTGATTGTCTTTAACCCAGATCTAAAAAAGGAAATGCATAAATCGTAATCAGAGGAATTTTCCAAAACACTTTGTATAAGTTTTAATAATGTTGTTATTTATACAGGAATTAGAGAATCTCCTGATACACATAGGTCTCCTTTAGTTTTATTATTTTCAGGTGATGTAACTTGTTGAGAAAAGCACTGTCGATACTCAACTTGTTGAAGCTTGTCCTCTCTGAAATTTTATTTTTATAAAAACATATATATATATATATATATTGCATATAATTAACCTCCTGAAACTCTGCATCATAATGTTTAAGACATTAGTTTTAGACTCGTTATCCTGATTCAGGTGGGCTAGATTTTCAGAGTTATTTTTAATTTTAAATAAAATATTTATGTATAATTTCAACTCATATTTGGTTAAAACGATGTTTGTTTTTGTTTATGAGGCTCTACTCATTTTAAAAAGCTAGAAGAAAGGTACCATGCACACCAAGCAAAAACTTGGGACTCAAGAGGATCAATCTTGTCTGGCCAGTAGGGGGTGCCACCAATTTTTCAGGGGTGACCAGGGCTCACCCTTGGCCCCCCTTTGTTGGTGCCCCTGTTTAAGAATGAAACAGCTCAGCTTTTGACCAAGTCATAGTTTTCTGTTGCACTGAGTCCATGAGTTCTAAAACCTTTGTGTTAAAAAGGTGAACCTATAATCTGAAACGTAATAGTGCTTTTTATAAATTAAATGCATTTTACTGTGAAACTACCATCAGCTGTGAACATCCTACTCAGGTTTTATTTTCATTTCTTTCCAGTGATCAGTGTGGTAGTGGGTGAGATGGTGGACAGGAGCGATCTGGCTGCATCTCATCACCAACCTCCTGCAGCTGCTGCTCTCTCCCAGGACGTCCTGACCGTGTTCCAGTTCCACAGCTACATCTTAGAACATGACGTTCAGGACATGGAGACTCACCTGCTGCACCTGGCGCGAGAGGGTCGGCAAAAAACAAATTGACCCTACAACCTCATTTAGTTTCACACTCTTGTTTGACTTTTGAGTCTGTTTCGTCTGCAGAGAGGTTTGCAGAGGTCCTGTGCAGTGGGGATTATTCTGGGTGTCTAACGGAACTGAAGGAGGTGCCTCTGTCAACTCTCTGGCCTCGAAGCGGCACCCTGAAAGCCCTGGCCTCCCTGCTCACTGCAGAGGACCCCCAGGTCAACAAGGCAGCAGCTGGCTACCTCTCCTCTGGAGCATCAAACCAGCACTTCAAGACGAGGGTGAGCAGGGCTGCAACAGCAGAGAGCGTCCCATGTAGGTGATGTGAAACCATCTCAGCACCTCAGTTCAAATGTTTGTCGTCTGCAGGCGGTGGAGTGCTACACTCAGGCTCTGTCAGAGGCTGGAGTTCAGAGTCAGAGGGCCGCCTGCTCGGCTCTCAGCTGCCTGCAGGTCAGTGTCTCCCCCTCTTCTTTACAGATGTTAGATGATACTGTGCAAGAACGGCAAACTATCTGTTTAAATCTGTTTAAAACAGGAAAGTGTGACTCGTTTGACTCGAGACTTTTGCACAGTTCTGGAACTTTATATGACGACGAGAAATATGTGATTTCAAAATGTTCTCGTAACATCTAAAGAGTGACCTTATCTGTCCGACTGTAGGCGGTGGAGAGTATCAAAGAGGTCGTAGCGCTGTGTGATTCAGCCGATGAGGAGCTTCGCCACGTCGCCATAGAAACCCTGCTAACATTCGGTGAGCGGTGCTGTTCATAAAAATCCCATCTTTCTCAGATTTCTGTTTATAGCCTAACAATCCGTAACAAAATTAGTTTTGGAAATGTTAAACTCATTAAATGCCTAAAATAAAAACATTTTAAACTTGGTTTAACCAGCCTGAGAGCATCAGAAGTTAACCTGCCATGTTCTGTTGATGGATTGTATTTGTCAAAGTAACTTGTTACTGTACAGTATATAAAAACAGGTTGGGGTGCCATTTGTAAAGTTGCACAGTCAAAAATTAAAAGCAATATTTTGGTTTATTTAGCCTTTCATAAGAAAAAAAAAAGTTTTTTTTTTTTCAACGTCATTTTCACCATCTTATTCATACATTTATAAATGTCATAGTTCCAAACTCAATGTTTAATTTACAAGCTAAATATTTAGTTTACAAACAAAATATTTTTGTCCAAGCTAAATGTTTATTTACAAACTAAAAATTTAACTTGCAAGTTAAATATTTAGGTCTGAGCTAAATATTTAGTTAGCTAATTAAATATTTATTTTGGAAATTAAAAGTTTAGCTTAAAAATTAAATGTTTAGTTTCAAAATTAAATATTTAGTTTAGAAGTTAAATATTTAACTTACACCTAAATATTTAGTTCATTAACTAAATATTTAACTTGCAGTTTAAATATTTAGTTTGTAAATTAAACATTTAGCTTGGACATAAACATTTAGTTTGTATATTAAATATTTGAGGAGTTAAATATTTAGTTTGCTAACTAAATATTTAACTTGCAAGTTAAATATTTAGTTAGTGAACTACAGATTTAGCTTGTAAATTAAATATTTAGTTTAGGAATTAAATGTTTATCTTAGAATTTAAATGTTTAGTTTGGAAATTAAATGTTTGGTTTGGAAATTAAATATTTAGCTTGGAAGTTAAATATTTAATTTGCACCTAAATTTTCACTAACGAAATATTTAACTTGCAAGTTAAATATTTAGTTAATAAATTAAACATTTAGCTTGGACATAAACGTTTAGTTTGTAAACTAAATATTTATTGTGGAGCCAAACATTTAGCTTGCTAACTAAATACAGTATTTAACTTGCAAGCTAGGTACTGTAGTTAGTTTGTAAACTAAATATTTAGCTTGTAAATTAAATATTTAGTTTGGAACTATGACATTTATAAATGTATGAATAACAGTAAAAATATAACATTGAAAAAAAAAATATTTTTTTTATGAAATGCTAAATAAGCCAGAATATTGCTGTTAACGTTTGACTGTGTAACTTTACAAACGGCACCCCATATAAAGCAGCGTGTTTATATTTAACGCTGGTGGTTGTTGCAGGCGAGGAGGGGCGGCTGGCCTACGAGCAGCTGGACACAGTGGTGGGGGAGATGATCCGTTTGGGCACGCGGCGAGCGAACGTCGTCACCACCGCCTTCTGAGCCGTTACGCCACTTTAAACTAAAGTTTGCACCGTTTCCACTCAGACCTCAGGGGCACCGCTTCAGCGTCACACCTCTGGAGAAGGGAGAGCTGGTGTTTTCCAACTTCTACTAACATCCAACAAAACTTAACACACACACACAACCTGAACCCCTCCTGCACACGTTCCCCCGCCTGCTTTCTGAGCCAGACAGAGCAGTCGGGTTAAACTGGAAGTAGAAACTGGAGTTTGGAGCCAAAGCTGCTGCAGACTGAGGATACACGCTTCAAACAGCCTCTCTTTAACCACCCCTGCAGATATCTTGACTGGTCCAGTCAGATGTGTGATCTTTCCAGAATTCCTTCAGCACGTTTCAGCTCTTTATTTGTGTTTGAAGCATTTCACAAGGTTGCACCCGGCTGCAGAGCTTGTAAATATCTTCTACACAGCATGACATACAGTATATTGTTCAATATGTTTTGTTTCAATACATACCATTGGGAGTTTCAGGGATTCTCCTGTGCTTGGAAGAGGCATATTTGTGAATATGTACTTTGTTTAGAAGTGATATACGGGGTAAAGACGCTAAACAAAAAGTACTCACAGGTAAAAAGTTAACTTAGAAATGTGTTGGCTCTTGACTAAATGAAATTACTTACAAACTTGTGGACATTTTCTCTGAGAATACAAATCAAAAAGTTACAAATTCAAAAATGTTATGAATACAAAGCTCAAGTTTGCATTTGTGCCCTTTTTTTATGAAAATGAAAGCAAGTGTACGGCTGTAAATTTGAATTTATTTCACAGGTTCAAAAGCTCACAGGATGCATCGACTAATTTTACACGTTCTGTTGAACTTTTAACAGCTCCAGGACAACTGAACAAATCGAGAAATGTTAAAGAATTCCAAAATATAACTAATTAAAATGCAAGATTTACATTAAAATGGGTATTTTTTTAAGTTAATTAAGCACATGCAGATCATAGTGCTGATGCATCCTGTGCTCTGTTGATGAGCCTCACGTGATAAACTTGTGAAGCGGTGACATTCTCAAGAGAAAATGTAAAACTTCAAAAGGATTACTCATTTGTGGTTGTATCAAATTAACACCTTTTACCTGTTAATACATTTGTGTCGACCTCACAGAGAAGCAGGTCAACGGTTCACTCGATCAACAGTTTACATCTGGGTTTTCTCATGCTTACGGTTAAATAAGTGCAATTTTTTTTGTACATATAGTTGTGTTTTTGAGGAAAAATCCATGTGATATTGTCAGCTTTGACCACCTGAGCCTTGATCTGATGCTTTTGTAAATATACTTTTCCTACTCGGTCAGAAGCCACTGTGGGGGCAATAAATCCAGTTAGGATTCCCTGAAAACGCACTCCCTCTGTGTTTGAACAGAGGATCTGCTGCGTGGAGTGTCGCAGCCTGGATTCTGGCTCGCTGCACATGTTTGGAAACGTGGGCCAATGCATTAGAAGTGGGTTTTATTGCAGAATAATTCTGTTTGGGTCTAATTTCTACATTTCTTACATAAACTACAGAGTCTGGTCTAACGCAGTAACAAAACCCACCATCTTATTTATTTACTCCTTCCTTGTAATTGTATTATTTGGATTTAAAGAGCAGATTCTGTGAATATGTAGGAAATGTTACCTAAAATGAATTAATTTGCGATCACAGTTTAAGAATCATAATTTTCCCCCTATTTTTTAGTTATCTGGACTTCAATAATTTATACATTTACATAGTTTGAGTAATTCACTGTAACCAGAGGAAACTGTTCATTGTTTTTGGAAGGGGAATGCATTTTCATTCAAGATGGAACAGACCTAACTACCGTAAATAAGCACAATAAATAAATAGAGCTTGTTGCATTGGGTTGTAACTTGTCAGTCCAGTTTAAAGCCATATTAATGAGGGTAATATTTTTTTCTTGTAATATAACCTGTAAATGAGTGAAATTACTAAAATGTTTTTTCTATACAGCCTTTTGCAAAACATGGTCCAAACCTTAAAGCATATGTTTTCCGTTTTGTGCATAGCAGTACAGTATTTTAGTATTTAAATTAACTTTTTGTGCACAATACTTCAAACTTGCAGCTGACCAGTGTTTGATTCAGTGGTTGACAAGAGTCCTAATCACTGGTATAAATGTGCATATTTAGTTATTAAAAATAACAATTTCTGGAATCTGTGGTCAATGGCTTCCCCACTGGATCGTCTTAATTGCATACTACTCATCTGTGGTCAGCAGTATTTCCTGTGCTCAAATGTTGCAATAAAGTTTATTTTTGCATATTTAAATGGTTCTGTTGTTTGTGAAGAGCTGGACATAGTGAATTACTTTCAATACAAGATTACACTTGCAAAGGCTACATACACTTGCAAAGGCTACCAAGTCTTAGTTTGTGGCACAATGTATTTTTTTGCATGTTTATAAAATTGTGCCAATACTGTAGCTCAAAAGAAAAAAAATGCTGCTTGTCAAACTACATGAACAACTAGCTCTAGATTGTTTAGACCAGGGGTCTGCAACCTTTACAATCAAGAGCCATTTCTCACCTTTGTTCACTACATTAAACATGTCCAGAGCCACAACATGCTACACCTGTAGTTATCAACTGGTGGCCTATGGGCCACTTAAGGTTCTTTGGAAGGGGCATTTGTGGTCAGAAGGGGTGACATAAAGCAAAAATGTGATTAATATTTATTAAAGAAAAATACCAGATTCTTGGAAAAGGGAATTTTTTTCAGTTTTGACCATGTTTCTTAAATCTATAAACTATGAAGACAGTTCATATAAAGAAATACAGCATAAAATTTTACTCTTTGTACTCCAGTGTTCACATATTTGCAAAAGAAATGGCAGCAAATGTTTGAACCACTGTAATCCTTTTTTTTTTTGTTTGTATAACAAATAAAATTCAGTTTTATGCCAGTTTTGGTCAAATCTTGAAAAGGGCCAAATGTGGCTCCAGAGCTGCATGTTGCAGACCTCTGGTTTATGGCAACTTGCCATAAAAGTACTGTAGTTTAATCGTTATTGTACAATTTTATTGGTTGTAGCCTCCAGGAAGGCCCTACAAGTAAACTGCCTTGCAAGATAAGCTCAGCCAATGAGTAAAACCAGGCCAAAAAAATAAAAATAAAAAGTTTATTTTACACAACTAAACTCCTCTGGTCACATTCAGCAACAGGAAACTACGGTACATCCAAACAAACATCTCGTCAGGACACATGGTGTAAATCAGTTGGTTGAAGAGTCAAGTGCCAAACAAGAGTTTTAATTAAATTTAACAAACGACAAAAGGTTGTCATCTTTCAGAAACTGCTGTTCCTACATCTTATGACCCAACTCATCTTCTATAGTCCAAAGTGAAATCTCTTTGCTGAAGCAATCTTTAATTTCTTTAACATGTCCAAAAATTGAAAAAAAAAAAAAAAAAAATTTTTGAAAAAAAAAAATAAATAAATAATTTTTGAAAAACCTTTACTGGTTGTTTTAAATAGTTGTAGTCCCCAAAATAATGTCCTTTAAAATAACCAGTTTCAACCAGTATCAAGATACAACACAACTTCAAATGGAGAACCTGCTGCAGTCAGATTTCTCTGGTTAATCCTGCTCTCCTGAGGGTCCTGCTTGTTCCTCGTCTGAAGTTTCTTCATATTCCACATCGCTCCCGTCGATGTCCTGCTCCTCTTCATCCTCATCCTCCTGGTCTGACTTACTGTCCACATCAAGAGCAATGTCCTTCATTTCCCCCAGACTGTCAGGACACTTCCCAGTCAATCTCTAAAAAGAAAAACCCACACATGACCATACATTATGTGGAGCTTTGGAGAACCAAGAACACATTCAACATCCAAATTAGAGATTTTAAATGCAACAAGATCTGAAACAAACAGTCGCATTAGAAAAATTTAATTATAGATTATGCATACACTCAATACAGGAATGTCAGTGTTCAAGAGCTGCAGTTAAATTCATGCATTACCAGTACTTGTAATTTGTTGCATTTTTGAATAATAAGGTAAAAATTGATCATTTCTAGTCTTTTCATTGAGACCCAAGTTCTGGTCTTGGTCAAGCCTCAATAAAAGACGCAGAAGAAAAAAAAAAGTTTCAGATAACTGAAGTATAAGACCAAATTATGCTAGAATTTAATGTCCTTGCTTCACTCGGTGTCACCAGTTGTGATGTGAAGAAGCATACCTCGATCATATCGGCCATGTACTGGACGTGTTGTGCCATCTCCTGCAGCTCTTCATTTTCACTCTGAAGTAGTCCAATCTGCTCATCTTTGGCCTCAATATCTTTATGCAACTAGATTTAGGAGATGTATAGAAAAAAATAAACACTAGAAGTTATTTTTAAGAACAAGTTCAACAAAAATGTATAAAGTCTATAGCAAAGCAAGTTTCAGACAATCCAACTTTGATACCAAAGAGGAACAAAAAATAAATAAAATTGGGGATTAATGTACCGTAACTGGGTGCGATTGTAGAAAAATGCCAATGTCTTCATTTATACCATCCTGTTAGTCTTTTGGTGCAGAGTTCGTTTAAAATTGATTAACTTCCAGATGGACTGAGGCCCACAAGGGTCAATTAAGAGAGAGCGTGGGAACAACTCAGACAGCTAACCATTAGCAGACTCTCAGTGATTAACTCACCTTCTCATTCTCCTGGAGGACGTTGTACAATGCCTCTCGACGCTCCTCAGCAACTATTTTCCAATAAGTGGAAGGCGGAGTTTCTACAACAGCAGCAGAAGTTTAAGACAAAGCCAAGTAGTAAACTTAGAGTAGTAAAGTAGAGTGTACCTTTGACCATAAGGTCATGAGCTTCTTGAGAGACACCAGCTGGTAAACAATCAGCTTCTGTTTGTGTGGATTTTACTTCCATCTTTACCCTCTTGGGACCTCTGGTTTGATCAGGTTTCCACTGTTTCCGCTTGGGAATAACTTTTCCCATCTGAAACCCCCCATCCCCCACCAAAAAAAAACACTTAAGCTAGCTCATACATGTCACTGGACATTTAACTTGTTATCCCACTAATGCAATCAAAACAGATCGGTTCCTTTGACAAGAATCACATACCTGAGCAGACCTCAAACTTGTGTTGACTGCTGAGGGTTGAAGAACCTGCAGACTTTGCCTGGGTTGTGCCATTTTAAGTTGAGATGGTGCAAAAAAGCTCTGCAAGGCACAAATAAGTTTTATCTCATGCATTATCAACAGCTACAGATCCTATCCGACACTAGTTTGTAGAAACAAGTGATTAGGTCCCACAGGAAACTTTTTTTGGACACATTCTCTTTTTTAAAGCCTCTGTTCAGCAGGGCTCAGGTCACTCAGCCTTGTTTTAGTTACACTGTCACCATGGTGGAGGTCATGTGCAGCCAGAGCACAAGAGGGGAAGAGCACAGACCGTCTTAACAGCCGTGAGAAAGTTTCTTAAATTCAAATTAGAGAGCAGTTACCAAAAATCCAGTTAATATTTGTCTAGACTTAAAGAGTGCTATTGTTTAAAGGAAGATAAAATGTAATCTTTTAGTGATTTTTGACAAGGAGATCTTTGTTTTAAGAGAAAAAGCTATGCCACATTTGTAATGCCATGTTATTGATTATAGTAGGAGGCAGTCTATTGCTCCTACTTTATAGAAAACATGTAAATATAAAAGAAAACATTACATCAACTGAGCTGAAACCAGTTTAACCAGCTGACATTCACACCCCTTTTGATAAATCCAATTAGAGAAAACAAAGTGTGGGCCTTAAAAAGATTATAAAGTTTGTGATTTAGATTTAACAATGGGATATAAAATTGACTGTTCTTTGAATTAAAAAAAAGTAATAAACTCAGATTGTTACAGCTTGTATTTTTAATGTGTAACACAATAACTTTCAAAATATTATAATAAACCTTGACTTAAAATGGCAGCTGCTGTAATTCCAAGTACAAAAAAAAACTTTAGTACTCTTGAGTAAAAATAATGCATTTATAAAACATTAAAACTACTGTATTCAATTCCGTTTATTTACATAGCACCAAGTCAACAGAAGTCATCTCAGAGTACTGAACAGAAACATTCATATATAAAAATAACATTTATCTGAGGAGCAGACTGCTTTGAATTTATCTCAACCACAGAACTCTCATCTTGAGCAAGCACGAAGGCAACAGTGGAAAGGAAAAACTCCCCTCATGAAGGAAGAAACCTTTAGCAGAACCAGGCTCAGGAGGGCAGCCAACAACAAAAATTAGAAAGTAAATAACTTACCTTTATATTTTCGTTGGACTTTTGACTCTGCTTTCCAGTGGAACTCATTTTCTTTACGAAACCTTAATGAGAAATTATAAAAACCACAGAACACGCAACACAAAAATTAGTTTCAGGTCTGGCTTTTAGTGAGCTGCTTAAAACGTCGCTGTAAACAAGGCCGCCATGTTGCTAATGCTAAGTCAAAGGTAGCTTCGTGTTGCGCCTCGCAAAGCCACAAAACGTTATCAAAAAAAAAAATCGTCTTAGACTAGAAGCCTTGTCAGCGACTCAATAAGTACCAGCAGTGAAGAAAATTTAACTAGCATCGTTATGATGAAAGCCATTAGCTTACCTTCTCACAGATAAAAAACACACAGCCGCTCCTTGAATAAGAAAAATCTCGCGCCAACCGCTTAAATACGCCCATTCAGTCACGTGGTACGTCCGCCAATGGCCAAGCAGTATTTATTTTTCTCCCCTGCTGTCACGTGCCCACCTAACGTGACGTCACCACAGTAGCAGTCTGCGCAGCCATTTTGGGGGGGCAGGCCGTGGAGCTTGTTTGTGTCGTTATTAGCTGGCCTCAAAAACACACAAAGAAACCAAACGGAAAAACGTCGGGACGACACGTCGTTAAACATGGGCCCGCCGGGAGACAGAACACGCCACACGTCGATTGAAAGAACGGAGGATTTCCGCTGGATTGTCGATTTATCTTGACATGGCATGCGGCAGGGCGAGCCGGAGGTTGTGACGACTCGAGAAAAGAGAAAGAACAAGCGAACCGCTCGAAACTTCAGGCGCGGAAAAGGGAGAGATTTCGTTTAGTTAAATTCGTTTTTTTGCTTTCGCCTCGCGGCGGTTGATATCGGTTGATAGCCGGGGTGATTAAAAATGTCGTCGGGTCGCGACTGCGTCGTCGAGCTGAAATGCTGAGCGCGAGCCAAAACAGGTAGACGGCGCGAGCGTTGCTAGTCCCGTGCTCGTCGGCAGCGCCGCTGGTCGCTTTGATTCAACCAAGCGAGAAAATGTAAACGCGTCAGAGGAAAGAAACATGACTTGCAGGGCGTGAGCCTCGTTCAAACAAGTTTATAACAAACATATAAGATGTAGCTAAGCTGTTAGTGTCAGAAATGAATACCTAGCTCACTTTAGTGTGCTAAAAATACGCCCACGCCATGACCAGCTGTGGCAGCGCCGCGGGCCCCGGGCCGAAGGAGTGACAGCAAAAGTTGAGGAAAATGTCGAGTTTCTTTCGCAGCTAGTCTTTGTTATCCGGTGCCAATATCTCCTGGCATCTGTGTTTACCTGCCATGTTTGTCTGTATGCCCAGTCCGTCTGTAACACGCTCATAACGCAGTCTTTTACAGAACCAGCCATGGATGAGGGACTGAAATGACCCACCAGATGTGTCTGCTCGCTGTACGTCACAATATCACAAGTAAAATGTGCGTTTGTTGTAGCGGTGGCCGCTTCTGTTAGTTTCAATAACATTCATATATTAGAAAAAGTCACATTTGAGTTGCTGTTAACCTTGAAATTTGTTATTCTTTTAGTGGCAGGTTGAAAAGAAAATTTGGCTTGAAAGTCATGACTTAAAACATAGATTTTTGATCAAGGAGATGTAGTCTTAGCCTTTTGACCATTCCCCCTTCTACAAAAACTAAACCAAAGTGACTTAGTTTTATAGCCGATTTATGATCTTTTCGGTTTGTCGTCGGTATATAGAGGATCTAGTTTAGAGTTTTGACGCGCTGTTAGCTCCATTCTTTATCAAACGTAAATAAGACTAGTGGCTAAACTACACAACGCGAGAAGATATACCAACAAAATCGTAACAATGGGGGACCCGACTTCGCGAAGAAACCTGACAAGAAATCGTCTTCGCGCTCAACTTCGAAAGAAAAGGGAATCTTTGGCTGATCAGTTTGACTTCAAGATTTATATAGCCTTCGTTTTCAAGGACAAGGTTTGTCTGTACAGCACATTTACTTGTAACTCGTTTAAGATTAGCTTTTGATTTATTTGGCTGTGCCCAAACACAGACATAAATGTTTAATTGTCTTGTTTTATAGAAGAAGAAGTCCGCTCTTTTTGAGGTTGCTGAAGTGGTGCCTGTGATGACCAACAACTATGAAGAGAACATCTTAAGAGGTGTGCGCAATTCAAGCTACACTCTTGAAAGTTCTATAGAACTCCTGCAAAAAGATGTTGTGCAGCTACACGCCCCCAGATACCAGTCGATGCGAAGGGTAAGCCTGAACCATGTGAAAAGACAAGGCTGTGTAATGAGAGAAACGTGTACGCGTGGTAATGTCATTTGTTTTCTCATTGCAGGATGTGATAGGCTGCACACAGGAAATGGATTTTATCCTTTGGCCACGCAACGATATTGAGAAGATCGTCTGTCTGCTGTTCTCCAGATGGAAGGGGGCTGAGGATGAACCCTTCAGGCCTGTTCAGGTCAGACACGTAGTACAAAGCCCAAACGGGGCCTAACTTCTGTCTTATGGGGAGCTCTGACAGGGCGTTGCCGTCGAATTTGTACCACAAAACGTTTTCTTTGCAGTTGGATGGCTGTGTTTGCAGACGTGCACAGCCACGTCACAATGTGCTGTTATGATATATGATCGAGCAGGTCTGCTGGTATTTCTGTAAAACATTCAGACATCTGAACTACGGTAGTTATTTTAACATTAACAGTCCAAGTCATTTGAGTCACAGACGCTGGATTTTAACCTGGAAAACGGTGCGCTGCAGCAATCGCCTGCTCTCTACACAGCTTCGTAATGAAACTAAAGTCAATGTTGTTTAATTAAACATGGCTCATTTTAAATGAGAAGGACCTGTATGAACATTTCATTAAAACTTTTAGGTAAAGAAACAAAGCTTAATATTCACAGTTGGAGCCTAAATGCAGTTTATAATGGTTAACAAATGTAACTATAGTTTTGAGTTCATAGGTGATACACTGAGATTCATTTAAAATGATAGATACAAGTGTGATATTTAGTTTATTTTTGTAAAGATAAAGTGGTTAAAATATAAGATTTATTAGATATTTTGAGTGACAGTACAGGCAGTCCTCGGTTTACGAACGAGTTCCGTTCCAACGCATCCAACGAAACCCGATTTGAACGTAAACCGGAGATCACACAAGCCACCACTTATACACGCACATGTATGGTACTGTACAGTTACCAAGCACTCCGCCTATCCTAACACAGTACCCTACATAATGTTCAAAAAACACATACATGTA
>JARVGQ010000737.1:17281706-17297015 GCA_031762355.1 Hypsolebias martinsi | reverse complement strand
AGGATTCTTTTTTTTTTTTTTTCTCCCCTTGTCCCTTTAAGGGCTCCGTACTTATACATAGTTGAAAATTATTATTTTTGAAATATGTGCCCTTTCCTAGACTCATTTTATGTTTTTCAATATAATTTTTATTGGTTTTAGATATTGAAATTTATTTATATGTTGTAACTTTTACATGTGTGTCTCTATTTTTTGATCGATTTTATTTTATTTATTTATGTATTTATTGTTTACATTGCGATCATCAAGATGGCAGAGAATACACACTTCAAAACCAGTCTCCTAAACTCATTTAGAGGAAAAGGAAAAACCAAGTCCGTTAATATTATGCAGCAGCAAGACACAAAATGGAAAGTAGACCAGAGAGTTTTAACCCAATCTGCAGGAAAATGCCAAATTATTATTTTATTTTTCGATCATGCAGAATATTATCCATACAGAGGGAGGGGAATCAATGTAATGTTACATATTTCTTTTTTTATACTTTACATTAAAATAAAAAGTGAAAATTCATCCCCAGCACAGCTATCAATATAAATTAAATTTTAAGCATTTTTTCTCCAATCCCCTGGACTTTATCTCCCAATAATTCTGCAAATAACAAGCCTGAGATTGCATATAGCTCATCTTTGTCGTTGATTTTCTTGAAAAAAATGTTTTCAAGAAGAAAAAAAAAACATATGGAACTGAACATAAAGGTCACAAATGGACATCTGATCTAATTCACTCCTGCACAGTGGGCTCTGTTCAACAGTCCTTTAAAGCCAATAAACAGGATTATTATACTCTGTTCCTGCCACATATAAGATATTATCATGTAGTGTGCATCTTTTTATTAATTTTATTTTTTAATATAGTTTAGAACTTCGGACTGAAATTACAAAATGATGGTCGATAAAAGCTATTTCACTGAAAGTCTTTTTGTTTCTTTTGTTTGTGGGTGGTTTGTCTGTCTCCATCAGATCAAGAACTTCAGCAGTGAACATGTTGCGTTTGTAAAGTTTTAAGTTTAGTTGTTGCTCCGCAGACTGAGTCTTTTCTAATCTGACTGTGATAATTAAAGGTTAAAGTGTAACTCCTGAGCTGATTAAAATGTTGCTTCACTGTGTCAGGATTCAAGTTGTCTTTCTTTTAAAACCAGAGAAGACATTTGGAGAAAGCTAAAATAACAAGGATATGTCCAGATAGTAAGAAATGAGGATAAAATTGAGAAGTTTGAATCATTTCAGCGAAGATGCCGCGAGCTCCAGTACAAAGTTCAGTCAGCTCATCTGGATGTTGTCTTTTTTTAAATTTGTTTATTTATTTATTTATGGGAGACAGTTCGTCCTTCATCCAAAGGACTTCATCAGTCCAAGGAACTACAACAAACTGAGTCCCACAAAGTAGTTCACTCACATAGTGGACCAACCAATCATTTGGATGAAGGATGGAACGTCTCAACAAAAAAAAAAAAAAAAAGTCCAGATGACCTGACTGAACTTTGTTTGATTTTTTTTTTTACCTGGATTATTGAGCATGAACTTTGATGTTTTGAACCTTTTTGGCTGTGGCTGCCTCAGAGAAGTCGCTGAGGGAGAGGGCGGGCCCAGAAACCATCTTATCACCAACAAACTGGCTGGCTCAATATGAGTGCGCTGCTTGTGGGAATGAGTTTATTGTGGCTCCTCGGACTGATGAAGCCCTTTGGATGAAGGACGAAACATCTCAAAAAAGAAACTATCCAGATGACCTGACTGAACTTTGTTGGATTTTTTTTTTTTACCTGGATTATTGAGCATGGACTTTGATGTTTCCATTGAACATTTTTTTTAAACCGCTTCTTCAGCTGATTGAACGATTGTTTTAATCTTTTATCAGTCCCAGGTTTTTTACAGAAGTTTGACAATCCCTCCTCAAACTTAACTTTTAAGTGAATCCCTTATGTGTCGTTGCTCCAAACATCTACAGCGCTCTCGGTTGTTTTTGCCAAAATCTGTCCCATTCCTTGCTGCTTATGTCAGAGTTTAAACTTGGGACAAGACACATGTCCTGCTCAACTGACAGCTCAAACAACTCTTCTGCTTTTACTGTCTAGCCACATCCTAAAAGATTTTCTTCTTTTTTTATTTTGCAAAGTAAAAAACAGTTTAAAAACAGAATATTTAGCTTTTGAAATCAAATCCAAACTTTGCTGCTTCTGTTCAGGGCACTGCAACAAAAACCACTTGCTTCCACAAGGAGAAAATGAGAAACAGAACTTGCAGCGAAACAAACAAGTCGTGGCTGAAGAAAAGATTTGCTGCAGGCCCTTTCTTTACTGTATTTGTGAGCGGGACGACATCCAGCAGCTCGTTGGAGACGAGTTTCACATCATCAGACTTCAGCTGACGCAGAGCCAGTGGAAAACCATTCAGACGCTGAAGTCGACTCAGTTTTTCCAACATCCTCAGGCTCTGGAGGACACACACTGCTCTGTGGCTGCTTCTCCTCAAGGTAAGACCATTTATAAACAGAACGAATGTTAACTTCTGCAGAACTGTTGTCATTCACACTGAAACTGTCCAATGTGCAGCAGTTTAGATTCACTTTATAATTTACTGCCTGCTGTGAAGTCTTGGCTTTGAGTCTCGTGCTTTGCATCATTTACTCCTTTACTTTGAAGGTGCATGAGGCTTTTTTTTTCATGCTTCACTCACTGTCCTATAAACTTGTTGAAAGATATTTGTCTGGAACAGAGGTCTTCACATTTTACACACCTAAATGTTTTTCCCGCCAGCAAGAGTCCAGAATATATATATATATATATATATATATATATATATTAAAACTGTCTTTCAGTGGCAGCCATGTTGGTTTTCTTCACTCACAGCGTTGTCGTATCAGGTCTGCATCTCAGCAGGAAATGACCATAAAAAGCTGGAAAAGCTGCACCATCTAAATGGAATTGCCGTAATTACGGAAAAATCTGCGCTGCCTAAAATAAAACACTAAATATGAGCCAATGTGCACAAGTGAAGAAGACAGTATGCATGTTCAACTTTTATTTAGACAGGTTAATCCCACTGAGCCTCGAGGACTCATTTACAAGAGAGACCTGGTTTCAACAAAGAATGATGACAACAAAATAGACATAAAAAATAAATTATGTGTAAAGCTTCTGTAAAATGCTTTTATTCCACATAAAATTAACAACTCGTTTGCTTTTCAAGATTATCCCAGACAGTTTTCTCAAGTGAATAAACGTGTGATGCTTCCTAACCAACCAGGAGCGGTTCTTCCTGTTTGGAGATGCTCCAGTGGACCGGGATCAGGACCTGGCTCTGCTTCTCCTGCTGCGTCCTTCTGAGTCTGTGCTCCACCGAGGAGGATGCAGAACCTCGGCCCACTTTCCCCTCTGAGCAGGAGTCCGGGGAGCCAGACCTTGAGGACTGGGAGCTGGGTTCTGGATCCTCTCTGCTGCACCTGCTCCACAACTTCCCTGCTGACAGTCCCTTCGTCTCGCACTCCCCAGAACACCCAGTCAACTGCACCCAGCGCTTCTGGTTACCACCTGCTTCTCCAGTTT
The DNA here is from genome assembly GCA_031762355.1 of Hypsolebias martinsi. NCBI lineage: Eukaryota > Metazoa > Chordata > Actinopteri > Cyprinodontiformes > Rivulidae > Hypsolebias > Hypsolebias martinsi. The sequence continues at coordinate 17,293,468 of JARVGQ010000737.1, read as the reverse complement.
GTTGGGAGAACATAGCCGGACCGGAGGAGTTTGCCAGGTCCCGTCTGTTCGTCCTGCAGAACAGAGCCGCCCTGCAGGCCGTGCTCACCATGAGTGGAGTGGAGGAGACAGGACTGTCCTCCAACCATCAAGCCAGACAGGAAGTCCTGGGGATCCACTCAGACCACCAGAAGGTGAAAGAAACGATGCAAACCATGGAGACCGTCTTCGTCTCTCTGAAAGAGAAAAGGAAGGAGGGGAAGGAACAGGGCGCGTTCGTAAGGTGAGGAAAAGAGATCTGTTTCATCCTCTTTGGTAGAAAAACCTAAATAGTTTGTATTTATTTTAAAAACAAGACCTAAGCTTGAATACTTTGATATAATTTGCATTCTATACGATCAGTGTGAGAAAAAGTAGATTTTCAGTTTTGCTTAAAAAAATGGATCCAGTTAAAGATGTGTATTTTTTTATTTTGCAGCTTTTAAATCATTTAACGTGAGGTTCTATGGAAAGCTTATGAACAGCGAACATCTTACCTGTTGTAGATAGCTCTTTAAACTGTGAGGAAGAGACAAAAGTAGACTGCTGCCTTCTTAAAGCAGCTCCAGGCTACAACATCATGGAGGTAAAAGCCAAAAACTGATAAGTAAAACAGCTGTAGCAGCAATTAGCTGTAGCACTTCCTGTGCAGCTTGGAGCACTCCCAGCAGGAAAATCGAACAAGACAATGCAAAACTGAAGGCGATGTAAAGGTATGCTTGAATTACTGTGAATTTTTCTTTACATTTGAGTTGTTTTAGCTGTTTTCTTCTGAGTTCAGTCAGAATTAAATACTGTCTCTTCAAACTGAAGCCGTTCAAAGATCAGGTAAGATATTAATGGTACTCACGGGAAAGTATGAAATCAAACATAAAAAAATATCCTGATTGATATACAGTAATGCGGTGCAGTTTGAAAGGGTTTATTCTAGTGGTTTTCCAAAAATACTGTATGTAATTCTGGAAATGCGGGACCACATTCAGTGCAAACAAAGCTGAATTTACCAAAAACACATGGAGACCTGAGTCACATGATGGATCTGTGTTAGGCTGGTTGTAGTCTGTGTAACAAACAGAGGAATAGGACAGGCGTAGAGTCTTGATGCAGACGTTTAGGTAAATATTTGAGCAACTCTGTTGTGAAAGGTGAAGAAAAGAAAGAACAAGTCAGCTCTTGAGATAAATATCTGGCATTAAGCACCATAAATACAGAGCTTGGCATTCAAACACCCCTTTTTCATTGGGATGGGGTGAAGTTTTGATGCACGTACCAAAACAATTCAGAATCTTTGTCTCGGAGTTTGATCCGTTTGGCAAAAGTTGCATGATCAATGACGTCTGAAGCTTCGAACGACCTGAAGCGACGTCGCTGCTTTGGTACCTGATTCAAAGGTTTATGAGGAAGTTGGCAAATGATGCATGGAGCCCGCCTTAGGAACTTCTTTTTACAAATGCCAAGTAGTCACAAGCAAAGAGGCACCATGCCATGGCACATCATGTTTAAACAAGTTAAAATATTAATTAACTACCTTTAATCTTTCATGCACCAAAAAAAGAAAACATGAGAACCACAATGACAGCCCAATGTCACACAGAAAGATCGTGTTATTAAACAGCTGTCACGATGAAGCAGTTCTTTTCAGGTTGTAGCGTCAAGCAGCTCGTTATCATTTTAGCTATAAGATGGCTAAAGATGGTTGAAAAGCTTCCAGTGATTAACCTTTATTCAAAACCTCCATTTGGCCATCATAACTTATTTTTTCAGACAAAAAAAATGACAATACAGTACATGCATAATGGCAAGGTTTCCAAAAGTAACAAACGTATCAGATTGTAACTTGAAGTATTTAAATTAATATGATTACCAGTAACATTGCATGTAGTTTGAGTAAATGATTTTAGTTGAAGGTATTTTAGGAATTCATTGCTCCTGATGCCGTACTCTTGGATCCGGTTAGATGAAGGAGATAAATCATGATTTTTAAAGAGATTAATTAAATTTTCGACTATAAGGTGCATCAAGTGAAACAAAACAGTCAGATATGTCAATCTTTATTCAATTCATTCAAAATAATCACATAAAATCAGTTCCAGATCAGTAACCACAACCAGTATTAATACATAAGGCACACCTGTCCATTTTTGAGAAAATTAAAGGATTTTAAGTGCGCCTTATAGTCAGAAAAATACGGTAAGTCCTTTCTCTGGCTGTGTGTGAAACTTGAGTGGTTCTTTGCTGCTGAGAAAGTCCAGATTGTTCCAAAAAATCTGTTCCAACAGATGTTGTGATTTAATGAAATTGCTTGTGATGTGAAACATGGAAGGCGTTTGACTGAGAAAAGGAACGTCTTGAGTATGAACGGGGTAACAGTCTGATGGTTCCCACTTTAACCATGCTTCAGCTGAATGTTCTGAGCAGATCCATTTGAGTTTTTATTAAAACTGGTTTGATAAATAAGAGTTATGGAAATTTGGAGCTGCAAGTCTGCCTTGTCGTTTGGGTTTTTGAGTGTTTGTAGTTTAATTTGGGGTGGGGTGGTGGGTGTATTCTTCCAGTATAATATTGTAATAATGGTGCAGAGTGATTTGATGGCTTATTCATAACTTCTGGTGGACCAGTAAATTCAACGTTTGGCTGAATTTCAGTCCCTCTGACTCTTTTTTTGAAGCGAGCACACACAGTCGCTGGCATCTAGCCACATGTTCTGCTTACAAATCAGACACGTACACCAAAAATATGAGGGGAAAAAAATGGTGCAACGTTTGTTTCTTTATGATTTTATTGATCTTTTTATGACGTTGCAACGAGAACCTTTCATTGTTCATACGCTTTTCACAGAACCGCACTATATAAAAGATCTGAACTATCCCTTTAACGAACTTTGACTGGGCCAGTGAAGGTGTTTTGTACCCATTCTGCTGAACTTTTATTGTTATTCTTAGGATAATCATCATATAATAATTAAGATAAAACAGCTTATTAGCTGTAATTTTTTTTGTAGTTTTTCATTGGAGACTACATTTGGCTAAATTGTACACAAAATGAGAACCTGTTAAATAAACATAAAATTGAATGTACTTTATTTTTGCCGACACTTTAAATGACGGACGACATTAGCTTAGATCCACAACCAGCTGTGGTCCTGAATCATAATTAATAAGTTATTTGTGTCGTCTGAAACAATACGGCTCGTTTGTCCCAACAGAGAGCTTCCAGATTAGCTCAAGCGTCTGATGAGGCTACATCTAATCTGCTATATCAGATGTAAGAACAAACTTCTTGTAGATCTACTGTGTCTGTGCAGCTATGTCATAAAATATGGTTATTTATCACTTCCTGTCAACAGCTTGAAGGAACGCCTTGCTGTTACAAGAGAGGCTATAGACTGGAGGCAACATGTGGCGAACAACCTGGAGAGGCAGCTCTTCACTTTAGAGAGAACCCTGCTCAGCAGTCAACTTCGGCTCAGCAAACTCATCCGACAGTGACGAGGCTGCTCTCATTTAAGCTGCGTTTACAGCTGCAGTTCTGCTACATGAAAGCAAAAGTTATCGCTTCTACCATTTTTTTTTTTTTTTTGCAAACTACTTCTGCATGTTTTGTTTTTATCTGTTCGTATATCAAAATGTTTGGATGGATCATACTAGTGTGTTGGGACTTTTCAAAGTTTTTTTCCTTTTATTTACAAATGTTTTTCCTGCAGAAATACATTGAGGTCGCTCTACAACTGGAGGCCCGGGGGCCAAATCAGGCCCACAGAGGAACTCAGTTTGGTCCACCAATGGGCTCATTATACATTAGATTTTAAATAATAAAACAAACTTACTTAACGATAACTGATGGATGTCTAGCCCCCGAGCTCTTGGTTTTCTGTGCCCCCCCCCCCCCGAGCAATTTAGATGAATAGCCCTGCACTAAATCCTTCAAAAACATTGTTCTCTGAAATGTTTAGCAATCTTGCTCGAATTGTCTCGTTATTCTTTTAGCTTCCATCTTGCTAATTTTAACCAATTTTGCTCATTTAACTCTTTAGCTACTGTTTAGCAAAATATACCTTTTTCATTGTTTGTTAAATTTCCAGTCTGTATTTTCACAGATAATTTATCTACTTTTTTTTTTTAGCATTACAGCAAAAATTAATTGATTTTGTCCAAAAACCCAAAGGTTTGAAGGATGTAGCAGATAAACAGGTTCATGCCGCTTCTTTTCAAACATTTTCATACATTAAATATCCAACAGATTTGCAACACAAATGTTAATCTTTTAAAAGAATAGTAAGCTGTCAATTCTAAAGAGATCATTTTTGTCAGGTTGTCATAGAAGACACTTTAATTACAGCATTTGTCTTTATTTGATATCAAATCTAAACAAAAAATGTAAATAGATACACGAGGCATTCTGATCTGTACAAATGTAAAAAAAAAATCCTTATTAGCTGAGGTGTGGTTTATAATTGAAAATGGACATCTGCAGCTGGTCACTTGAAATAAAGGAACTTCTGATATGATCAAACCTTTTTTATGTATTTATGAGCTCAACCACATTTTCAAGAATGTTTAACTCTAAAGATCCATTTTTAGATTCTCTAAGTAACATTTCTACAACAAAGCTTTCACCCAAATTCGGTTTTAAGACAGTAGCAGCAGTGATCCTGCTGAGTGGAATGGGTTTCCACGATTTGTCACCCGGCTTATCACGCTGCTTCCAAAAAGGCCAAATGCTGAACTTAAGACGTCAGAAACTTCGTCCGATGCTAAATTTTTTGTTTTAGAACAAAAATAAGGAGTCGTCGAGTGATAAACTTGCTCCCCAAGTCTTCTCTTGATCCTCAGTTTGTTTCCTTTTTGTTGCATTTTCTCGACCTTTTTGTTGTCCAAAGAACTTGACATGAACTCAGTGTATAAAAGGGTTGATAAAGTTCAAAGTGTCTGCTGACAGTCACGTTGCTCATAAAAAGACACGAACATGTAATAACACAAGTCCAAATAAGGGGAAAGTCATGTTCTTGTCAAAAATCAGCTTCTTCATCTTGCATTTGCTCCAACGACTTGAGGTAATCTCGAGCCAAGATCTTCTTTGGTAAGATATCTGCCGAGTAAAACGATCAGAGATAATGTTACAGAATGAGAACATGACTGAGAAAGAAGCTAATTAAGACTTGTTGTTTGGGATTCAAGGTTTTAATCTTTGGATTACAAAAACTTTTAATTGTCTTTTTTTTTTTTAAGAACTTAACGGAGTTTAAGAAACTAGATAGTTAAAATAATTGTTCCAACTTGATGTAGTGGGCTAAAATAAATCTCATTTTCAACATTACAATAAAACCTACCGCTTTATTTTCCTCTATTTACATGAATACTGTATGTTAATTTTACAAGTGTGCCATATTGTTTTACGCTGTGTAGGTTTTTTGATTTAGTTTCTAATAAAACTGCAGGGCTACTGGTGGTGCTTAATAATTTGTATGCATCCTTTACAATTGTCTATTGTCGTGTTTGTTGTCATCACTCTTTGTTAGAATCAGGTCTCTCTTGTAAATTAGTCCCCGAGGTGGGATTAACCTGTATAAATAAAGGTTGAATGAATTAATTAATCGTCTTAATTTTTTCCAATGTTATATTTATTGTAATTTTTTTAATGAAGGTGCTCAAGTTTAATGTTTACTAAATATTTTGTATTCAAGTTGTGAGTCAAAAACAGTAAAATATAGTTTTATATGAGTATATCATTGAAGGCTGGTAGGTTTAATGCAACAGAAAAGTACATCTGACAGAAGATAATAACAGTTTGACCATCAGGTGTTACCTGGCTGCAGGTGAGTCAGTTCATTGTGTCTCACCTGTGAGGAAGTGGAAAGTCTCGGTCGCCTCTGCGGTTTTAGCCAGGTCGCTGTAATCCAAAGTGTTGGTTTCTCTCCCGGGGCTGTTGGTGAATGACGTCAGAGCCAAATGCTGCACGAACAGCTCCTTGAACAAAGACACACGTCAACAAGTTAAGAGCTCCGACTAATGTTTGATTCAACCCACTTCACTCCAGCTAAGAGCTAACAATGCTAACCCCGTCTACGAGAGACAAGAAGCTGATCATTTAGCACTGGTTAGCATTCAGCCGCCGGGAGCTTCTTACTGTGGCCTTGGTGGTGAGAAAGAGAGCGTCCTGGTTAATGCTGGAGACATCAGGCGAGCTCTTCATAATCAGCTTCACCCGAGACATCGGCAAAGAAATCGTCTTTCTGGCCTCTGGAGTTTTGTTGTCCTTGTCGGGTTTACTTTGAGACATTTTTGTGTGAACACGGCACCAAGCGGAGAGAGCGAAAACTTTGTTCTGTTTTGAATTGTGACGTAAATAATTTCTTCTTCGTCACTTTTATATTCCTTTTGCGGTCTTTGCTCCAGTCTAGCACCCCCTACTGGTGATCAACGATTATTGAGCATGAACTTTCTTATCAAAGACTTTACTTTAATAACTCAACCTTTATTTATACAGGAGCCTCAAGGACTCATTTACAAGAGACTTTATTATTGTTCAACACAGAGTGATGACAACAGTGGACTGGACAACAACAACTACAAAAGACAATCATAAAAGATGCGTACAAATTAATTTTTTTTCATGATCATGATTGGTTAGAGTGCATAAATACTGTAATTAGGGAAAATCACTTAAATAACTTTACTGGAATTTGTAAAAACATTTTTTAAATTGTGTTTTTTTTAATAAACTTTATTTCAACCAGATAACATTACAAAGTTCTTCCAAACCAAAAGCAACAAAATACACACATACACAAAAAAGGTACATAACTATCACAAATCGTATTAAACTAGACCTCCCATTTCTTAAATAAATATAAATGCAACGATCTCAGCAAATATACAAAAATGAAATTCAAGTATAAATAGCAGAGGGTCTGAAACGATAAACCAATAAAAGCAATACAAAGAGAAAAAGAATACTAAACAGCAAAACAACAAAAGGGGTCTGATTAAAGGGTAAAATTAAATTTCTGAAAAAGAGTTTTTGTTCTTATAAGTTTCTTATTGTTAAAATTAAGCTTATCAATAGAGGCAATATATATTTTTTAGGTCAGTTTCTTTAAAATTATTAAACGAGGGTATTTTTTTCATTCCACTTCAGTCAAATTTTTTTTTTTATTTGTTTTAATATGATTTATGTTCAACTCATTCATCCATTCCTGATGGTGGCGCTCTCTCTCAACTGACCACAGAAGAAGAACCACCACAGAAGAAGAGTTGCAAAAACATTAGCATATTAGCTTAGTGGCTTCGGCAATGGGGCGACAGTCGTTTCAAAAACAAACCGTGTGGATTATTTTTATCGGTTTGGGTGATTTTTGTATGACTTGTGACGCGTTTAAATTTAAGTTGTAACCGATGGTATGGTACGCTGGAGCTGCATTGGTGGAAAGAAATCTGCTACTAATTGTGAGCAGGCGCGCGTCGGGTAGCTTCCTCTCATTGTTATTGAACACTGTTGTGTTAGTTTTGCTTTTTAAAGAGGCGTCGGTTTGTGACGGACAAGAATGCCTCTAGGTTTGAAACCGTGCTGCTTCGTCTGCAAGACGAACTCTTCCTCGATGTGGAAGAAGGGAAACCAGGGTGAAATACTGTGCAACAGCTGCACAGGGAAGAGCAGCTGCAGCGGAGGAGCTTCAGGACCCCCCGTCCCATCCAGCCTGCCGCCCAGCAACGGAGGAGGAAAGCAGGTCAGCTACACCGAGGAAAAGCTTTTTATATACTGTAATGGTGAAGTTTTTGTGGTACATTTGTACTTTTGCAGCGCAGTTTTCATTCATTGTTTTGAAAAATATAAAGCTGACTGATGCAACGGGGCAAAGCTTCACAATTAGCGCCCCCTGGCGGCTCGAATCTTCATAAATAATAGTTGAACTTGTGCAACAAGCATCTTTAATTAACTAAAGAGACAAATTACTGCGTAAGATTGAACATAATATATGAATTGGTCTTAATTATTTTAGCTTTCCCTTTATGGATTAGAGTTTCTTCAAGTTCTTGTTTTCGTTAATTATTACATTTTTGTTGTACCATATGTGTCTAGTTTGACTAAATCCCTTTGCAGGTTAATTTCAGTTTTAAAAATGCAATAGAATTAAAATTGACATTGACATATATGGGGGGAAACATCAATATATCAATACCGTCTTTACTATGAACCTCTTGTTGTCACATAAGTCACATGGTTTTTTTTTTTTTTTTTAAATACTCAACACGTTAAGGCGGACTATATAAAATGTGTTTGCTTTTAGTCCAAACAGGAGATACACAGGAGGTCTGCACGGCTCAGAAGTACCAAGTACAAAGCCCCTGCCTCAGAGAAAAAAGTTTCAACAAAAGGAAAAGGGAGAAGACACATATTTAAACTTAAAAACGTAAGTTGCTGATAAACTACATTACTTTTATTTTCTACTTGCTGAATTTCTACATTTGACACCTGCCTAATATCTCTTACAGCCCATCAAAGCACCAGAATCTGTAGCAACAATCATCACATCAGAATCTATATTTTACAAGGTTTGATGTTTAAACTGACCAAGCTACTTGTCATTTCTTCTGACTTGTATTGTGAATTATCATAGTGTAATCAGGGCCTGCATGCTGTATGTGTCCTCAGGGTGTCTACTACCAGGTAGGTGATGTGATCAAGGTGATAGATGAGGAGGATGGGAAGTCGTACTATGCTCAGATCCGAGGATTTGTGCAAGACCAGTATTGTGAGAAGAGTGCAGCACTAACGTGGCTCATTCCTACTCGGGCCAGCCCTAACGATCAGTTTGATCCTGGAACGTACATTGTTGGTAAGCACACGTGCACAAAGCTGCTTTTCTTGAAACAGAACTTGTTTGAATTGGTTGAAAGATTCACATTTTGTTTCAGGTCCAGAGGAGGATCTTCCCAGAAAGATGGAGTATCTGGAGTTTGTGTGTCACGCCCCTTCGGAGTACTTTAAGTCCCAGAGCTCCCCGTTCCCCACCATACCCGTTTGTCCTGAAAAAGGCTACATCTGGACTCACATAGGACCCACACCAGCACTCACTGTCAAAGAGTCTGTCAGCAGCGCCAGTTAACGGACTTCTGATACGAACTTATTCTGTTGTATTGAAACAAGTGAATGTACATTATGTGTTATAAAGAAAACAGTTGTAAACTGCAGCTATTATTCATGTTTAAAGGCAAGAGGCAATTTGATCCAAGACACACCATGTGTACTGACAATTTAAGCAAGTTTATAGAGGTAAAACATTGGAATAATAATTTTGTATTTGATAATAAACATTAATAGTTATTTCCAGCAGTCATTTTGCCTATTATTTTTCAAAATATTAACGTGAACAAAAGTAGCAGCACCCATCCATTAATTTTTACCTGCTTCTTCCTTTTTGGGTCACGGGGATCATTGTGTGAGAGGTGGATAACATCCGGGACAGATCTCCAGTCCGTCACAGGGACACGGAGACAAACAACCATTCACTCTCTCACTCACATCTAGACAATTTAGAGTCACCAATCTGCCTAACATGCATGTTTTTGGTCTGTGGGAGGAAACGGGAGTACCCATAGAAAATCCACACATGCACTTTCTCCACCCAGAAAGGCCACCCCAGCTGGGATTTGATCCAGCAACCTCGCTGAGAGGCAACAGCTACCAACTGAACCACTGTGCAGCCAAGTAGTTGCACCCCTACATTTTTATTTGTTTTACAATAAATATGATAAAATGTGCTACTACCAGAGTAATATAAATTTTAAAAATGACAAATTTAATAATAATTTGGTTGATAGGCAAGTTTTTACTTATGCATTTTAATTGTTTCATAATGGTCGGATTGAGAAAAGGGTTATATATATTTTCTGTGTGCGGTCTGATCAGAGTTTTGATTTACTTCAATGGACACAAAAATGTTGCCCATTTCGGGAGACGACTTGTTTCTTTGAGTTATAAGATTACCTAATTTTTATTTTATGGAACAATGCACACTTAACCAGACGTGTTTAAATGTTGCTCCTAATCTTCTGAGGCAACAGACACCATGCTCCAACGAAGGACATGAGACAGCTGCTTCTATTTATAGCTCAGTGCTCGTACCTATCACAGACCCTCCATGCTCTGCTCGACCACAGTCCAGGACGAGTTCACCACTAAAGGCTGGCACATAAACAAAGCAGAAGCTCCATAGAAGAAGAAACACTGGAACAAGGAGCTGGATGAAAGCAGCGTTCATCAGCAAACAGGAAACCTTATAACCTGAAGCAGCTGCTTCATAAAACCAGAGAACATGAAGTCACTGCGCTTCCTCGCAGCTGAGGGCTTCGTCCAGACTGGTTCAAGTGCTCTAAGGAGCCTCAGCTGCGTGTCGTTTAACCTCTACCCGCTTCTCTTCAAGGCCTGCTACCTGAATGAAAAGGCCGAACTGCTGCGTGCGTTGGTCCAGACGTGGCCTCTTCCAGAGCTCAGCATGCAAAGGCTCCTGGGAAAGTCCACCGACTGTCAGGTGGACCTCACCTCCTGCACCTGCCGGCTGTGTCTGCAAGCTGTTCTAACAGGTCTAAAGGTACCTGAACGGGTTTTACCCATTTCTTTTTATTTAATATATATTATAGGTTAAATAAATAGCTCAAATGTTTCTCTTTTTCCTCTAAGGATTATGTGCTGTCTCCTCCAAGAACTTATGCCAAGACTTTGCATGTGGTGGACCTGACTGCTCTCAAAGACACTGAGCATCAATCCTGTCCATGCAAGTCCTCTCTGGGTCGATGGGGCAGAACCCAGCTCCTGACCCAGATGTGCTATGAGACAATGGTGGCCATGCAGGCCAGCGAGGTGGCCCAGTCTTCCTTTGACACGTCCATCGACATCCGTCTGAACGGCTTCGTCACAGGTCGCAACTATGAGCTGGTAGCGCAGGCCTTCCTGCTGCTCCGGTACTGTCCCCTGAAGCTTCGCTTCGTCAGTTTCAGAGCCGATTCCCTCTCGCTCAAGCAGCTGTTCTACGTCCTTCGCCTGGCGGAGCCTGAGTTCATCACAAAGCTGGAGGTAGTCCATAATGTTCCCCTGGAGGCCATGCACCTGGAGGTGCTCCTGTCCAGGGTGGAGTTCCCCAAATTACAGTCTCTAACGCTGCCAGCGGGGGCGTTGGATGTCAGGAGGTTGGGTTCTGACGAGGAGGATCTCCTGACAACTGTTGGTAACCTGCTGGGACAAATCAGCAGCCTCACTGAGCTTTATGTGGGGTTCTCCACACTCACTGGACACCTTCGAAGACTGCTATAGTGAGTATAGTAAGGTCAACAAGGTCACTGGCTTCAGGTGTGGATTACTGATGACTGACTAGACTACATGTGGATTTTGGCCTGAGCTAGGACAGTCCAGCTCCAGGGTCGTTTTTAACGACAGGAAGGATCTTTGTGTTAAAATTATTGACAGGATGCCAGACGGCTGCAGGTCACCAGCAACTGGACCAATGTTAACCAAATAAGTCAAAGGACTGGCGTTCGTTAAAGAAATTTATATCGCCTGCCGTCTTTCATGTCAAAGTTTTAGTCTAAGATCATGTTATGTAGAGAATAGTCAATTTGATCAAACGTAGTGTTATGCACAATCCAATACGAGTTGTCACAAGCAAGATGTCACGCTCAGTGTGTTGTGAATGACTCTCAGCTACTACTATGGTCAATTTTAGAACAGTAGATGTAAAACGGGGGGGG
>JARVGQ010000737.1:17248519-17253565 GCA_031762355.1 Hypsolebias martinsi | reverse complement strand
CACAAAAAAAACCCGGAAATTAGTGAAATTTTCTGAAAAATAGTGCCGTATGCTGCTGGATGACGTCATCGGGTGCCATTCGTAAGTCCGGAGCGCCGTATGTAGAGACCGCCGTAACTCGAGGACTACCTGTACTGTATATTGTGTTTGAAACATACTTTTTTATTTTAATATCCTCACAGCCATCAAGACAATCACCACAGTTACCTGAAGCAACCCCAGGTCCATCTCAAAGGTAAAGTTCGTCTGTAAAGTTTATTTTGACTCTGCTGTGTTTTTGTTACATTTTACTCATTTAAAATTTTCTGACTGTTGCTTAGCACAAGGAGTTACAGTGACCCCACCTATCCTCTGTCCAGCACCCCTGCACCCAGCAGCATGAGCTCTGCAGGGGGCAAAATGAAAAGAGACAGGACTACAACACGGCCTTGCTCTAAACGCCCTGAAGTTGATGAGGTTTGATCTTTTAATATGTAATTTATATCAGTAGGTATTAATAGTATTTTAATACAAAACATGCATTTGTTTTTAACTCAAGGTGGTCGAAGTTCCAGTCCTCCCAAGCATTTCACTCCCCATCAGCACTTCATCCTTACCCACATTCAGCTTTTCTTTGTTGCCACCTTCCACCTCCTCCACCTCTGTTAGCTCCGCCCCCTCCATCCCAGCTGTTACTCCACCTAAGGAAATGGTCACAAATAAGGTTTGTCTTAGAGCTACATTTAGCTTCTTTATTTATACTTAAGTGTGATTTTTTTTTTTAAATACTAAGATTTTGCTTTTTTCCCTCCTGCTCCACAAGGTTTCACCAAAGGCCTCGACACCACCCTGTGTACCTTTTACATTTTCCTCACCAATCGTCAAAGCCACTGCTGCCAGCCCACAGTCTTATTCCCCTTCTGTCAGTATTTATTCATTTATGTTTACAAATGTATTTATTGCAGTGAGAGAAATAATGTACTTTTCCCCCCATTTCTACACAGACTGGATTTACTTTCAGTGCACCTGTAGCAAAGTTGGCTCCTTCCATGTCAAATGGAAAGCTCACTGCCCCCACAGCAGCAGGTGAAAGGGTTTTCTTCACCATCGCTTGGTTCCTCCTGGCTTTTGTTCTTTGAGAAAATCAAATTTTGGGTCTATTTTTTTTTATGTCTTACAGTGAAGCCTGTTACAAGCAAGAGCACAGAAGACTTTGAAGGCCCTTTTAAACCAGCTAAGACTTTGAAGCAGGGCAGTGTGCTGGATCTGCTCAAGTCACCCGGTAGTTGTTTTTTGTTTTGTGTAGATTCATAAATGTTTTGTTTGTTTTAATTATTTGTTTCTTTCCAGGTTTCGCTTCTTCTGTTACTCAGACCTCCTCAGGCACCAGCGTTGCTCCCCAGCAAAAATCAACACAGTCCACAGCCCCCCTTTTTACAGGCACAAGCTCCTCCTCATCAGCAGGGTTTGGTGGTGTGTTTAAAGCCCCTGCAGGATGGAGCTGTGATGTTTGCTTAGTTCAGAACAAACAGTCAGACACAAAGTGTGTTTGTTGTATGGCTCCAAAGCCTAGTTCCTCACCTAAATCTATGGAAAGTAAACTGTTGCCTACCACCTCTGTGGGGGTGGAGAGCAGCAGCACAAGCACCACCAACTCTGTACCTGCAACTGGTTTTGGTCCAATATTTTCTAAACCTACAGGAACCTGGGACTGTGACACGTGTCTGGTTTCAAATAAGCCCGATGCCGTAAAGTGTGTGGCCTGTGAAACAGCTAAACCAGGGACGGGGCTCAAACCCTCACTTACATTTCCCTCTGCCTTCTCAACTGTTAAGACTGCATCTGCACCCACAAACCCTGTTTCCACAGGCATCAGTGGGTTTGGAGATAAATTCAAAAAACCTGAGGGTGCATGGGAATGTGAAACGTGTTTGGTAGAAAACAAGGCAGAGGACACTAAATGTGTGGCCTGCACGGCTGCTAAACCAGGTAATGAGACCATGACTTCATTCATATGTACTTCTATAGATCATGTCCTCTACTTGTAACATGTAACTTAAAATAAAACTGGTATTTTGTGTAATTGCCATCTTTTTTGTTCTTAACTACCAAACAGGAGCTTCCACGGAAGCTGCTTCCTCAACCAGCAGTGCCCAAGTGTTTGGGTTGGGCGACAAGTTCAAGAAACCTGAAGGCTCCTGGGAGTGTGATGTCTGTCTGGTCCAGAATAAGGCTGCTGATGCTCAGTGTGTTGCCTGTCAGGCAGCAAAACCTGGAGCAAAAGTTGAGCCCAAAGGTAACAAATGGCAGACTGATTTTAGGAATACAGTAGAACCTCTAAATATAAATGGAGTCTGTGTCAACAGTTGATTTGTATGTAGAAAATTCTAATTTTGAACAAGAGAAAAAAGTTAATGCTTTGAACAGTCTCCTTTATGTCCTCTCAGAAGTCGTGGCAGATTAAGTTTGCACTGGGTCAAGATGCAGGACTGGTAGAACGCTGCAGTCTTTCTTGTTGAGGCCTGGGCTGAACAAGAAAGCAATTAATTATGCTTCTTTCAAAATATTTTCCAAGTGACCCATAAAATTGTCATTATACAGATTTATAATGCATGAGGCAACAGTTTTGTTCAGGTGATGTGCACCTGAAGCTTTGCACTTTTCCCCGCATTGCACACATGCTTTTGATCAAGCTCAAACTGAGCTGTAACACGCCCACAAGCTGCAAAGGGCAGGTGGGCAACTGTAGCAAGCAGGTATGGGAATACAGACAAATTAGTAATACTGTATGGAGAACCCAACATTTGTATCAAGAACAACTCATTTTATAATAGTTTGAAATTAGAAATTCTATTGTATACATTATAATATCATGTGTCTTATATCTGTAAGGTCTATTATTGTATTGTTCAGACTACAAGGCGCATTAAGCAAAACAAAACAGAAAAGTTTAACTTTATTCAACTCATTCACAATAACCACAAAAAAATTGGTTCGAGGTCAGTAAGCACAACCAGAATTAATACCTAAGTTGCACGTGATTATAACGCTCACTGTGGATTTTTGAGAAAATTAAAGGATTTTAAGTGCGACTTATAGACTGAAAAATACAGTAGTTAAACCATAGTCTTTTTCTATAGATGTCCTCAGATGTGCTTGAGTGGCTTCCCCAAAAAATATGTTTTAATCACACTGACACCATGTTCATAAAAATCTTGTGCCTCTATGCCCTTTTGCATTAAAACTTTTATTTTATTTTTTTTAATCCTGCATCGAATTTACTTTTTTCACTTGTTTAAATGTTCTCGTCTTGTTTCTTTTCAGCGTTTGGTTCTTTTGCCTCTGCTGGTGGGCCTACTGGAACATCTACGTTTGGTTCTTCTACCTCTACTTCTGGAGGTTTTAAGTTTGGCACATCGGACAGTACAACCGAGTCTGGAGGTTTCAAGTTTGGAACTTCAGAGTCATCGTCATCTTCTTCAGGTGGATTTAAATTTGGAGTCCCGTTTGGAAGCTCCTCGTCTGAATCTTCTTCTAAAGACACTACTGCCTCATCAGGGTTTAAATTTGGCAGCTCCTCAGAAGGCTTTAAGTTTGGGGTTGCTTCAAATGATGACAAAAAGCCTGAGCAGCCCGCGGCAGGTTCTGGATTCAAATTTGGAGTCGGCAGTGGGACAACCTTTGGAACTGGATCATCTAGCACCGAAAGCAGTTCTTCTAAAAGTGGCTTCTCTTTCGAACAGTCAAAAGCTGTGGAAAAAACACCGGAAACCACCACGACCTCTTCATCTTCTGTTTCTCTCGCTCCACTTTTTTCCTCACAAGCAAAAAGTGACACTGCAGAACCTTTAAGTATCGCCACATCAACAAACACCAACCCAACCACCACCACAACCTCCACAAAGGGGTCTGTATTTGGGAGATTGGGCGAGCCCAGTTTGGCAACTGAAACGCCAAAAGTGAGCTCTACATTTGGATCTGTACCGGCAGGGAAAGAGCCAGCTTCCACGTTTACCTTTGGGAAGCCAGAGAAGAAGGATGCACCTGCAGCCCCATCAAGCTTCATCTTTGGCGCTGCTAGTAAGGAAGCAGATGGTGCAGCTGCTACAGGAGGCTTTTCTTTTGGCAAGCCCAGTGCTCCAACAGAACAACCTCCAGCAGCTTTTATTTTTGGCAAGCCTGTAGATAAGAGCGAACCGTCCACTTCAGAGACACAAAAGCCTTCATTCACTTTTGGGCAAAGTGCTGCAGGTAGTTCTTTTGTAAATGTTTTGCGTGGGGGGGGGGCGGGGGGGGGGTTGAAATATCTAATTTAGTTCAAAGTGTTTGTATTAAAAAAATCACATGGTCTTTTCCTGAACAGATTCTACTGCTGCTAAACCAGCATTTAATTTCATGGTGAACAATCCTGCCACCACCACCAACTCCACCACCTCGTCGACCACAACTCCCAGTTTGTTTGGCACCGCCAGCAGCAGCACCTCCACACCAGCACCAGCTTCTTCCGCAGCTCCCAGCACCTTTGTCTTCGGTCAGCCCTCTGTGACCACCAGCAGCGATGTTCCCGCTGCTAAAACGTTCGTGTTTGGACAGAATCAAGAAAGCCAGTCCTCGGCTCCGTCAAGTGCTCCTCTGAATTCAGTCCCGGCTCCAGGTCATCCCTTCTTCTTTGGTGCTGCTGCCAATGCAGCTACTCCTGCGGCTCCCTCTTTTAATTTTGGAGCTACAGCACCCTCTGCAGCCTCTACATCAGGTCTGCATCAGTCATGTCACAAGTAAAACGTGCCTGTACTTGAAGAGCTTTGAAACCATCTTAAACTGCATTTTATGTATATGTTGTTTTTTTTACTTACAGCTCCGTCTGCAGCTCCCTCCCCGTTTGTGTTCAGTTCAGCCCCCTCTGGAGGTTTCGGGACAAACCAGACTCCTGCATTTGGTTCATCTTTTGGATCCCCTTTCCCAGCCACAGCTTCCCAAGCCCCCACCTTTGGAGCCAAACCCAATGCTGCCCCCATTTTTGGACAACAGACAAACGCCACACCTGTGTTTGGAGCGGCTGTTAATTCT
>JARVGQ010000737.1:17236019-17243519 GCA_031762355.1 Hypsolebias martinsi | reverse complement strand
GCAGTTCTCTCTGGCCAACGTAAGGCAGCATCTTTTAATATGTGTTTTTTTCCCCTGGATATCCACCCCCACCCCCACCCCTAAGTGTCTGATTTGTGCAAGCTTGATTCTTCTATTCTTATGATCACTACAGATCAAAAATACCCAAGAGCACCAGCGACGGAGCACTGAGTACTCGCTCAGGAGGAAGATCCATCAACTGAACAGGGTCAAGGAAACTCTGACGTGGGAGAAACACCGGGTCAGTGGACTGGGGATCAACCTTTCACACCGTCCAACTTTCACTGAACCTTGTTTGTTTTATTGTTTTTTTCTGACCTTCAATTTTAAGATCATCAAGGAGATTGCTGATCGGACAAAACATGTGCAGAAACTGGAAAGTCAGATTAGAAACTGTGAGGGCAAGCTGCATCAGACCATCCACCGCTTGGACATCCTCAACCTGAGACATGATCTCTACCTGGGCCAGGTAAGAACCACACCTATTCATAAATCACCGCCATAGGCGTGCTTTGAATTCTGTTGTTGTTCCCATTTCAGCCTCACATCAGCCTCACACAGCAGAAACAAGACCTGGTGAACCTTGTAGCAGGTTTGCGCTCGATGCTGAGCTACTTCCAGTAAGTCTGTCCACTCAGATAATATCTGCTCATGATCAGCTGTAGGTGTTTCTCTCTGAATGACCCCCTGGTCATCGTCACTCAGGCAGGAAGTAGAGTGTGCACACAGACGCCTGGCGAGTCTGGAGGACAAACTGCTCAAGAAGTCTCAGCACCTGGAGGTGACACAGAGCTGCCAGAACCTTCATCAGAGTTCCCTGCCTGCTTTCAACAGAGCTGTGGTTCTGGCTAACAAGACCAGGTTCCCTCTGGTGAAGGGAGGCACTCAGACCTTCCTGCAGTAAACTGTTGGTCTGCTCCCACCTGGGGTCCTATCCATGTGGTGCATTTAATAAAATACCCGCAAGAAATTAATGTCTGAGAGGATGTGATGGTTTCAGTGAAGTATACTTGACCAAAATGACACAAAACTTTAAATTATGAGGATATGAAACAAAAAGGTTTTATTAAACATTTCGAGTAAGGAAATTAATATTTCCTCTGCAGACACATTCCCAACATTTTAAAGGTATTTAAAGATGGCTGTTTAGTTTTCAGTTGTTTTCTTCTTTGGCGGCTCCCTTCTTCAGGGGTCGCCACAGCAAACAACTCGCACAAAAACTTGGCAACCGTTTTTACGCCGGATGCCCTTCATGACACAACCACAAACCACTGAGCTACCACAGCCCTCTGTGTGGAGCAGAGAGCTGCTATGTAGGGCGCCCGGGGGAGTAGATGGTGGGGGTTAAGGGCCTTGCTCAAGGGCCCAGAGTGGAGCAAATAAGGGTGGAGGCAGGTGTGGGTGCTTCACTTACCACCCGCATTTTGATGTGGTCTGTCTGGGAAGTTGAACCGACAACCTTCCGATTGCAGGCCTTCTCTAACCTCTGCACCACCACTCCCCTGAAATGCTAATAAAAAAGTAAAATGCTAAACTTAAACGCTAATATGCTAAATATAAGGAATGGTAATGTAAAGCTAATATACTAAACAAAAAGAAATGCTAATATAAAACTTATATGCTAGACTTAAGAAATGCTAAATAAAACTAATATGCTAAAATTAAGAAATAGTAATAAAAGGGTAAATTGCTAAACTTAAGAAATGCTAATATAAAGTTAATCCACTGAACTTGAGAAATGCTAACAAAAACTAAAATGTTAAGCTTAAGAAATGTTACTATAAAGTTATTATGCTACAAAAAGAAATGCTAATATAAAGTTAATATACTAAACTTGAGAAATGTTAACAAAAATGAAAATGTTAAACTTGAGAAATGCTGCTAAAGCTAATAAGGTAAACAAAATGTTAATGCGCTAAATTGAAGAAATTGTAATTTAAATAAAAATATGCTAATATAATGTTAGTGTGCTACACTTAAGAAATGCTAAAATAAAACTAATATGTTAAAATTAAGAAATGGTAATAAAAAGATAAAATGCTAAACTAAAAAAATGCTTGAATAAAGCTGCTAAATTAAGAAACGCTAATATAGCTAAATGCTAATATAAAGTTAGTATGCTACAATTAAGAAATGCTGTATAAAGCTAAACTTGAAAAATATTTATATGCTAAACTGAAGAAATGGTCATTATAGCTGATATGTGAACGGAAATGGCATTGTGTTTGTTTTTTGTGTTATTAACAGTTATTAGTCTCTAGTTTTAACCTGCATTAATAAATAAAAGCAGTGTTGTGTCAGAGGTCTGACCCGGTGTTTTGTTCTGTTTGGTCGCGGGGGTCAAACGGGTCAGATTTGTTGTAGCAACGGGCCCTAGCAACGCAGCCGGTGGAGACCAGCCAGCTGGCTCCGAGTGGAGGAATGCAACACGACACAAGTCATCATACAAGTGGGAATAAAAAAGAGCCACCGCACGAGGTGTAAATACACCTGGAATTTATTTTTGTTTTACCTTTGAGGTGAAGATGGGATGCGGAAGTTCCTCAACGGCGGTCCACCCGCTGACGAAGGGGAACGGAGACCAGGTTGATTTAATTTGTTGTTTTTTCTGACACTTTTAAGTTTACTGAAACTTTAAAGATGAAATAGGCGTCATTTTCAGGCGTTATCCGAGGTTCTTTTTGTTTCGTGCCCGGTATTCACGGACAAGAAATGTTTGACTGGTGTTGTGCAAAAAAATGTAAACCGTAAATTTTTGTGACACAAAAGAGACCTTACTGCTCCCTCAAAACAAGGACGAAACATTTTCTCCTGCTGTGGTTTAGGTTAAGTTTAAACTGAAGATTTTTGTAGACAGTTGTTGAAATTTTTAAAAGTTTAGGGATGTTCCTGGCTGAGGAATGACAGCCTTATTATTTGTTTGTTTGCTTTTGGCAAGCCTGCTTTAGCTAAGAGACTTTTAATTTCATTACAATTTAAAGTTTTGTTCAAAGAGTTGTATGTTTCTCATTTTTATGTATGCAACAAAACATAACTAGAACTACAAATAAGAAATTAAACAGGAGCTTCCTCTTAAATGGTGTTCGTGTATCAAATAACAGAAAACAAGTCAAGTTTGAATAAATGTTTGCCATTATAATCTGTGAAAACAGATTTAAACTTTAAAACATCTTGTAAAAGTTAGGCTTATTTTTTATTATTATTTTTTTTTTGTGTGGTTTAACTGTTATAACTGTGTTATTTCTTAAATACTGTATTAGTTTCGTGTTTAAAGCAACATTCATAAGATATTAATAACATCCCCTGCTGTGTTTTTGTGCTCCAGGATGAGACGGGTAGTAAAGTCGGTTGCCGTGGCGACTCTGCTGTGTCAAAGGGCACCACAGACAGCGGCGTGGTGATGGAGAATGGAAACGTCCCGATATTACCTGTGGTGGTGCCGGACAAACTCCCTCCTCTAACATCTGAGAGCGTCATTGAGAGCGAGGCCGGGCGGGTTACCCAAGATGGTGAGTTTGAACTCCTGCATCCATCAGATTTTTGTCACATCACACAGATAAATAATGACTTTTTAAACTTTTATTTTATTTTGTTTAGCTGCTGCTCCAGGTTTGCTGCAGGAGGATAATCCAGTACAGGAGCGGCTGAAGTCCAGTGAGATCCTGGAGGAGCTGCTGAGTCAGGGCATCATCCCGGTGGGACAGAGCAGAGACAACGGCAGTGGGGCCTCCTACAGCATTATGGTGAGGGCCTCATTATTCATACTAATAACCCTATTATCTACTAAAAGGTGGAATTTCATTTTGTCTGACTGAAGTCATCATCAGTCATTAAGATGAAAAATCATTTAATCTCTTTAATTTGTTTTAGTTCACGCAGTTAAACATGCTGACTGCTTTCAACCTGTTTTACCTTCACCGTCAACTTCTCTGTCCAAGTGTTTTGTACCTTGAAGTTCAATGCTGCTTTCTTCACTTTAATCTTTCCTCCCATTTTGTGAATAAATCACCAAAGCTGTTCCAGTTTTAATTACAAGTTGATTTGAGAATCACAAATTTGCAATGCACGATCCGCTGAACCTCATAAGACAAAGTTTCTCCATATACCGTCTTTGTTTTTAACTAGAATGTTTGCATTTTGAGAATTATTTTAGGATTTAGGAAATGGACACAAACAGTTATGTTCAGAGATTTTAAACCACCCCCAGTTTTTTTATGCAGTTTGACAACGTGTGGGAAATAAAGCAAGTGCAGGACAGAAACAGACACATGAAGACTTGATAAACTTCAGAAATATCCATGTCACATTTTTAAGAAACAGGGAACAAGCCTCAAGTTTTTTGCTAAGTGACACACAATTGGTTCATCCTTCACGTTTAGGAGACATTTTTATGGTTGAATACATCAATTAACTCATTCTTAAGTAAAAGACTTTTTTTTTTCAACTAGTGAGGTACTTGATTGAAAACCATCTAAGTCTAAAGAAAAACGCTGAAAGATCTTCTAAACATCTCGAGAAATATGAATCAAGATCATTTTGTATAGACATTACAACACAGCCGGACTTCTTTTATCACAAACTGTTGTTCTGGAGTTGAACCAGGGTGTAGACGGACACGGAGGATTCAAGGATAAAATAAATAATTTAATTTATGAACAAGAAAAACGACTGACGTGGCAACAAAACTTACAAGAAATAGCAGGAGCTTGTGAACAAGGAGACGTGTGGGAGTACAATCCACGAGGAAGGATAGATAACACAAGAAAACACAAACAATACACGGATCCTCTCATCTTGGGGTGGTTTAAAATTTTTGCACAGTCCTGTGTGAGGCTCTACATGTAGATTACTGTATTATTGGAGGAGGTTCTGATTATTTCTTGTCAATAACTGGAGTCCACAGAATATTTAGCCTCAGACCTTTAGTTTCAGATTCCACTGGTTTAGACCTGGGGTCTGCAACCTGCGGCTCTGGAGCCACTCTTTGGTCCCTCTGCAGCGGCTCCAAGTTTTAACTAAAACTAACGTCAAATTGAAGTTTACTGGTTGTACAAACAACAAGAAATGTCAAGTTTTGCAGTTTTCCACTCGTTTCTTTTAGCTCACTTCCGGTCTTACGGTGTGATCTTTTTCTCAAATCCACCAAATTTTGGGGGAAATACATTTAAGGCAAGTTGCTGAGAAGAAATATGGTGATTCAACTTGATAACAATAACAAAGAGTAAAAAAACAAAGTAGATTGAAGTATTTATTTTCAATTTAAAATTCTGTTATCTACAAAAAAAAAAAACTGGCCTAATTTTTAAATTTATGCTTTTTTTACTTCATAATATGATGCTTTATGAATTGTTTCCACAATTAAAAAGAAAACTCACATAAGCTTACATAGTGTTTGAATTTTTATAAAATTGATAACAAATTATATATTTTTCTTCTTTACATAAATCCAGTCTTTTGACCAAAATATAAAAATATCAATAAATATTAATAATAATTTAATATTTCAATTTAATAATATCACACCTACTGGCTGGAAAAGCCCCCTCAACAGGCTTGAAGTGGTCCACCAGTTGATAATCACAGTTTTAGCAGGTTTTGCAGCTCCACACATTTTATTTAATGTGCAAAGGGGAAGAAATGGCTCTTTTTATGATCAAGGCTGCAGATCCCTGAAGTAAATTTGATGTGAGTCAAAACATGTTTTTCTGCTGCTCATAAAATTTTTGTTTATAACAGTTGGAAGATAAAGGAGGTCACATGCGAAGACCTCCTGCCAGACTGGAGTCTCTTAAGGCCCAAAAGGCTGAAAGTCTTCACAGCAGAGAGGAGTTTGATGAGAAGATGAGGCTGGTTGAGGAGAGACGTAAGGTAAACTGTGATCATTTCCTCCACCACCTTGGTGTTTTCTCCACTCACAGTCTCACGCTCATCTGTTCCTTCTCTCTTTCAGTTAAAGGAAGACGAGCGTACGAGACGTTTAAGGACCAGGTCTGCTCGCATCCGTGGGCTCGTTCCCATCTCCAGCCTCGAGGACGATGTAGACGCCTCCCTCACCCCCGTGGAGTCACGACAATCACCTCCCAGTCTTGACGTGACCCCGACTTCTCCACTTCAGATTCCCCGCGAGGATGCACAGGGAGGAGAGACGGTCAGAGAGGCCGGAGGTGACGGCAGGGAGGAGACGAGGAGAGGACGGTTAAATGAGGGAGGAGATAATGAGCACGGTAGAGAGGATGGTGGCGTGGAGGAGAAAGAGGAGGTGACCCATGTGGAGGAACTGAAGGCAGGTGAATTCCTCTCAACCTTAGAAGAGATGGAGAGTGATTCTAGCTTCCAGCACACACCAGAGGAGGAAACATTAGTTTCCTCCATAAATGAGCCATGAATTAGCCCTTCACGAGGGAGTCGAGGAAGAGGAGGAAGCCAAAAATATTTCTTTTTGCACGAGCCAGAATTTTTACACATCGTCCCGAGAGAAACCTGCAGTTGACATTAGACCACGTGTCTGAGACTTTGGCCCAGAAATATCAAACAACTCAGCAGAAAACATACACATTTATATATTTTTACTCTGAAATCTGGTTGTTTTAGTGTTTGCCAACAAACCAAACTAAGTCTGCTTTAACTGATTCATTCTCTAAAACAATCTAATGTGCATCATGTGAGAGCAGCAGTTGCATCGGACACAAGATGGCATTGTTTCAGTGAGTTGCTGCTGCTCTGTGTGGAACAATGGAAGATAAGCTATGAAGTGTTGGGAGACAGAAACTGTGATAAAAGATGTGCATAAAAACTGTTCTATGTTTGTGGAAACCTACTATTTAGTTTACTGTAGTTTGTTTTTATGTCATAATGACAAATTTAAAGGAAAACCGCTAGACTCTGGAGAATGTCAGATGTTAGACTTTGGTGTTGAACTTTTGTTAATTTTCTGTATAAGGATTGGAAGATTTGCAGGCGTGCTTCAGCTGTGGATTCTTTGAAGCTTTTATCTTTTACCTAAGAGCTGCAGCTCTGCGTCTTCTTTAAAGACTGAACCAAAGAAGCGAAAAAGCTGCGACACAAACTTCTAAATAATGGGTCTTTGCCACTTTTCTCTATATAAAGTTTTTTTAATTAATACATACATATATATTTCTTTATTTATAAAATTTATTAATTTTAAAATACAATACAAAACAATCCCATAAATGATAAGAATACAAAATATAAAATAAAAAGCAGCAGAAAGAAGAAAAAAATCTTATTATATCTGCCCCTTTTTTCAAACAATCAGTTCAAACAATAATGATCTTCAAGTAACAGAACAACATGAATAACTCTTTCTAATTTTTCTAACTAATACAATACACATTAAACTACTTCTTTTTTTTAACAATTCAGTTTTGATCATTTTCTTAAATGTACACATTGACCTTGGCACTTTTAACTTCATTCTCCAAACCATTCCATAATCTAATTCCCTGGATTGAGGTAGACCGTCCCTTCAAACTAGTTCTG
>JARVGQ010000737.1:17188024-17203908 GCA_031762355.1 Hypsolebias martinsi | reverse complement strand
CTGATAGACAAGATGTGAAAGATCTTTTTTTGTAACACTACTATCTACCCTCATGGTTCTTTCCCTTTTTCATAACTAAGATTATTATTCTGTTAAGGAATGAGATGGCCGCGCTGATTCTAGCTGCAGCTTCACACATTTAGTCCATCTTTCGGACGACTGTGCGTACATATTCCCGTTGTACCTCGGTACAATGTCAATGAAGATTCTCTGACTCTGATATGAGGTTTTTATACGATGTGAAAAAAGTAGCAGCTTATAAACCGGCAATTATGGTATTTGTATAATTGAATGTAGCTTGTTTTTATAATGTAGCTGTGTTTTTTTATATAATTTCTTCTATTTGCTTTTCATTTTATCTGCTCTTTTATGATTGTTTATTGTTGTCTGTGTTCTTTGTTTAAAACGGGTCTCAAATGAGTCCTCATGGCTCAAAGAATGAAAAAAGAATGACAAAAATGTAAAATGTTCATCGAATCAATCTCTTACTGAAAACTTCTGTCTTGTTTTGTCACATTGCCTCCCATCCCTCCCAGCGACAGACACCACGTGGACTGGGTGCGCTCCTACCTGTCCATCTGGACTGAGATGCAGTCCTTCATCAAGCAGCACCACACGACAGGACTGGTGTGGAGCAAGACTGTGAGTCCACAAACACGACGACAGCTGCAGGAAAAACTGCAGCTCCTGCAGGCTTGACATTTGGTGAAGACGCTTAAATTAAACAAAGTTGAAACGAGCAGAACAGCAGCTAAAATAAGCAAAACTAAAGCCACATGGTAACATTAGCAAAACAGTTTCTAAAAGCTATAACCATCAAACTTTTAGCTAAAACCCCAAATCAGCAAACTACTGGCTTTGTGATAAAAAGAGCAAAACCAGTTGCTAAAAGCCGAAGAGCACATAATAGCTCAAACTGACAAAACAACAACTAAAGGCTAAAATTAAGAAAACAGTAGCTGAAAGACACATTTAGCAAAACAGTGGCCAAACACGATCTAAAAGCTAAAACCAGTACTGTACTGGTATATAACAGCTAAAATCTGTAAAATGGTAAAGCTAAATATAGCAAAACATTAGCTAAAAGCTAAAACTAACAGCCAAGTACTGGTATATAAAAACTAAAATCTGTAAAATGTAAAGCTAATTATAGCAAAACATTAGCTAAAAGCTAAAGCTAACAGCCCAGTATATAACAGCTAAAATCTGTAAAATGGTAGATAAAGCCAAATTTAGCAAAACATTAGCTAAAAGTTCAAACTAGCAGCCCAGCATATAACAGATAAAATTTGTAACATGTAAAGCTAAATATAGCAAAACATTAGCTAAAAGCTAAAACTAGCAGCCCAGTATATAACAGCTAAAATTTGTAACATGTAAAGCTAAATATAGCAAAACATTAGCTAAAAGTTAAAACTAGCAGCCCAGTATATAACAGTTAAAATCTGTAAAATGGTAAGATAAATCCAAATTTATTAAAACATTAGCTAAAAGCTAAAACTAGAACATGAGTACAATAGTAAAAGCTAAAAGTGAAGCACGTGCAGTATGTTCAAGTAAATTTCAGTCATTTCAATTTTGGTAAAAGTGCTTATGAACAGTTAAATGGCTGAAATGGTTAGTTTAAAAAACTATACAGAATAAACTATAAACAGGAAAACAATGTGTGAAAGCTGACTCAGCATTACAGCACATTCATCTAAACTGATGATTTTCTTCAGCTTATGCTTCTTAAACTTTCCTGGTCACAAAGAAAACTCATCTGTGTTGCACTCGGTTTTTATTGACTGGTTTTGGTCATTTTACGTCACCTGCTCTTTGCTTCCATGTTTAGTTAAATGGTTGCTTCTTAAACCACTGCAGAGAGCATGAATGAATGAATGAGCTTCTTCTCAGTGGCTCACTGCGGCGCTCCCAGAGCTCCCATCACTCTCACAAACACTTCGGTTTTATGGATGTCCGCTCAGGAACTCCTCGGCTTTCACCGCGGTCGCAGCGATTTCGACGGCTCGACGCTAAATATTTCAGCAGACTCCCCTCTTTCTCCTGGAGGTTGGAGGAGTTGGGCTATCTCTGACTTTTAGTGGCAAAGACACATTTTTTGAAGCCGATTTTAAGCTGTAATTTAAATAGAAGAGTCTATTCATGAACGCCCGTAATGTTTTTTTTTTTTTTTCCTTCTTTAAATGTAACAAAACTCCACAGGAAGTAATAACCGGATGTCCATCTACAGCTGATTAACTTTTGAAGTCAACCTGATTCAAGATGGCTGCCAGCGCTAATCAACTTAGCCCATTTTACAGGTTTCAATATAAATTTGTGTCACAGCTGGAAGGAGGTGGAACGCTAGTTTCATTTATTTGTCAGTTTTTGTGTAGATTGAACAGAATCCACAAGCTGCCAGCAGCTGCATCTTCTGGTTCGCTCAACTCCTCCATCAGGGTGAAACCTGAGATCCTGCTGTGGCGTCAGCTGTTGCTCCCACTGTAGGACGACAGAGCTGACGTGCGTGCGCACAAGAACGAGAGTGTTGCCCGAACAGGTGGTCCTCGGGGTTTATTTGAATGGAGGTTTTCTTCACAGAGGGACCCCGACAAAGGGCCTGTGTGCGCACGTGGCCCGCGCCGTAACCTAAACTGCAGGGCTGGTCTCCTGGACACAGCCGTCAGCTGCCGCTCAGATACAACTTTAATGACAAGCTTATTCTCTGAAAGCCACAGGCTGACATATGGACACATGTATGCACAGCTCCTACGCTCTGTACCCAACACGGAACGTGAAATAAAGGAATTAACTGGGAATAAAATGCTTCAGCAGGATTGTAGCTGTCTCCTTGGTCCCTATAGAATATCAGTCTCTGTCACATTTGGTGGACGGTGAGGTGTGGCAGGACCTGAATGAAGCTTTTAATAAGACAAAGGAACCAACAAACAGCTAAATGCATGGAAACTAGTGTTGTGTTCAAGACCACATAACCCGAGACCAAGACCTCAAATAAAATAAATAAAATACTTTTCATTATAAAATATTTTTATAGAAGTTACATACTGCAACTTTAAGTTTGCTTTTGAATGAATATATCAATTTTTATACATTTTCAAAGCTACATAACAAAGAAATCAGACATTCTGTGACCTAACTTCATGTGATTCAACAATAAAATTACACAGCTGTTAAACTGGAAGAAGTTTCATCACATGCCAAGACTTAAAAAAACTGCATTGGCAAAACACTCTTCATAAGTCTGAACTCAAGACCAAGGATAATCATATAGTTGCACTGTGGCTTCAATAAAGTAGCAGATATACACCTAAAAAAAATTATACAAATGGATATTAGTTACAAGTATATTATTTGTGATTTAAATAGCCAAATTGTAAAGCTGATGATTTGGCAGGTATCTTCTTCTGCACCCAGACAATCACTTCTCACTTTCTTCCAGTGTTGCCATATAGAGTTGAGGTTTTCCAGCCCAAAAATCTGTTAATAACCTTCACATCACACAAAAATCTGCCCAATTAATATGTTGTAACAGTATATTTACTGTTTGAACATGAACGCACATCAGTACAAACCAAGGTAATTTAACAATATGCAGCAAAATGCAACAATCCAACAAAAATGTTCCCAGAGTTCCCATTAAAATAGAATGAAATCTGCCCAGTTAGCAGTGAAACGCTTAATCTGACAACACTGGGAGTGACATGTGCGAGTGAAAGGGGTTGGGCGTGACAGCGGTAACAAAAAATGCATTTAGCAATGAGTCACGTTATCTCTTGGATTTGAATCAGTACGTTTTGCATCCAATAAAAACAAAGATGTTAACAAATAAACTGGACAATATTCTGGCAATTTAGTGATATTTCCACAGTTGTGGTCTTGACTGGTACTGAAATAAAATCCAGAGTCCTCATTGTCCGAGACCGAGACAAGACCATCAAAAAGTGGTCTTGAGACCGGTCTCAAGTGCTACAACACTAAACTAAAAGATAATCTAACAAAACAACTAAGGAAAACGAGGAACTACAGTATATGTACTGGCAAGAGGTGTGCTGATTACTAACAGAACGCAGATAAGTGACTGGAAACGAGGACTGTGCAGGACATCTAGTGGTTTGACCATTTGAACAGAACAGAACGCAGAAGAACAGCCGAACCTACCAAAACACAAGAAATACAAAGATGAATAAAAATGGCTGAAAGCTGAAACAAAGACATGACAGCCTCCTGGATTTGACTTATTAGATGAGCTTACATAACTCCCCACAACAAAACTTTTTATTTATTTTTGCAATTAAAGAAAGTATTTTCTTCCAAGTTGGCTGAGTCTGTAGAGCTGTTCCCTCTCAGCGAGAAGGTCGCTGGATCCGATCCTGGCCTTGACTTCTTTTGCAAAAATCAAAAACTTATACAAAATTAAAGAAAATGAACTAGAGACATAGAGGGAGAGGTCAAAAACTGTGTGGCTCCACCTGACTGCTGACAGCCTTACTAGTTGTTTGACTATAAACACCCACCCCAATACAGGTAATTATCAAAACACCTAATTTTACACTGCTACTGGAAAAAAATATAACTCAAAATATCTAATAAATCTTATATTTTAATCACGTTATCGTTACAAAAATAAACTAAATATCACACTTATATCTTTATCATTTTTAATGAATCTCAGTGCATCACCTATGAACTCAAAACTCTACAGTTACATTTGTAAACCATTATAAACTGCATTTAGGCTCCAACAAGTTGATTAGTAACTCTACATTGTCCCTAGGTGAGAGAGTGAATGGTCGTTTGTCTCTATGTGTCCCTGTGATGGGCTGGAGACATGTCCAAGGTGTCCCCCGCCTCTCACACAGTGATAGCTGGATATGGTCACCCTGTGACCCAGAAAGGAAGAAGTGGGTAAAGCTGATGGATTTTCTTCCAATAGTTGATATGTTTACTCAATAAACTGTCAGTTTACAAAGTTTTATGACAGAGATCACTCGTCTGTTTGTTGAGTTTTGAAAGTTTATTATGTTTAAATTATTCACTTTTCTGTTTTATATGGTTTAAAAACACAAAACAAATCAAGAAATCACCAAAGGATTTCTCTGAAAATGGTCTGGCAGAAGGGCAAGACTGAAAATAAGATAAAAAGATGAAGAAAATCTCCTTGGATCCAAAATCTAAAGAAATAATGAACAGCTCCAGATTTTCCACAGTATCGTTAACGTTTGCGGTGCTTTATGTTTGTGAACACACAACCCCTCCTCCTCAGACACATGAACACACACATGCTGGGTGTAATCCAGCGGTATGTGCAGAGATTAGTGTAGCAGCTCTGCTTCGTCGAGCTGCGACACCTGCAACACGTGCGCCTTGTGTCAAAGGTCACGTCTTGACTCTCACATCAGGGGACCGTGCATCTTGTGCAGCAGCTGTGAGAAGTCTCAAAATGGGAGAAGGTGTGTGTCTGAATTGTTCTGCTGCAGTTTTAGTGCACACATCCTGTTTGTTAAACCAAATCTGTCCCAGACATGAAAATGCTCAATGTAGAAACCAATAGTTAATCTGATGTTCTGCCAAACCTTTAATAAAAACCTCAACTTTTCTTATACATTTTTACAAAATGCAATTAAAACACCGAATTGGATTTGGAACAAATTGAAAATAACCTTGAATTGACTAGAAAGCTCTTTAAAGTGAATCACTGTCTATTTAGTCCAATACGTTTTAAATGCAATACTCCCTCTGCTGGACATTTTCATTACTGCAGCTGATCTCCTTAAACTCATATTTTTTTCCTCAACAAAAGCTAAAAAATAAATCTAAATGTAACCCTAACCTTGTTTTCTTTCCTCTCACAGGGACCCATTGCTCCTGCTTCTCTTTCTGACTCCCGCTCAGCCCCTAGTGCACCCTGTCCCCCTCCTCCCCCCGGCCCTCCTCCAGTCTTCATCGACGATGATGACTCCAAGCCTCAGGCGGACAGTGCAGCAGTCCAGCACTCAGCGTTATTCACTCAACTCAACCAGGGCATGGACATCACAAAAGGTTGGCCTGTCTCTCGGCCAAAAGGGGCAGAGGATGCTCTAAAGACTCAAGTTGTTGTGTTTAACGCTCCTCGCCCTGTTGGTTTGTAGGTCTGAAGCATGTCTCAGATGAACAGAAGACCCACAAGAACCCCAATCTGCGCTCTCAAGCGTCTCCAGTCAAACGCAACGATTCCCAGCCTGTTGCGTCTCCGAAAGCATCTGTCCAGAAAAGACCCCCTCTGCTAGAGCTGGAGGGAAAGAAATGGAGGGTGGTGAGTTTTTTTAACCTTTTTTTTTATACTATCCGTCCTACTCTCATTTAGAAACATTGTGCATTTCTAAACGACTACTAATTTCACTGATAAACTCCATTTTCTGGCATGGTGGAACAGTGGTTAGAGCTGCCACCTCACAGCCTTTTTATTTGGAGTTTATATGTTCTCTCCTGCGTGTGCATTTTCTCCGGATACTCCGGTTTCCTCCCACAGCCCCCAAAACATGCACGTTAAGCTGTTAACTCGAAATTGTACCTAGATGTGAGTGTGAACGGTCTCATTTGTCTCCATGTGTCCCTGTGATGGACTGGAGACCTGTCCAGTATGTCCCCACCTCTCTCACAGTGACTGGTTGGCGTCTCTTCATTTATTTATTTTTTTTTGCCTCCTCGATGTTCGCAGGAAAACTTTGAGCAGAAACACGATTTGCTGATCGAGGAGACCGAGCTGAAACAGGTGGTGTACGTCTTCAGCTGCAACAACTCCACCCTGCAGATCAAGGGCAAAATCAACTCCATCATCATAGGTGAGCTGGACTAGAAACTGATTTTTTTCTGTGCAACTGCAGCGGACATGCTGAGCGTTGGATGACTTGGTTGAAAAAACTTCAAATAAGTCGCTAAAGCTAATAGAAGCAAAGCATTAGCTAAAAGCTAAAGGTGACTAAAGACGAGCTTGAAGTATCAAAAGGCTGGGTAAAAGAAGCCAAAAGGTAGCTAATAATAAGGATTTAAAGAGGTGTTTGTGAAGGAACTAGAAAGATCTCAGTGGATTTGTACAGGAAAATATTTGTAAATGGAGTAAAATATTTTGAAAGTATAATAAAAAGTTACAAAATCAAAATAGCACCCATCTCCTGAATGAGATGAACAGTTTGATATATGAAGGATTAAAATGGTACAAAGTGAAAGAGTAGCTGAATTTTTTTTAAAGTATGGAAAAAATAAAAAAAATCAATGTCTCTTTTTTTTTTAACTTTCCTCATATTGGCTGATTTCTTCCTTCAGATAATTGCAAGAAGCTCGGTCTGGTTTTCGAGAACGCTGTTGGGATTGTAGAGATCATCAACTCCAAGGCAGTCCAGTTACAGGTGAGCAAAAAACAGGTGATTTTGTTACGATGCTACCGTCACGCACCATAAAAAAAAAAAAAACATCTTAAAACATGTGCAGGTGTTGGGAACAGTTCCCACCATTTCCGTCAACAAGACGGAGGGCTGCCAAATCTACCTGAGCAAGGACGCTCTGAGCTGCGACATCGTCAGCGCCAAGAGCTCCGCGATGAACGTCCTGATACCAGAGGGAGACGACGACTACGTGAGTGTCAGAACGAGGCGGCGGAGCTCCGCGTGGAAACTGAACGAGTGCTTTTGTTGGTTTGTGGCGCCGCGCTTCAGCCGTCTCCTCGGTTTGTTTTACAGAGGGAGTTCCCCGTCCCGGAGCAGTTCAAGACGGTTTGGGACGGCTCCAAACTGGTGACAGAACCCACCGAGATCGCCGGCTGATGGAGCGTAAACACACGCAGCACTGTGCAAAACGAAGCCTCAGCAAAAGTCCTCCCAAATTATAAATAAATAAAATACTTTAATATCAGAAAGCCTGAAAGACCTCAGTCAAGACCACTTTATAAGATCTGACTGATTGGAAGCAATAAAACAATTCCAAGGCGGTTAAACTTTTGCACAGCACTGTCCACTTGGTGTCACTATTCAGATTTTAAAGGGATTGAATAAATATGAACTGTCTCCTTGAGACAATATTCATGACTTTTAATAGGAAATCTTTTGGCACTTTGAATTTATTCAAAGTAACAACCTAAAACCCAGATTTTGTTAAAACGTCTGTGCCATAACAATACATATATATAGTACAGACATTTATAGTAAAGCACATAACTAATTCAAATAAGCGTTATTGTTTTTCTCATCATTGTATTTTATTATTTTCAAACATTAGGAATTATTAACATCACTACAGCCTGTACACCACAGATTGTTTGATACCTCTTATGAGTTTACAAGTCATGTGTTTATGTTTTAGTGAGATTAATATTTTGTCGCTGTGGTTTGGATCGTAACCGTACATGAAACTGTTCAGTGACGCAGGAGCTCAAGTGAACGCAAAAGGGTCAGATTAGATGTGATGCTGCAGACATTTCAGAATTAAAATCATGTTTTCTTGTTTAGATTAAAAAAGCATCATTCACGCTTGATCACTTCCTGCCTTTGCACATCACTTTGTTTTGTATTAAAACACCACATATGGCACCAGCGCACAAAAGATGAAAGAAAACTTAAGGTTGAATTTACATGAAATGATGCAAGACTTATTATTTTTTAAATAAAGCTAAAATCTTTCATCTGTGGCTTGTGAAGGGTTTTATTTTTCATGAAAAATTCAAACGGATAAAACCTTTTATTTTTAATTTCAAAAATGCACCCAAAAAAAAAAAAAGTTATAGCATTTCCTGAAGAAATGCGTATCGCTCACCACCTTTCATGCCTGAGATCATCATCTCATGTCGAGAAAAGATGGGAGTTTTAGCTGTTTTGGTCAAACCTCGACTATAATTTTCTGCACCCTCTCGTGCAATAGTGGGAAATGTTTGTATGTGTTGGGAATGACTTTCAGCTTAATGTCAAATATTTGCTCAAAATCAGTCAAACTGACCGAGTTGTAGCCATTTTAGTGTTTTCCAAGGTCAAATGGTTGTGGCAGCCATCTTGAATGTATTTAGTTCCAAAAGTTGGAGATGCACATCCATCGATAACTTTCTAAGTGTTTCATTAAAGTCTATCCTGTGGTTCGTTTTAGTTAGAGATGAGCACAGACCTTGGAAGAACATTTTCATCTACTTTGATCTTTCAGTGGTGGGTAATAAAAAGCAACTGTCACAAAAAGTCAAAGATTTTAGACAAAAATAAGTACGAAAGCTACGTCATTTGAATTAAAGTTACACAAACGACCAGGAATGTGCTTCAGTGTTTGATCACCATGTTTCCCTGAGAGTCTTGAGTAAAGAGCATTTCATCATCCTCTTCATCGTCTTCAGATTTGTAAGGGCAGCTTCTCATCCCTCCAGAGCTCACGTTACTCTCATCTTTGAGTGGACTCCTGGTTGGCGGACCTCGATGTGCGATCACCCTGAAGCCCTCAGAGTCCTGAGTGAACAACGCAGCCCAGCTGTTCTCATCAGCCTTTCTGTTTCGCTGCTGAGGTTTCTGAAGAACGCTGCTCACCTCACTTCCTGCGCTGCTCCGTCGTCCATCCGTGTGTTTTAGTGAAGTGCTTTTTGATTTTGTCCGTTTATGGTCTGGAAGTCCAAGATGAGAGACAGAATATTGCTTCTTTGGGGAATTAAAAGACCTTCTGTTTTCTTTTTCATCTTCTACCTGAGGATGGAGCTTATCTGGTATTTGAGTTGATGTTCTTCCTTCAACACCTGTCAAACTTCCAAAAAACTCTCCACTCTCTGGGCTGTCTAGAAAACTTATCTCAGAGTTCTCAAGGGTTTTCTTTGTGTAGTTCTTATCATTTGGATCAAATTCACTTTCTGGGAACTGGCTGCAGGTAAACGGTGAGTCCTGAGTCCATGTGTGAAAAGGTGTTTGACTGTCATTGGGCAACAAAGAGGACTCGGTGTACCTCGTCTTATTCTGAGGTAGGTGACACTCTTCAGACCCTTTATCTTCAAACTCATAGTCTGGAAAAGACAAATGATGTCCTCCTTGATGCTGTGACGGTGCTGCTTCAGTCTCAGTCACATCTTCATCACTGTCACAATCTACACCAGGATCAGAGTCATCAAGACGTTTAGTTCGTCCTCGCTTTTTCACGGTGGGAGCTGCTGAGGTAGACAATGAAAAGGGCTGCACCGGATCCAGGTTTGGTAATTCAGAAGAGCACATCTTGTGAATAACTAAGAAGAATAAGAACACAAAATAAAAAAAGTGACTATACAGTTTCATAAATTAATTCACAAGACTACTTCGGACTGCGCACCTCTTCGATGGGGCGTGAAAAACATTGACATAGCGCTCTGTTTGCTCTTTGGCATTTCCATTTTGGTCTGCGTGAGGTTGAGTGCCACGGCCAAGTTGTAACCTTCACCATCAGCCAAGGGATTCAGCAATTTTGAGATGGGACGGGCGAGACGTTTCTGAAAAGCAAAATGTGAAATATGAAATATTACTAACGTAAGCTAGATGAGTGTAACATTGTCAATAGAGGCTACTAATACATATTCTCAAGCAATATTTCAAAGATTTGCTGAAAGGCAAAGAAGCTGAGATGTGTTTGAAGCTTATTTCAAGTATCACCTGTTTAGCTTTTCCTTTCAGTTGCGCCGTATCGAGCCAAACGCCACATTCCTCTTGAGCAGAGTTGTGCTGCGCTGCTTTAGAGGCCTTCATAATGAACTGCAAATCAGTAAAAGTAGGTTTTAGAAGCTTATTTACAATATCCTGGTAGTTACAGCAAAAACCTTTTGCATGTTTTCATACTGCTGTAAATGTGATTACGGCTGAATTTACTTATACCGGTAGTATGTGGATTTTTACTCTGCAAAATCTGCTGACAGGCTACCTTTTTAATTTTTGTTTATTTTAAATCAAAAGTCACATAAATCCTTGCTTTGAGTTTACAGTGATGCAAACACAAAAGGATCATATTGTTGGTTTTCATTCATCAGATTTTACTGCTAATTCATATAAACAAAATTTTGACTTAAGTGTAAAATTTACATGTACAGTATGGGAAAAATAAAGGAAAAAAAAAAACTAAATCCAAACATGTTTTCTGAGGTGAGGTACATGTATTTAAATCATATGTAGACTGAACACAACGTATTTTAACAATACAATCTGTATAATTAAAATAACATTATAAAATTACCTGAAACTTTAATTTCAACATTTTTAAATCAGAGAGCAACAGATTAGACAATATAAAACAATTAGTACTGTATTCAGACTCATTTTCACAGAACAGATAAATCTAAAATAACACGATAACACGACGATTCGTTTTATTACGAGTGTTGTTGAAAGAACTAAAACAGTTTACAGCTTAGTTTCTTTATATGCACGTTTTAAATAAAAGCTCTTATAATTTTTCAAACTCATAACATTGTCAATCAAAGACTGTAGGCTCTCTAGTTTCTTTAACTCACCCAATGTTGACAAAACGAAGAACGTTCAAATCCCCCACTGTTTGATTCTGCCGCCACAAAACCGGGCTGCCCTTGTTGTTTGCCTAACTATAAATCAAAACTCGATAAGTGTTAAGAAAAACAATTTATTGTCATAAATACAGTAGTTCATCTTCAATGAATGTAAATATATGAAATGTACACATTTAATTGAAAATACAGTAATGGTTTACATTTTTAGTAAGGCGCTATAGACCCCTAGTAGCTTGACGTGTGAAGGTCTTCGTTGGAAGGTGTGTTTACATAGACGTCCCAGCTTTTAGTTAACAGGGTAAGAAAAGTGTTTTTAATTTTGTTTATTAGCTGACCATTAAAACACCGTGAATAGTCTTATTGTAGATTTTTACAGTAAGTCTTTATTTAATGTCGTTGAATATTTAAAATTAATTATATATTCGACCGAGTTTACCATAAGGGAAGTGCTAAGGAGTTAGCTTCGACAGCTAACTTCAGGGTTAGTTCGGTAATACGTTAATATACTGCCGATTTAATGCTCGCTTCGTTGGAAAACTAATAGTTACATTTTTTATTTAGTTTGAGTGTTTGGCCAAGAAATCTATCATGACCGCATTTTTCTTGATTTCGACTCCCTTTAGCTGGGCCAATTTCATCTTACATGATTTCATAGAACTAGTATCGGCTGGATACAATAACAGTAAATGACTGTAACTCTTCAGTTTGAAAACAAAGTTTAGTAATTTCACTCTGACCAGATAAAGGCAATCCTAATAATTTGGTAATGTTACATTTTGCTTTTATAACCAGCGTTCACTGTAAGTTTTGTAGTAATTTGACCGTGTCCTGGCATACCCCAGAAAGTTACTTTAGTCATTATTAAGAAACTTGATTTCTGATTACATATTTATTTGCTTATATCTAAAGATCAGACCATTCATTTCCTGATACTTCTGCACCATCAGCATCATGTTCCATGGTATAGCAGGTACAGGAGGAGTGGGTGGAGGTAAGATCTTAGATTTATAAACAGTTCTTTCAAAAGTCAAGTTCGGTATTATTACACATATTTTTCTCTTTGCAGCGCCAGCTAATAAACCCGAGTTGTATGAGGTAAATATAACAGTTGGGCATGAACTATTTTTGCTTTGAAAACCACAAAGAAGCACAAAGTAGTCATCTTAATTTTTTACGTTTCAAAATTTTTGCTTACATTTACTTAAAAAAAAAAAAAAAACAACAACTGCATTTATTTTGTTTTAACAAGAAATATAAGAAATTCATCAATAAGTTTAAAGTTTAACATGAGGTCAAGAATAAATTAGACTAAATTGTTTCATTTCAGGAAGTGAAACTTTACAAAAATGCAAGAGAACGAGAAAAGTAAGTGTTAATCTACTGTCATCTTCGTCTGTAATATGAGTTCAATATAAACTACGTTTGTGGAATTGCAACATTTTAAAAATCTGCTTAAGGTTTGACAACATGGCAGAGTTGTTTGCTGTCGTGAAGACCTTGCAGGGGCTGGAGAAGGCTTACATCAAAGACTGTGTAACACCTAACGAGTAAGTGACACTTCAGCTAATGCACCACATAAACTATAAAAGCTCATTTTATAAACATGGATGAAATTGTGTTTTCAGGTACACTGGTTCCTGTTCCAGGCTCCTGGTTCAGTATAAGGCTGCTTTCAAACAGGTTCAGGGCTCTGATGTTGGCTCCATCGATGATTTCTGCAGAAAGTACAGAGTGAGTCCTCTGCATTATTATATGAAGCATTTAACAGAAGATAATTTTTTAGATTTCTTATTTTTAAAGTGTTTACTGTTGTCTTTTTGTTTTTATAGCTTGACTGCCCGCTAGCAATGGAGAGGATTAAAGAGGATCGGCCAATCACCATCAAGGATGACAAGGGCAACCTGAACCGTTGCATTGCAGACATAGTTTCTGTATGTTTTATGTCTTATTATTATCAAATCTATACATTATAGTAAAAAA
Organism: Hypsolebias martinsi; assembly: GCA_031762355.1. Lineage (NCBI taxonomy): Eukaryota > Metazoa > Chordata > Actinopteri > Cyprinodontiformes > Rivulidae > Hypsolebias > Hypsolebias martinsi. Next base: position 17,190,449 of record JARVGQ010000737.1, on the reverse strand, counting down.
TATTACTAAAAATTATTCAGTGTGCTCAGTTTAAACTGCAGTTGTTCAGAACAATGGTCAAAAATGTGAGTGTATGATGCCAACTTTATTTTTTGTTTCTTAAAGAAATGGATATTTCCAAATATTATGTGTTCTAATATGTTCATTTTTTCCCCAACATTTCTAAAACTCAGCTCTTCATTACTGTGATGGACAAACTGAGACTGGAGATCAGAGCCATGGATGAGGTACAATATTTTTAACTTTTGTAATGTAATACAGCAACAAATGTCATTAGCTAACAAAATGATTTAATTTTTTTAATTTTGCTACAGATCCAACCGGACCTGAGAGAGTTGATGGAAACCATGAACAGAATGAGCAACATGCCTCCAGATTCAGAAGCAAAGGCCAAAGTTAACCTCTGGTTAGTTTCACTAAACACTCGAAGCATTTATTATAATAAACCTTGTTCAATGCCAAATCGTATTTCCCTTTGGTAAATGCAACTATCATCATATAACATAGACAATCATAGTAATTTTCCCCCAACAAAACATTATTAAAGAGTACAAGATGCCCCATTACTACATGTGATAATCAAGTTTTGTCTTTGGATTTCAACAGCACAGCATAAAATGTTTTGGCCTCAGTGGTATTTAAAATGTTTTGTAATATTAATCATCCTTAATTGCCTTTTTTGTCACAGGTTGTCCACCCTCAGTGGCATGTCTGCCTCAGATGAGCTGGACGATAACCAGGTTCGTCAGATGCTGTTCGATCTGGAGTCAGCCTACAACGCCTTCAACCGCTTCCTCCACTCCTCCTAAATCTTTTGTCCATCGTAGACACCTCTGTGGAACTCTTAACTTATTAATAAAACTTTACTTTCTTTTGATTATTTTGGCAGCGAGTAGATTCATATCTGGACAGTTTTCAGTCCCACATCTCCACGTTTTTCATTTTTTCTGTACATCAAGTTCTTGTGTTCATTAACCAATTCATGTATAGTTCAAACTCTGCTGCCTTGTACCGTATACTTCATTGTTTCTGGTTCATCATGCCAACTGCAGCCTTGCTTTGTGGGTTTGTCTGATATTATAAGCTGATTCTTTAGCCTTTTTTATACTCAAATGTGTAAAAAAATTGGGTTTATTCTGGCCTTAACAGAACAATCTCCTCTTAATTTTGTACTGTGAGCTCTACTTATTCTAATTTTATAACTAAATTTGGCAGAGCACCAACGAAAAAAGCATTTAAAAGATGTGAAGGTTGAAAAAAACAGCTGAAGTGTTTGTTTCTTTAATTGTATTTGTTGTGTCATCTATGACTGTCTAGGTTTCATACATGTTTTTACTGTAAAATCTTGCAACTCTGTAAATAGAGTCAAAGAAACAGGCTTTGGTGACAGTTCATCTGTGTTGCCTGTCAGTTCTCAGGCAAAATAGTTTTGTCTTGAACACTCCTTGTTGTTGTAGAGATGCTGAGGTGGAAAGATTGTGGTTTTTGTTGATTTCTTGTTTTCCCTCTCCCTGTACTTTAACGTTTCTAATCCAGATTTTTGTTAGAAATGAGGGCTTCATCGCATCATAAATGGACAAAATGAGGGTAGACAGACCCTTTCATTTTGCTTGCTAAATATGTTTCAACTTTCAAACATTAGGGAAAACATATTTATTACGATCATTGTAAATAATAGTGTTAATTTTTAAATAAAAGCATGTAAGAGCTTTTTAGAAATAAATAAAAATCTGCAAAGTTGCATGTCTTGTGTAGCCTCAATTTATAAAATATGTTTTTTATTGTTCAGTGCATTAGTTGTGGTTATTTTGCATCCGCTTAACATTTTGTATGTTAATCTGCAATTACATTAGATGTTGACAGTTTTTATTAACTCACATTTTGATCATTTTAGCTTTCTGCAATTTACTGGAAATTTTATGTCACGTTTTGGTCATCCTACATTTTTTTAAATTATCATCCTGATGTGTCAATAATTTGTATCTGTTCTTGGTTGTTTTTACATTTAACCTCTAATTATTGGTGTGGATGTTGAGTCAGTATTCACGTCATGTTTTCCTGTTTGTTTTTAATACTTTTGCAGTTCCAGCCGTTCCGACCAATGAGGTATCAAAATGTTCAACTCGTTAAATTACAGTTTTGACTTTCTTTTGTTTTGGCAACTTTAATTTTTTTTTTCACATTAGTTTTTTTAATTATTATTTACATAAATTCACAGAGAAGCATTTAAACCATTGAAAAACTCAGTTCTTTCATCTACTGCACTGTCATTTTTTATGTTTTAGCTACTTTTTTTGTTCATTTTACAAACCGGATTCCAAAAGAGTTGGGACACTAAACAAATTGTGCCCTGATGCATGCTCAATAATCCAGGTAGAAAAATCTAAAAAAGCTAAGTCTGGTCCTCTGGACATGCAAAAAAACA
>JARVGQ010000737.1:17177751-17187924 GCA_031762355.1 Hypsolebias martinsi | reverse complement strand
TGCTACTTGTCCCAACTTTTTTGGGATTTGTTGACACTGTGAAATTTTGAATCAACATATTTTTCCTTTAAAATGTTGCATTACATCAGATTAAACTTTTGATCTATCATCTATGTTCTATTACAAATAAAATATTGACATTTCCCACCTCCACATCATTGCATTCAGTTTTTATTCACAATTTGTTTAGCGTTCCAACTTTTTTGGAATCCGGTTTGTAGCTTTAAAACACCATTTGACTATTTTTAAATTTTAGCTAATGTTTTGCTGTTCATAATGCTCTTTTATAAATTTTGGTTTCTGTCTGCTGGTTTAAGCTCTCAGTTACTTCTTTGTAAATTGTAGTTTTTTTGTTGTTTGTTTAGTTACTATGTTAATTGAAACCTTTAGCTTTTGCTCAACGTTTAGCTAGTTTTCGCTTTTATTCTGAAAGTTTTAAATTCACACTCCTCTATTAGAAATTATTCATATCAGCTCTCGTTCACACTTTTTTTTTTTTTTACAGGAAACACAAATATTTCTGGTTTTACAATTTAACTTTTTGTCTTACAGAAGGTATTTTGCGACTCTTGTTTTTGTGGTGATGCTGCGGCCCCTTTAAGAACCAGGCAGCAGTGAAGTCGTTACCATGACGACGAATAACGACAAAAAAAATACCCTTGTCTTTTCTTTGGGACCGAATGCGCTCGGGACACGCACGCATAACATTTAAAACGTTAAATAATTTTAAGCTTCTAAATGGAGATAAAAATAAACTCACAACTCGGACAAACACGGACAGAAGTGGAGAAAAGCGGGGCTTAACCGGAGTGGTCGCTCGAGGGTTGCCAGGTAATCCCACAGCGACTGTTGTGTTAATAATACAGTACATGAAAAGTGTTGTGGAGCTGAAAGCTGCACCTTTTGACCGGGCAGACCTCCTCCATGACACCTGTTTAACACCTGTTCACGGTCGTTTCCGGCAGGTATACCAGATGATGCTCTCCGTGTGAGGCTAAGCAACTTCTGCTGCGAGAAAAATGAGCAAGAAGTACCAGTCGGAGAACGTCCCAGAGGTGGAGAATCACATTTCTCACAAATATGAAATCAAGAAGAGAATTGGGAAAGGGGTGAGTACCTTTTTTTTAATCCACAACTGCACTTGTCACTAATGCCATATTTTAATTTTTCCACAGAAAAAAAAACTTGTTTTTTACTCCATCTTAAGAAAATTACTGATATCCTCCAGATTTAAGGCTCATTTAAAATCAAGCTGTTTATTTAGCAGGGAATTTTTTTTTGCAGATCAGCGTCGGTAGAACATGCTGCTTTAACATCTTTCCCCCAGCCTGTCCACAGACAGAGATTCACTGTTTGTTGCTCTGTTTTATAGCCAGCTGCCTGCTAAATGCAATATAAAGGTGTCCATAAACTTGATGTGACTCTGCGTGTCAGCAGTTCCAGGGATCAGACAATAAGTGGAGATCTGTAATTGTATTTTAAAAGACATAAATGTATTTTTATATAGCGTTAAACTGAAAGTGAATCATTCCTGTTTTTCTGGGGCCTGGGCCAGTCGTCCCAGTCTGCACAGCGCTGAGTGAACCTGATACACAGGCCTCACTACCATAACAGTTCTCCTGCCTTCTTGCTTTTGCATCTTCTCTCTCTGCACCACAGCTCTTATTTAGTCAAAACTGCATCCTAATAACTGTGCAGTCTGCATTTTCAGCTTTTTTAAAAGGCAGAAAGGGACATTGCCTACGTTCATTAGGTTTTACAAGTGCAGTGTTTTTGTATGTACTGTATAGTGAAGTCAAAGCCACACCTGCAGGTACAAGAAACCCCCTGATAAAATGTCACTTTCTTTCCGTCTCAGGCCTACGGCATTGTATGGAAAGCCGTTGACAGACAGACTGGGGAGATCGTGGCAGTGAAGAAAATCTTTGATGCTTTCAGAAACAGAACAGATGCCCAGGTGTGTAAACTGTGGTATTTGAATAAAATAAAGTAACAATGGTAATATTTAACATGAGGTATTCTCAGAAGTTTTGATTTTCCCCACTTCAATCATTAAAGTAAATTCTTAGCTCTATAATGACCTCCTTCACCTCACTGGTCTGCAAACCTCTGGTCTACAGTATAATTGTTCTGTAAAGACTTCCTCCTTCACCTTTAAGGAAGACAGCTAATTATTAAAAAATTCAGGAAGTTTCATGTACCTGTTTTATAGCTGCATGCTTTTTTTTTTAGTTCATAGCTTGACTGCAATTTTTTTTTTTTTTTACAGCGGACATACAGAGAAATCATGTTCCTCCAGGTAATTATGTTGTTCACGTAAAATCATATACCGTATTTTCTGGCGTACACGTCGCTCAGCCGTATTAGTCGCTTAAGTCCAATTATGTCCAATAATGGGAAAAAAAAATCCATAAATATGTCGCTTCGCCGTATAAGTCGCAGGACATGCAAATTCGGAGAAAAAAAAAACTGACTTAAACGCCAGAAAATACGGTATTCATTAACCATTAAGCTTCAGTCTGGGTCCGTAACACAGATAATTCTCAGTGTGAATGTCTATTGCTGGATAATTTTTGCTGAAAGCTGCTTAAGAAGTTAAAACCATGTTCGAAAGCTTTATCGTTAAATTGTTAAGGCGAGTTGAATTTGAACAGATGACGTTTGCTATAAACAGGAAAATATGAGTGGAAAGCAGTAGAAAAATGGCAGAAACGAGCAGAAAAAAGTAGTTAAAAAAGCTGAATTTACCAGGAATAAGCTGAAAGGAGCTGAAAAATAGCTGAAAAATGCTTACATGAGCTGAAAGAAGCTGAAAAGAGTTGAAGGAAGCTGACATTAGCACAAAGTCGCTGATCAAAGGTTAACCAGAACAAAAGCTGAAATGTGCAATAAAATGTTGCACAATGGCTTTGAAGGATGTGGAGATCTCCATTCATTTTCAATGAGGAAAAACATGGCAGACAAAGCTGAATATTTCAAAAAGTTAAAATTGCACCAATACCAAAAGACATAGCAGGAGTGTCCTGAAATGAGCTGAACATTTTAATAAATGAGTTGTTGAAATAGCACAAGAATTGCAGAACCACTTGCATGCTGAAAAACATATGGAATGTACAATCTGAACGTTTTATAAGCATTCACACAATAAAGAAGGATGTAGTGAAACAAACAGCCTTTCACTATTGTTTTAATGTTTTCATCAATCTATGATGTTTATTTTCATATTTTTAAGAATCATTAAAGAATAAACTAGTTACAGTCAACTTAATTTGATTGCTTTGAATTATCTGACGCTCCTTACTTGGTGTTTCATGACCCACAATGTGTTTAACCTCAGCTTTGGAAACCACTGACTAAAACACTGACTTTTGATGCTATGAATAAGACATGCTTTAATATACCATAATCTATTTTTTAAATCTCAAAGTACTATTGTCAGACATACGCCGTTTACTTTAAACTACAACCAGAAATGTGCTGGTAAATTTTTAAACTATATATTTGCAGCAAAATAGCAACATAATCTTGATTTCTAATGTCTCCCAATGCACAAGAGGAGTTACCGTGACTAAATTAAACTGAGACCTATAAAACTGCTGAGGTTGCTTTTGATTTATAGTCATCAAATGTGCGTGTCTAAATCCTAAAACCACCGGTTAATTTCAATAAACAAACTTTCCTCTGCATCCAAATAAGTCTGTGTCACCTGAGCTGCATGTCTGGTCTCCTGCTACCTGATCAGCTGATGTCATCCTCCAGTTAAAACTCCAGTGTTGTCACAGTTTGTAATGACAATTATGTGACTTGTGCAGTTCTTTGCATTGCACTATTACACCTTATCACTGCGCCACCTTGTTTGTGTGTTTAAACCTTTAATCCTTCTGCAGGAGTTTGGAGATCACGTCAACATCGTCAAGCTTCTCAACATCATCCAAGCACAAAATGATAAAGACATTTATCTTGTCTTTGAATACATGGGTATGTATTGTTAGGCAAAAATGATTTAACAAATACACATCGTTTCGGTTTATATTACATCAACAAAGAGAAGGGAGAAGTGCACGTTATGTTTATCTCGGAAAAAGTTCTACAAACCGACCTCTCATCTGTGCAACCTTCACCCTTGAGGTGTCACAAAGCAGGAATCTCCTGCTTCTCTCAAGGTTTTTTTCCTTGATTTTATGCTGTTTGTCAGTAATGAAGCCTGTGTGTATCAGTTCAGTGAAAAACAAGTTTAAAAGACGTTCTTGAGTGTAACCCATTAATATTTAGGGTCCTATCATTTGTTAAATGTATGCTGTGAGCAGTTTTTTCTCTTCTTCTTTGTCCCATGCAGATACGGACCTGCATGCTGTGATAAAGAAAGGCTCTCTTCTGAAGGATATTCATAAGCGTTACGTCATGTACCAGCTCTTCAAAGCCATCAAATATCTCCATTCAGGAAATGTTATTCACAGAGACCAAAAGGTGAGACGCTTGCAACTTTTTCTACTGGTTTAAAATAAAACCTTGAAAACGTCTTTTACATTTACCTCTCGACTTATGTCTGTTTTAATATCTTAAGCAGATACACTTGTTAAGAATTGGACTTAGACGAAAAGTACTCTTCCATCCGTTTCCCCCACAGCCTTCCAACGTGCTCCTGGACTCAGACTGTATTGTGAAACTTTGTGATTTTGGCTTGGCCAGATCGCTCAACCAGATCCAGGAGGACAGCGTGAACCCGGCGCTGACGGAGTACGTGGCCACACGGTGGTACCGAGCCCCTGAGATCCTACTGGGATCCACAAGGTATCAGCATAGTTCTTAGATTATTTGAACTCTATCATAGGGGAGTGGTGGTGCAGAGGTTTGACTCCCTGGACCAACAAGGTGCTCTTCACTGACCCCTCCCTTTCTCTTTTAAAATCCATTTTAACTGTCCAAAATCATGGTTTTTGATCATTAAATGCAGCTAAGCTGAGACGCTAAGCTACGAGCTAAGCTAACAAGCCGACCTCGGGATAAAACCTCTGTCTTGTCAAAGCTCCAAAATTCACAGTTGAAACCTGTGCCTTTGTGTAAAAAGTTGTTTTTCTCTGCAAAAAGAAGCTGATAACTTGTTTGCTGGGTTTTATTTATTTATTAAAAGCTTTGTGTGACAAATGCTGTGATAAAGAACTGAAACCACACTGAGCATCCACCATTTTGAGAACCAAAATAAAGGAAGGAGAGACAGCTCGTGTCACGTCAAGGGGCCTCTCTCCCATTTTTCTTAAAGAGACACGCTGCTCGCTCCCTCACTATCCATCCTTCAGTTCAAACAGTCTTATACTGCCATCCGGTGGTCAAAAAAAGGTAAAACAAATTAACAAATATTTCTTCTTAAATTTTACAATAATTACTAATTATTGTCAAATTTCAAACAATATTATCATTTATCACAATAATTTCTGAGACGATTAATCGCCCAGCAAAATTTGTTATCGTGACAGGCCTATGTATATTGTTTAGAAACCTAAGTTGGTATCAGAACCAAACTGTTTTGATGCTATATGTTTTAACAACAACTTTATTTTAGCTGCTAACCATTTTATCTAGAATGATTTGATACTATACACCCACACTTTATTGTTCTTTTGGGGAAGGTTTTGTGACTTGGGGCTGTCAAGAAAATAAGCACAGTTTACACCAATTGTTAGGAGTAATCTACCGCAACTGCCTGGACAAGCAAACAACTTGTATAACCTTTGACTTTGGTTTGTAACCTTGGCCTTGGAGCTGGGGTGATAAAACATTGCGTGGCACGCAGTCTAGGTGATGATAAATAGGAGAATGAAGTTCTGTTAAATGATCTTGGCTGGATCAGACGTTACGAGTGGGATATCAGTGTGTACGTTCTACCCTAATAAGTCCACCTTTGAGGGGTGCAATATAAAAACTAAATTTTGAAGCACCTTGGTTATGGCTCTGTACTTATTTTGAACTTAAAGCTTTTCGGTCTTTTGCTACATCTTTAAGTTATCGCAGAGGTTTTGCTCAGTCTGTAACTATAGTTTCAGGTTAACTCTTCTCGAGGCTGTCATTTACTCAGCTTTCATCATGACGGTTGTGAGCAGATCCTCTGACATCTTATTAAAATATCACTGCACTTGAATTCTTTCACGGTGAAGAAGACATTCCTCCTGTGTCTTCCTGGAATCTGTGCTGCTCTTTAACGTGTCAGTCTGTTGCTGTGAACCAAAACGAACACTGAAATGCCACCGACTCAGGTTTTCTAAACACTGACATCACGTTGCGCTGCTGACTGACATCATCAGATAACGTAGCAGGGATTAAAGAGCTGAGCAGGAGAGGGAACACGCTGCAACATGTGAAGCTCTTCACTTACATCTTGGGTCAATTTATCCAGGAGCAATCCGGTTTTATTATGAAATGTTTTGTTGAGTTTATGGTGATGAAAGTCACGAATGATCAGGAGAAAGGCTACTTCATCACCAGGAGGCGCAACGTAAATATTTTTAAAAATAAACATTTTATCGGCTGATAAACTGGATGCATTTTTCTCGATGTATTAAAGATTAAATTAAGACGTTACAACTAATCACCCTCAGGACACAAAAATATTGATAGCTCAGAGTCAAGAGTCAGAGTATCTTTATTGACAATGCACCAGGTACAACGTGACTATGTACGCACAGTCATCCGAAAGATGGACTAAGTGTGCAAAGCTGCAGCTATCTTATCAGCGCGGCCATAATCTTAGATACGAAAAGGGAGAAGAACCATGAGGGTAGATAGTGGTATTACAAAAAAGATATTTCACATCTTGTCAATTAGGACACGATTTGAGACATCAAAAAAACTCTACCAGCAAGCACAGTTAAGACAAATAAAGGGTGCGCAAATCTATAACAATAAAGTTGGTGGTGTTGGATAACAGGATCTATGACCTGTTGTTTCTGCCCAACAACAATCCATGAAAAACACAGTCCAAATGGAATGTATTATCATCCATGACAGTAACTATCTGATGGTAAAGTGATCAATGTAAAACTAAACAAAAATCGATAAAACATTATTTGCTCAGTCAAAAGCCATATGGTGTCAAGGTTTCTAAAACAGCACTGGCATGAGCAGCTTGAGAATTTTAAAAACTGAAGTTGTTTTATATGGCAGAAATCCACTCTGGCCTTTGACCAGCTGAAAGTAGCCATTAACTTGACAGTCCACATATGACTGGGTTCTGTTTTTCCATTTGGTTGCTCATAGAGCTTTTTACTACAGGTAGGATACTGACAGCCAATAACAACTCCACAGAACCTGTCCTTCCATCCATAATCCATACCCACTTCTTCCTTTCCGGGTCCCTGGTGTCCATATCCAGCAGTCACTGTGCGAGAGACGGGGTGCTCCATAGAACCCCACAACAGAAAATCTGAACCAAAATCATTTAAAAATGTCCCTGTAAAGGTTTGTGCTTGTGTGTTTTTACTCCATGTATGGTTTGAAGCCGCAACTGGAAACCGAACAGTAGCCAAATAAAAGCGCAGTCATGACTTTCAGCAGAAACAATTAACTTTATTTACCTATAATTTTATTTTCCACTCTCAAGCTTATGCAGATAAACATATTTTATAAAGATAGACAGATAGACAGAAGGCAGCAAATGAAATTAGCAAAAATGTTCTTAAAAGCTTAGACCCATGGTTCACTGAATATAAGGTTAAAGAACAGGACTGAATATTTTGTTGCATTGCGTTCCAGTGGCGGTTGTATAGTACATGAGAAGAACCCAGATCAGTGACATAAATATCATGTAGTCAGGCTGCGCAAATCTATAACAATAAAGTTGGTGGCGTTGGATAACAGGATCTATGAATGATACGTATATGATATCAATAAATGTGAAAATAACGGTGAGAAGGAAAAATCGAGATGAAGTGAGTGAGATAGGAATACACATTGCCTCTAGTAAGCGTATTGATCTTTATGCCGCTATATGGACAATAAGCAGACATAGATATTGATCCACATACTAAGAATAACAGTGAAAATGGGCTTTTCTTTTTGAAAACAATATAGTCTCAACCCCATGCGATCCTTCCTATACTTCTTTCTAATCTAATGCTTCCTGCTCTTTTGCTCTCTTCTTTATTTCTCTGTTTTTGCATGATTTGTAACATGCTTATGTAGACAAAAAACACTGTCTCGTCCTGATACACACCTACATGTTGTGAATATTTAATGACTTGTTTGCATCATGAGGATCATTTCCGTCGCTTACTGTTCTTACAAGTGAGCTGACTAAGTTAGCCAGGTTATCTGCTGAGCTTAGTGTCTGTGTGAGAGCTTTGTGTATATGTGCAGCTTTCTGTTAAAAAAAAAAAAAAAGCGAGTGAAGCGCAACAATTGCTTGGAGGAGGAGAGAAGATGGGGTGATTAGATGAACGAGGAAGGCAATCCACTGCTCAGAGAGATAGAACTCTTCATCTTCCGAGTGTGTGTGTGTGCTATGTGAACACCTTGTGAAATCCTCACTGTTTACAGCTCTGAACACTGATCTAATACTCGCACTCACTCTAGACATACACACACAACCGTGCCCTCACAGAAAGTGATCTACTGTTCACTCGCAGTGGAAAGGATTGTCAGATAGAAATACGCCTCCTTCACGTTCTTTATCTGCCTCACACACACACATATGCCCACACACACACGGAACAGAGGAGGACAGACCTGTTAACTTGTTAGCAGCCATCTCGTTTCACATCTTGTTGTGAGCGTGTGTAAAAGATGACGGTGTTCAAAGTACACACACATGCCTTTGCTCGCCATGGTACAGTAATTTTTTTTAATCAAATTGATGGAGAGAGACAAAGTCAAAAAAGACAGAGGCAGAGAAGGGGGGAGGTGAAGTCAATTTATGTTTCATGATATGGCTGCGCAGAGCTGCACACAGAGGCACGCGCACACACAAACGCACATTTGTGAAACACGCACACAAAGGCTCTAACAGTGGTAACAACGTGTCAAGGCGAGCGCCAGGCAGCTAATTTGAAGTCATTAGATGTCTGCCGTACTGGCAACAATTTGTTACGCTCTCACACGCACAAAAACACACACAAAAAAAAACACATCACATAGACACACTGAGTTAAGAGCCGTCTGCGGATAGCGAGGAGCCTAAATTGTAAACTAATTTAAACATCACTCAGCATTAGAGAGGCTGCCTGCAAGACAGGCCCCTGGATAACAAGGCTAAGGTTCTTGTGTGTCTGTGTGTGTGTTGTTAGTCATGTTTGACACTGAGTCACTGATTCTAAGAGAATTTTGTCATTACAGACACACACATTTTAGTAATTGATTTTTTTATCTATAGATTTGCATGTATTTATTATATACATATTTTACATGTACATGTATATATTAATTTTTATAATAACTTGGCATTATTAAAAAGCTAACACACTATCAGGAGATAAATGAGGTCTCAGAAATAGTGTGAAGCTCCAATATACCGTACAGTAATACACATAATTTAAACCACCCACTAATTTATTTATAGTTGTGAGGGTTATGACTTCTGCCAGGTAGTCAGAGTTTCTTGTTGTTTTTAAACTTGTGATGAATAGTTATTTAGGCTTTTTAAAGGACTTCACAATTTCCTTTAGAGCCACCAAAATTAAGTGCGGTCATCTGGAGGGTTTCTTTTTTTGTTGAAACGTTTCGTCTTTCATCCAAAGGACTTCTTCAGTTCCGAGGAGCCACAACAAACTCAGTCCCATAGTGGCTTACTCACATAGTGGGCCAATTGGTTTGATGGTGATAAGATGGTTTCTAGAGTCCGCCTTTTCCCCCGTCGACTCCTCTGAGGCAGCCACAGCCTGGTTCAAAAATTTCCCTTAGACCAGGGCTTTTCAACAAAACTGCTCAGGGGGGCACAATTTCTGAAAGGCACCAGCTCGGGGGCAGGACATCCAGCGATTAAAATCATTATCTAAATAAACCAAAGTTTAAAATGATCTGTTACCTTTTAAACATGTTTATTTTATTGCATTGAATCATAAATGCAAGTAGCAGAACCCAAACCCAAACCCAGAAGCCACCAAAAACAAAACATATCTATCTATCTATCTATCTATCTATCTATCTATCTATCTATCTATCTATCTATCTATCTATCTATCTATC
>JARVGQ010000737.1:17164299-17177651 GCA_031762355.1 Hypsolebias martinsi | reverse complement strand
TTTTCTTAAAGAGACACGCTGCTCGCTCCCTCACTATCCATCCTTCAGTTCAAACAGTCTTATACTGCCATCCAGTGGTCAAAAAAGGTATTACACTTAAAAACAAATCAACATTTCTTCTTAAATTTGACAATAATTATTGATTATTGTCAAATTTCAAACAATATTATCGTTTATCGCAATCATTTCCGAGTCAGTTAATCGCCCGGTAAAATTTGTCATCATGACAGACCTAATCATTTAGTCTTAATTCTACCTCAGCATTAATCCAGACAAATAAATCTTGGGTGTTTTGCTGCCCTTTTTTAATCTAAGCAACTGTCTGCTTCCTGTGTAAATGGTTCTTCTGAGTACGTGACTGCGTCTGTGACAACCAGGACCTTTCATACCTACTACTGAAGAAAGTCCAGGTCTAGTAAGGTATATTTGATATGACACATCTGAGTTTTACTTAACACACCCTAACCCAAGCTTTCCTTTAAACTTGTAACTAAGATTTTTACTTTAAATTGACTACATTTCAACATCAACTTTAATTTAAACCAAACCTCCATATCATATTTTTGCCTTTACATCTCATGGTTAATGTATGTTTTCCTTGTAGGAGATGTGGTGTTGTGGGTTTTTATTATCATTAAGTAAAAAATAGATGACTGAAACGCTGTCTGACAGCAACGATGGGGGTTTCTTAGAGCATAACATAGTGATCAGCAAAACAGCATCAAAATCTCCAAAATCCCAACCCATACAGATTTACACAGACGCTTTATATATTCCTTATGCGTCACTACAGATAGTTTATCTCTCACTCGATCACTTGTCACTCATAACGGAGAACGCTCAGGGTCAGCCTAACCAAAACCCAAGGTCCCAGCCCAGACTTCATGTAGTCTGTATAATCCCTGTCAGCTCACTGATAACATGACTTATTTCCAGAAACTTCCTTTTCATATTTGGTGGTGATAAGACCTTACATGCATATCATATCCCAAGTTATTACTGATGATGTAACAAATGTTATAACAAAACCCATTCCACCATGACCCAAAAAGGCTCTTTGAGTATCTACTACCGCAAATAGATATCAAACCAAAATGAGCTTTTTCATCATAGTAACAGGTTGTATTAGCTGCAAGCTGTAGCACTTAATTCTAACGTATCACTATTTTGAGTTTACTCTAAAAGAAGTGTTCATTGTCTAAAGGTACACTAAAGGTGTGGACATGTGGAGCCTTGGCTGCATCCTGGGAGAAATGCTCCTGGGAAAAGCCCTGTTTCCTGGATTATCCACCATCAACCAAATAGAGAAGATCATGAGTGCCATACCTCACCCAAGTCCAGAAGGTGACGAACAGGTCACACAGAATGTTTCAGCTGTTCTGCAGTTTCAGTTTGGATTGAGTAAATGCTTTTATGTTTTCAGATATTCTCGCCATCAGGTCTGAATACGGGTCTTCTGTCATTCAGAGGATGTTACTGAAGTGAGGCCTTATATAGTTTTATTTTCTGTTACATTGTAAAAATCAGTCTTTATCATTTAATCATGAACAAAACATGTTAATTGTGTGATTATACATAAACTATGTTATCAGCTGATGATCCTCAGCAGTATTTGATCTCAGAGGGACTGTATCTGTATGTTAGCACAGTTTATCATGACCTTTTTGTGAGCTTGTCACTGCTGGCACAAAGCTAAATCAGAGAGTCACGTAAACCAATTTTCTTCTTGTCCACTGGGAAGACTATCGTGAGAGCACGGAAGAGGAGATGAACTTAATTAAAAACTCTGGGACTCTGCAGCAGTGATGCAATAACCCAGCAGTGACAAGGCAAAACAGGTCACCTTCTTGTGACAAGTACAAACTCAGGCTGAAAACATCTATTTTAGACCTTCTATTCAGACTGCTTCCAGGTGTTATTTTCTTTATTTGTATTTTTTTTTTTTGCCTCCAATCCCTTCTATTTTCTTTGTTCACCAGACCACAGGTGCCTTTGGAGGATCTTTTCCAGCCGTCTGTGCCTCCTGACGCTCTTGACCTGCTGAAGGGATTGCTCGTTTTCAACCCAGACAAGCGTCTGACTGCAGAGCAGGCCCTTCAGCACCCATATGTTGCCAGGTATGAAAGCCTTCATATTGATTTTTGGATTGAAATCAGCACCAAGTGAAAGGATTGATCTGAATTATTCAAATCTTTTTTTTTCTTCCCCATTGTTAATAAACATGTCAGTCTACATGCTTTCTTCAACATACTGTTTGTATTATTGTTGATTAAAGATGTTTTCATGTTTTTATTAAAGGTATCATGACTACAGCTGATGTTTCTATTCTCACAGGTTTCATAATCCAGCCAAAGAACCAGCTCTCAGCTCCGATCTAATACTGCCAGTGGACGATGATGTGCAGTTATCTGTGGTTCAGTACCGCAACAAAGTATATGAGGTTCTGAAAGCCAGAGTGAATAAATATTGGTCATATAGAGCTTACTGCATTGACATTTCTCATGCTGAGCGTTCAACTGCTCAAACAGATTGAACCTGTTGAAATTTTCCTCTTCATCTGCAGATGATCCTGGAGAGAAGATCTAACCATGGAATGCCTAATGGAGGTTGTTCAGAGAACCAAGATTCAACCAGCGCGAGGTGCAATCAGGGAGATAAGAGCCTAGGCGCAGCAAGCAACCATGAAGATGACAACCATAAAGAGAAAACACAGCGTGAGCAGAATAACAAGACAAACCGTGTTGCTTCACGTCCAGATGTCAACAAATCTGGGGTTGTGAATTCATCTGCTGCGGAGAAGATGAGCCCAAAAGTCGGAAAACCCTCATTTAACCCCATCACACATGTTTCAAGTAGGAGCCTTTGTCTCCCTGTTGTATTTTATACCCATTTTAATTTCATCCAATTAATAAAAGACTGTAGTGTTAAGGAATAATTACATTTCTCAGAAAATGTACAACTTTTAATGCAGTTTTGAAACACAGATATCATTTGGGCACAGTAGAACTGTGTAGAAAGAGCAAGAACATCAACTTCTTTTTCTGTCACCCAGATGGTTTTGGATGGGTTCCAACTGGTGCAGCTCGGTACAGTCAGCCCACAGCAGCCTGCAGGAAAGCAGAGCAGAATGCTGTAAGCACTGCACCAGCAGAGGGCTGCAGCCCTATTCTAGTAAGAAGCAGGCCTGGCTTTACTCTCCACACATTGTGTGAATGAAGCATTCACACTATTGTGATTCATTTTCCTTCTTTACATTTTTTTGGTGTCTTTCTCATCCTGCATTTTTCAAGCTGTTGCAACAAATCATTAATCAAAACATTCAGGAGAAGGGTGCTATGACTTTCGGTATTAGTGCAGCTTTAGCTATTTGAAATATTTAGCTGTTTCTGCCATTTTTTCCTCATAGAAAATGAATTGAGCTCATTTTACCTCCTTCATACTTTTAGTTGTGTTTACAACCTTTTACTGCTTCGTTCACATTTTGTTCTGGTTCAGCTTCTTTCAGCTTCCTTTTGCAAGTTTACACTTTCTTTAGCTACTTTCAGCTATTTTCAGCTGTTTTTTTTTTCAGCTGTTTTGTGCTCCTTTCACATTCCTTTCTGCTAACTACAACATTTTTGTGCTTCATCTAACTTCTTTCTGCTAGTTTCAGCTTTTTATGTCTTTTGGCTGATTTCTGAAAGTTTCAGCTTTTTCTGCCATTTCAGCTAGGCCTACTTTTAGCTGTTTTATACTAATTTTAGCTTTTTCAGCCAATTCCATTTTTTTTGCTAACTTCAGCTCTTTCTGCTTTCTTTGTTAGTTTAAGCTTCTTTCTGCCTTTTCAGCTACTTTTCAGCAAGTTTGTTTTGCTCATTTAAACTTTTTTAACTAATTTCTCAAAATTTTATGCTAAGTGCTGCTTATTTAAACACAATTCAGCAAATGTTTGTTCTTTCTGCTTTTGTCTGCTAATATTAGCTAGTTCATACATTTCAGCTAAAATTCAGCACGTTTAGCTAATTCCAGCTGTTTTCAGCAAGTTCTTCAGCAATAAGCATTCACACTGC
This sequence comes from Hypsolebias martinsi, assembly GCA_031762355.1. Classification (NCBI taxonomy): domain Eukaryota; kingdom Metazoa; phylum Chordata; class Actinopteri; order Cyprinodontiformes; family Rivulidae; genus Hypsolebias; species Hypsolebias martinsi. Next base: position 17,173,602 of record JARVGQ010000737.1, on the reverse strand, counting down.
ATTTTCACAGGAAATGCAATTTCTGTCGTTCATATTTCCTTTTACTTGTGATGTAACTTAGTTTTATTTATTTTTTTTAATTTCTTTTCTTGGATTAAACAGATTAATGTGAACCTTAATCTGACACTTCACCCTCTCTTCTCCAGTCTATGGACCAGATTCTGCAGCGTGGCCGCTTAGCTCCTTCCATCCACAACCACTCCTTCTCCTTGACCCTAAACCAAACACAGAACAACCCTTTAGTCCGCAAGGAGGAGAGGTCAATGTCTGCTGGGCTGCACATCACTTCAGCTCGACTGGTCAGTCCATCAGGACAGGGAAATTATAATATCTAAGACATTTGTGTTTTTTTTGTTTGTTTTTTAACGTACAAGATCTGTTGACAATAATAATAATATGACTTCCATTTTTATCTGCAGCACCTACGCTCCAGTTCTCAGGTTCGGGAGGCTCGGCCTCCGCCACGGTTCAGCAAGAAGGTGTTTCAGAACAACTGTAATGTCGCTGCTGCTGGTGACCCACGAGCCAAATTAGGCAGCTATTCCCAAGCCTACGGTACCATCAACAAGACGGAGCTGGACAATCTGCTTCGAAGCCGCCCTCACCACCAGTAGCTGCTGGGATACCAGTGGCTACATGGACGGATGGTGTAACATTTGTTTGGATCTACAGAAACGTTTGAGTTTGATCAGCTTGTTTTGGCAGGATGATGGGTGCCAGACATGGACATTTTGTAACATGTCAGGTGAAAACTTTTTTTGATCTGTATAAAATGTAGTTTTGTAACATGTCAGGTGAAAACTTTTTTTGATCTGTATAAAATGTAGTCATGGAGACGTATTTAAATTCACTGCCTGTCTTGGTGACGTCTACTGCGTTGATCAAAGTGAAAGCTGTGGCCTTTATTTAAACATATTTTTCTTCCATATGTTTACTGCAGCCATATTGTTTCAAAATTGAGAATATTTAGATAAATATGCAACACTGTTTACAGTACTCTCTATGAGCTCATCTGATGACTTGTCTGCTTTGTGCCACTCTGAGTTAGAATTAGCCACAAGTCATGTTGATCAGGTAAACACAAACGTACCTAAAGGCTTAATACCACATGAATAACATTATTATTCCAGTTTCAGATGGACCTGTAGCAATTGTAGAATGTAAAAAAAAAAAAAAAAAAACGTTTTTATGTTATCAGATTAAATGCAATGACAGCAGCAATAATAAGGCTCTTTGTTGTAACGTGTGCAATACATGTTGTTTTATAATAAACTGAAGTTGAAATGTCGATCCTGAGTAGAAGTTTGACACCATTAATCAGATTTAGTTCTAGTTTTGGTTATTTTAGTTCAGGTATTTTCAGCTTTGACCTTTGGCTTAGCTAATTTCTGACATTGTTGCCACCACAAACATGTTGCCACTGCCAGTGTTTTTCTAATTTTAGCACTGAGATAAAGTTTTGCTAATTGTAGTATTTTAGGAGTTAATTTTAGCCGTTACCTCTCGTTTTGCTCATTTTTTATTTGTAGCTATATGCTTTTGCTTGTTTTAACTTCAACTGTGTTAATTTTAGCTCTTATTTTGTTAATTATAGCCATTAACTTCCTTTCTTTTCTTTTTTTTTGCTATAGCCATAGTTTGGCTCATTTTAGTTTTTCGCTGTTCTGCTTAAATTATGGTTCAGTTCTTTTTAACGTCTATTCAGCTTGTTTAAAGCTCAGTCTCAACTTTTTCAACACATTTCAGCAGTCATTCAGCACACAGAGGATACAAAATGTTTCTAGTCATTTGTGGCAAAGCATATAAAAGTTCACTTGTTCTTTCTCTGGATATGTAATTTTTATTTAACCTTTACGTATTTATACAGGTAGGCTCATTAATTCACGAGGACTCATTTTCAAGTGAGACCTGTTTTAGACTAAAAAATAATAATAAAAACAATAAAATCAAAGTGCCGGATAAAACAAGGTAAAGTACCAAAGTCAAGAACATATTTGCTTAGATTTTTCTAATGAGCATCAGTGTCTCTAAACTGTGCAGTTTTGACCGCATAGATCTAAAAACAATATCACATGATTCACGTCTAGATCTTTCCAGAGCCCTACAAAGAGATCTCGATTGCTCTGGATCTTTCTACAGCAGCGTTTAGTTCATAGATTTTCTGCTGGTCTGCTTTTCGTTCATCCGACCCACAAGACATCATGAAAAACCGCTCGGTTGTTTGGCTTTCGAGACGTAAATAAAAGAAATGACATAATCGTCATTTTTTTAAAAAGACTAGATAAACGTGGAGTCCGATCACGTGACCCAGTTGAGCGGTGACGTCATACCCCCGTCTCCCTCTGTTGGTTTTCAGTTAAGCATTAGAGATCCGCGCGCGGAGGAGCACTGCGGCCATAGTACATTTCTGCACCTGCTTAGAGGCAAACGTTTTAAAGGTAAGGGTGTTGTTTTGTTAAGACTTTAATTCATCTACCTTATTTATTTATTTTATTTAAAATACATTATAAGCAATATTCGACTCTGCTTCCCCCTCAACCACCCACCTCTCGCTTGTTGTCGGAAGCCGTTAGCGTTTAGCTAGCTTGTTGTCATCGGTTATCGGGATGGAGAAAATCGGGATAATTTTAACCAAACTGTGTGAATAAACAGACAAGCAACTGTGTGGATAATGTCGGTCTGGCTTTAAAAGGAGCTGACAGGACAGTAACGAACGTGGTGAAGACAGGGGCTTGGGATGGAGGGCAGCGTTTTGTCACTGACTATGCTTAAAAATATACTGTACAGTATTCGTAATAAATCCAACATGGCGAGTTGTGTTGTTAAGATGGATGTTTGGCCCAGTTTTGACAGTCTACATATGGTGCTATCAGTCTCCTCATTGGCGAAGAATGATCCGAGTGTCGCATTTGCTTGAGGCCTCTGCAGCATAATCAATAGGACTAAGTTAATGTTTGTGTTTTGGTTTGGCCATGAGTTACGTTTTATTCCTTCCTAATCTAAGTTTCACCTTTTATATGGTATATTACACTTTATATTACACATTGAAAATATTATTGTGTGAAAGTATTATTGTTGATTTTCACTTTGATCAGCATGTAACTCAGCAGTTTACTTGATAACATTGAAAGAATCCGGATTTTTTTTTTTATTATAAGCACTTCAGTTAAATTATGTTAATGTAAAGTGTATGTGTTGAAATGATGGTGCATACTGAGACTCAAATAAACAATCAGTTAATACATATTTGGTAACAGTTACGCTTTTTGTTATCATTATTCATTGTAGGACTGATTTAAATATTTTAACGTCCGATGAATTAGTGTTTTTGATTTATTGGGTGTCTTTAGGTTTTCCTTTTATTAGGCATTTTTAAATCTACACATTTTATCCTGTGAGAGATTTTTAATCTGTATTTATTGTTTGCATTTCTTGCCAAGTGCAGAAAGGAACAGATATTTCTTAAAGTACATCAGTTCTTCCATGAAGGGATTTATTTTGAAAGACTTTAGCACCAATTTAAATAAAACGAAACGTGACTGGTAGTTCTCTGACAGCTTTTAAATTGTCGTTTACTTGATCCTTTCTGGTAAAATCATAAAAGTGGATCCTAACTGAAGTAACAGGATTACATTTAAACAGTTTTTTTTAAAGCCACATGTTTATTTCAGTCTCCTTTTGTGCAAATAATCCACACATTTTAAAGTTTACACTGTGTCTTCTAACCATAACACATATTTTTGCTCTTCCCTTTAACATATAACTTGAACCATTTGGTTGTAACAAGCTGTACAAGTGTGATGAGTTTCTTCCAGTAATTTTCAGGCTGTTTTTAGTAAAGTGAAACTAAAAGAGTAAACTAAATCACCTGATGTCATGTGAAGTAAGATTACATATTCTTTTAAATTTACTCAAATTTAAGTCTACACGTTCTGAATGTTCACATTAGTACATCAATTAAAACTGATTTATACAGCTGAAGTCTTCAGGTTTATTTTGTAAGATTTGATCGTTTGGCTTTGCAGCTTCACCACCTGATAACAGCAAATTATTCGCCTGAAGAAATTTAGAAAGGCCAGACATTAAACTTACAATGAGCAACATAATTAGGTATTTGAAATGTTTTTATTGGACATGAACTGTTTTTAAAATTTTTATTTTTTTTCATGATAGTGATCATGTGCTAATAACTTCCTGACACCGTGTCACCGATTACAGTGTTTTTCCCTGCCAGACTCTTACATAAGCCACCTGATAAAGTGCAAGGACAGCTGTGGAGGCATTCATCTACCAGTTAGTCTACATAATTGTCTTTATAATGGGACATTATGATATAAATGTGCACTGTTGTTTTAGGAGTTTGTTTCAAATATTCTTGTGGGTGAGAAACAAGCACCAAATGTTACAAAACCAAGCCTACAGTTAGTCATCATGTGACAGTGACACAGCTTTTTCCTTCAGATCTTTTCATCAATAGCAATGGTTCTTTGCAATGGTTTGTCATTTCTTTAACATGTTTTAAAACTTTTAAAAATGAGTGGCATCAACTATTGCATCGTCCCGTGTTGACTTTGATTGGCCCTACGCCCATTCTAGCCGCACCGGTTTTGTTTCTTAGTTTCCTGCTCTTGCTCAGGCATGCACATAGCACGTTGTTCATGGGTTTATCACGGTATTGTCCTAACCTAATTGTATTAACTTGGTTCTCTGACTGGACCACTGAATCCCTCCCTGTAACCTAATTCCCTTTAGTGATCCCGATCGGCAGAGGTCGGGGACAGTGGCACTGTTTTTATCCACGGCATTGTGGCTTCTCGCCTAAGAGGATTTACAGTCTCACCTAAAACTCGTAAAGCCGTAACGAACCCCGTCTTAAACTAAATATTAAGGAAAATCGACCATTCTTCTCAGATATGGAAGTGAAACTTATGTGATTAGGTGGTAGAAAACTTGGTGGTTATAAGAAAGGTCACAAATGTTCACCACCCGCAACTGAGTTTGTTTAGGGGGGGGGGGGGGATTCTGCCATGCTGCTTTATTTTGTAACATCTTTAATGTTTAATATATCAGGTGCCTTTTTATAATGACACATGGAAAAAAACAAGATCAGAGGAGGGCGCTGTCTGTGCAGATGTTGTGGCTTTGAGAGATATTAGTGCTTTATTCTCTGGAGTCTGTGCTGCATTACTCCGGATTACACCAAGTAATCCATTATAGATATGAAAAGCTACATACAGAGCTGGACTGATGAGTTCATCTCTAAAATTAAAATAATACAAAGTTTCTTTGTGTAAAACTTGATTTTAAGTTTTTTTTTCCTCCATGCACCAAATGAATAAAACCAAGCTTTGTGTTCATTACCAGCTCTTAAGAACTAACCAAATTAGTCAGAATTTCAATTTTACTGGAAAAATATGTTAAAGTTGTAGCTGTGGCTACAATTTCCTCTTTATTTCAAATATTCTCAAACATCACAATTAGGTTTTATTTTTCTTATCAATGTTATTTTCTGGTATTGATTTAAGTTTTAATGTTTTGGTCAGAAAAGGAAAAACTAACTACAGTATATTACAGTGGATGTTCATAAGCTGTTATTCTTTTTAATTATTATGTATTTTCAAGGTTCAAGGTGATTTTATTGTCATTCGCATGTGGTACATGAGGTGGAACAAAACTTTGTACCCAAAGGTCCAGTTACACCCAAAAATAGCAAAAATATAGAGTATATTTATACAAAAGAAACAGTTTACAAGGATCTAAGATATATGCTAAACAATAATAATATAATGAGTTATATTTTAATTTTCACCCTGCATAAAGAGTGTAAAATGCACTTCTCAGCCACATTTAGATACTCTTGTTCAATTTCTTGTTACTACTAATTTTTAATGCAGGTGTCTAGATGTGGTGAATACGAGCATCAACGAAGCATCAGAAAAAGGATTAACATGACTCTAAACGTGGTGTGGTTGTTGGAATGAGAAGGACGGTCTGAATATTTCAGAAACTAATAAAAAAAGTACTGAGGTTTTTACACACAATCATATTTACGGTTTACAGGGAATAGTTTGAAAATGAGAAAATTTCCAGTAAGCAGCTGTTGTTTGGATAAAAATGTCTTGTTAATGTCACAGGAGACATCAGCTCAAATAGCCACTTGTTGCAAACAAAGATCTGCAGAGTGTCATCTCTGAACACACAACACATTGAACCTTGAAGCACATGGCTACAGCAGCAGAAGACCACACTGGGTGTGGTAGAACAGGAGATTGGTTTCATGGATGGACAGTTGACATGCCATCATGTCAATATGGACCAGAACCTTTGAGGAATGTTTGCAACACCTTGTTAAATTTATACCACAAGCAATTAAAGTTGTTCTGAAAGAAAAAAGTGGTTCAATCCGCTACTAGCAAGGTGTACCTAATAAAGTGGCTGGTGAGTGTACAAAGCACTGGATAAATGTGTACGAAGAGGTGCATGAGAAACACTGTAAAGTTGGTGATAAACACTTCAGAAGTGTGGACCATTTATCGTTTGATTTAGTGCTGATTTGATTTAAATGAACTTTGATATAATGAAAACTGATGTATTCAGAAATTAATTCACACACATTTTGTTATTATTTCAGTAAAGTGGCCTCAAAAGAGGAAGTAACAGAATACAAAACAAAAACTTGAGTCATAAAAGTGTTCAAAAAACTATCAATGGAAGTAGTAAATGTATGTGAATTGATTTAAAGATGATGTAGTAAGTTTAGTATAGTAATTTTTAGTTATTTTATCTTTCACTGTCTCTTCTATGCGATTAGAGCTCTCAGTCGGTCTTAATGAGAAAGATGAATTCTTGAGCTGTTAATGTGAACATTGGCCATGGCCAAGAAAAATATTGTATGCTCTGCCTGCGTGTAACGTTTACTCAGGAGCTCGGGGGTCAATGTTGACACAGGTTTTTCTGATCATTTGTCTGATATGCTCTCTTGTGTGCCATTGTAAGCAAACAACTTGGACTGTTATACAGCTGTTACAGATTGTCGTTTTGTAAGCCAGTCTTCACTACAGAAACCCTAACCCTTGACCCACAGATAAATGGACTGGTTCTCCAAGACACAGTAAAAAATCAGTGTGTAAAATATGTTGCTTACCAATGATTGTTGTCTGTGGAGGGGTTTGGCTCCTTGGGTGATGGCTGTAATCTAGAACGATCTTGATGGATGATGTCACCACCAAGCACTGCCAGCATGTGTGTCTGCAACATCCCAGTGATACACAGATGGGGATCATCAGGAGTCCAAATGCATTTGCCACAGCAAAATGGAGCGACGTTGCGTAACGCTGACTGTTAATTCAGCGTGGCCTGGAAACACAGAGGACAGGGAAGAAAGGAGGGAGCACACTTTGTCAACATGACTAAATTTTCTGATCTGCAGATGGATAAATATTTATTTACGTTGGGCTGGCGAGCATCAGATCAAGTGTAGAGGCGCAAATATGTCGTCTGTGTTGAATTACAAAGCTGATACACTTTTGAAGTCTTGTCACTGGCTCAGTGGCTTTTGGCTCCCCTCCAGCTCAGATGTTTTCTTCTGGGAACTGTAGTTTTGTGAAACCTGCAAAACCCATTTAGAAGCATTTGTGTTAACACTGTCTCTCGTAAGACACTTCTGTTTTATGTTCACGAGTTGCCATTTATTGGCAAAGCAAGCAGCACAGAAGATTGTTCAAGTACTTTGTAGCTTGATTGGGTGTGACTATCTCATCATTTGCTAGTTACCGGTAGTTATGGCATACTGAGGAAACAAATGTCTTCGTATTTGATACGTAGTTAAACCTACCGTAGTTTTAAGCTAATACTTTTCAAAAACAGCCTTCTGGGTTGTGGTGTTTTTGTGGATTGTGGCAGCAGATGGGGCACTGAAAGCTGCTTTTTAGTTTTTCATTCAAGTTTATTTAGGCAGGTTAATCCCATTGAGCCTCGAGGACTCATTTACAAGAGAGACCTGGTTTCAAAGTTTAGTTTATTATATGTGAAGAATTTGTTTTATTTCATCAAACTTGCAACTCTTTCAGTAGAAAAACGAAATAAAATTGGCATAACTTTTATTTTCATGTTAAACAGGTGTCGAACTGATTAAACGTATTACCGCATTTTTGGAGTTTCTAATTTGTTTAATTCTATTTTTATTTATTTATTTATTATAGATTATTGCAGTTGTAAGCATTCGTCCACAACATGTCCCAGGACAAAAGTGGATACCCTATAATGGGTGAGACTAACCCACTCCATAATGACGTCTACGGACCCCCTCAGCCAGGTTTTGGCATGCCACCTCCCAACTACAGCCAAGGTCCAGGTGGACCGTACCCACAAGCAGGTGGTTATGGACAGCCCGGCTTCTCTCCAGCGGGTGGAGGTTTCGCCCCTGGTCCCTACCCTCAGATGCCCTACCCACAGGGACCTTACCCACAGGGACCCTACCCACAAGGACCCTACCCTCAGGGCCCTTATCAGCAAGGTCCTGGACAACCAGGCTTTCCTGGTGACCCTATGGGTGAGTATTCAACACTAGAACACAGTCATCGGTGACCAGACAATTTGCTTTTATGACGACATTGTTTTAGTAATTACATACACCAATCTAGCAAAGTTAAGTCAAGTCCTCTGGATGGTTTCTTTTTGTTGAAACGTTTCGTCTTTCATCCAAAAACCTTCATCAGTACAAGGAGCCGCAACAAACTCAGTCTTTTAAATAGCACCTTCTCATAGTGGATCAGCCAGTTTGATGACGCTCAGGTGATTTATGTAGATTATTGGATTGTTGAGCATGAATCAGGATACATATATCAATGTTTTATTGAGGGAGCTGCAGCAGCTTGGTAGTCAGTGCTGGGGTCTTCTAATCCTTAAGCTGCAGGTTCGAGTTCAGGTTGCATCAAGAAGGGCACACTGTGTAAAACAATTGCCAAATAGTTTTCTCACTGTTGCGACCCCTGCACAAGGAAGCAGCTGAAAGAAAAACAGCAACGAAAATAGCAATGTTTTACTTAGATGATAAGTGTTTGAGCCTAAAGTGCAATACACAACAGTGTGAGCAAAAACACAATAAACTTACGGAGACTTATTGAGATTTGCATAAATCAATAGTTCCTTGCCTTAGTGCTGAGAAATCCCTTCGTATAATGTTTGGTGTCACTGTGAAGCTTAGGAAGTCCCTTTTTTAAATACAGGCAGTCCTCGGTTTACGTTCGAGTTCCGTTCCAACGCATCGAACGTAACCCGATTTGAACGTAAACCGGAGATCAC
>JARVGQ010000737.1:17141820-17152106 GCA_031762355.1 Hypsolebias martinsi | reverse complement strand
AAAGTATAGGCAATTTTCAATAAAATAAAAAAATCTGTGAGATAGTGGCAAAATATTTTTCATGGATTTTCTCATGGACCCTGCATCTCTTCTCATCTTATGAGATTAGGGTCTCATTAGTGAAATGTTTTAATGTGGTGCATTTTGTTTTTTTCTGTGGTTCCAACAGAAAAACTGAAGTTGGTTCAGCTGCACAGACTTGACAAGGAGCTCCAGGAGATGAAACGAGCAGCTGAAGACTGAAGATAAATCTTGCTCTCTGGTGGTTTTGAGGTGTTTGAGGTACAAGTCTTGTTTTCTTCCAGACCTTTGTTCCATCCAGTCCGCGTTGAATTAGAAATGTTAAATTTCATTAACGCCAGTTTCTGAGTATTTTAGCCCGATTGTTGAAGAGTCCTCAATCTCAACCAGTTCATCGCTAGCACCAGCTGTTTGCTTTCTAACGTCTGGTTAGCTCAGCATTGAGTTTTTAAAGTGTTTTCATGTCGTTTGTTTTGTGAGAACTAGTTTATATTTAAAAAGTTACTAGAATTTATGTAGTTGATTCATCAAACCTGAAGTATTTTACATTTTGTGATCAAATTTTTTGTTAGACATTGTTTTGCTGGTCATCTCCTATGTGACTTTATGATTCAGATGTTATACTGATGCTGATTTGTTTTTCATGACAAATATTAAACTAATTTATTGTTGCTGCGATGTGATATGTCTAAAACACACGAAGAAACCTCCACTCTACAACACTTCACTGAAATATGCACACCTGCTCGTATAAAAACAGTCACATCCAAAATCAGTTTTTAGATATTTAATTTAAAAAACTTTTTTGCAGCATTGCCAACAATGTAATACTCTTTCAGGTTTCAAAACAAACACAGTAACCCTGTACAAATGATTTATTCAAATGAATACCAAACATTCCCATAAACACCATTAAGTCTGTTTTTACAATGCAGTAAAGATGCTTGTGCCAGGGGCAGCACGGCGGTGCAGTGGTTAGAGCTGCTCGCAGAATTGCCGTTTTCTGTGGCGTTTGAAAGTTTTCTCTGTGCAGTGTGTGGGTTTCCTCACACGGACCAAAAACATGCACGTTAGGTTAATGAATAATTCAAAATGCTTCTCAGGGGAAGTGAGTTTGGTCATTTGTCTCGTTGCCAGTGAACTTGCGACCTGTCTAGTCCTCATACTCTACAAGATCACTAAATAGTTTTACGCCCAGTTAAGTCGTCATGCATATCCTGTAAGTTCTAATTGTTTATTAACCAACAATAGAGTCAGGAGTTCTGCGCAGGGTGTGAACCTCAGACGTGAAGTGACTTATGTAAGAAAACATGGCTCCGTTCCAGCATTGTTCCAGCAAAACGCCCAACCTCTTTCTGTTGCGTTCTTTTACAGGTAAGGCCTCGTTTAAAAATCAGAAAAGAAAAACAAAAAAACAGGCCCGTGAAACTCAAAATCTATTTTACATCTGACTCTCAAGGCAGCTGTAGATTTACATTTTTATTTACACTACGTTAAAAACGAAGGCGAGCACAAACGCATGACTCAAGTCCTCGGACTTTAATAGCTCCTCCCTGAATGCTTCTGCCGCTGCAACATTAGCGCATAAAAACACGTATTCCCACACCTCGTTTGCACTTTTTTGGGATAATTTTCCAGCTCAGGCCTTGGTGAGTCGTTGGCACATTGGTGAAACCAAAAAGACACTTTTCTCCCCTTCAGTTGCGTACTAGTACACGACACAAACATTTCCAGAAACACACAACACTGGTTTCTGCACTCTTACTGTCAATACTGCCGTGTTTATGACGGGCATGTATTTTCCTTTCCTCAGGTGCAGTCTGTTTTTAGTTTCGCCATCACACTCATACAAGTTCAGTTTTAGTTACACTGCCGTGCCTTTCTGTGCTTGGCGAAACATTAGCTGTGCAGCCAGTGTGCAAGTACCGTAGTCACTTTTGTCTCTCAGTCACCATAAAAGGAAAATAGTACCAGATCTTGGCAAAAAAAAAGGCACATTCCATTGACTTTAGTTTGTTTCCAGCATTTTCAATATTGTCTTTTCAAGTTTTATTACTTCTTTGTAAAAATCCAGCAAAGGCCGCAGCGTTGGGCACCAGAGGTACGTTTTAGGAGTGATCGAGTGATGTTGGCACAAGTTGGCAGTGGGTGCTTTTGATCATCGTGCATAAATAGTGTCCATATAAAAGGTCGCTCCTCCGTCTTTCGTTATCCCAGGTTATTCCCCATCTGTTAACAGAGCAACAGGATTAACAGTGAAATCAAATACATCTGCCTCTTTTTTCTCCTTCTTCCCCAATGTTTGATCAACGATGGAGCGAATGAGCTAGACCCACCACCAAAACAATATGTATAAGCGCACAGTATAAAAACAAATCTGTTGGTCAGCTAATAATCTATCATTTAAGCTCTTGTAATCCTAAACTCACATTCGTTTCATATGTGAGCGTCTTTGTTCGGTTTATATGTTTTTGCCATCTATGCTGCTAACGTCAACTACCTCAAAACGGCTGTAGACCTTCTTCTCCTTCCTCAGACTTTCTATCCTCTTCAGTAACCCCTCCCTCTCCTGGTTGTTGCCCGTTGTTCGCAGGAACCGGTTCTTCTTTAAGGGGTTCGGCGCCTCCAGTCCCTTCTCTGCAGCTGCGCCGTCTTTGTCAGCGCCGGTTTCTTCTCGCTCCTGACGGTTTTTCTGGCTGTTGGCAGAGATTTGCTCCAGAATGACTTTAGTGTCGTCTCGCAGGTTGCTGCTGAACAAAACCGAGCTTCCCGGGGTCTGGTGCCGCGACGAGACTGATGTCACCGTTGACGTTTTGTGATTAGATTGATCAGCAGATGTGGGTCCTGTGTCTTTCGCTAAAGAGCTCTGCTTTTTGGTGTTATCATCAGCTACCTCCATGACTGTGCTCATGACCTTCTCTTCTCCTGGGGCTTTCTTTTCTTTATCCTTTGGTCCCAAGAACCCCTTTAACCTCAGGGTTTGTTTCTTCAGGAACTCAAGCGTCTTACCTTCACCTTTCCCTTCACCAAGAGTGTTTATAGACGTGTTAGATCCCATAAGCTTTTGCAGTTTTTCCCTGGACTCTTCATGTAGTAGAGTTGAAGAACTATAAGAGCGACTCTTTTTCATCTCGCTCTTCTCTGCGTCTGTTGCATCCATGGTCAGAACCTCTTCACCGCAAGAGATCCGACGAGGGTTCGGTGCTTTAATCTTCAGCGGGTCTTTCTTGAAGAGCTTTGGTGAAGAAAGAGGTTTCAGTAATTTAGGAACGTCTTTCTTCTGACCCTCTGGTTCATTTTCATCTTTACGAGGTTGCGATGTCTCCGAAAACTTTGAGGAACTCACAAAGGGCTTGGGAGAGAGGATTGAGTGTTTAAAACTTATTGAAGGTCTGCGAGGGGCTTCTGCCAGTTTCGTTGAAACGTCTGGCTTCTTTGGTTCCTGGTCTGCTGAAGTGACAGTGAGAGTCGGGGTGTTTGGAGTGGGTACTGGGTTGAGTGGAAGTTTCTCAGAGAGGTCTGGTTTCTTTTCAGGAGGCTCTGGGGCCTTTACAGATTTCTCTGTCTCCATCTTTGAGGCTTTTCTCTTAGCTTCCAGGTCTTTGAAATACTGCAGTCTAGTAGCTACGTCATTCACATTTAATGACGAGTTCACACTAGGTTTCTCAACAGCTGGTGTTTTTTCCTCTTTGTTGGGTTTCTGAGGTTCCTCCTTCACTTTAACCTCCGTTTTCACGTCTGTATTAATTTTCTCTTGCTTCTTTTGTGTTTCCTCTTTCTCCTTCTCCTTTTCCCTCAAACTCTCTTTTTCCTCAAACTTCTTTCGCCACTCAAAAGGCTCACGTGACAAAGACCTCCTCTTTTCCAGGATCTGAGCCACAATGGACGAAGTGCGTCCTGAATCCAACTGCTCATCTTCTTCCGTCGCTGGTTTTAGACCTAAGCTGCTGCTGTGTATTTCTCCCTTGGAAGATGCAAATATAAGTGAAGAGCGGAGGCGAGAGCTACGCTGAAGAAGCGGGTTAATGCGTGACCGGACTGACTCGTGTCTGGACAGAAACATATCTGTAGTGTCCTTCGTCTCTGCATCTTCTCCCGCCTCTCTTGTTGCTCCTCTCTCCGAATCCCTGTCCTTTTCATTCTTTATTTCCCAGTCTTTTTTCTCCAGAAAAGATGACCTAAAATCACTTAAAGAAGAACGGAAATCCTTTGTTGCTAGTGGGGCAGAGTCTTTATTACTACTCTCAGGCAAATTTGGCTTTCCGAAGCGTGGTCTCAGTATATCTGGTCTCGGCTTAGGGGCAACATTTGGTGGTTCCTTTATACCAAAGCGTGACACTGACATTTCAGGTGCGGTAGGTTGCTCAGAGGGTTGAGACTCATCAAACGCATCACCTCCCATTGGTTGAGACAAACCATCTTCTCCAGCCTCCTCATAAGTACTTAGATAGGAGTTGATCCTCCAACTCCTCAGGCCTTGCTTTACACTTGGGTCTTCACTGTACTCTTGATCAGACTGCTTGTGAAACAGTTTTTTCTCTGGTGGATGGAGATGTGTCGGTGAGGTCTGACAGGCATATGCTTGACCAATGGTTGGCCTCTTGTGGCCGGATCCTCCTTCATACCTCCCAGCTAATGGAGGGCCATGAAGCCCGTCAGGTCCTTTCAGGTCCTCAGATGAAAAGTACTCTCTGTTCTCAAGTGGAAGCTCTCGATCTGAGCGATAGCTCGAGTCGGAATACTGATCGATGGCGAGGTGCGGCGAACGGCCTCTAAGTCTGTCGTAGTGTCCGTGACCAGAATCTGGCCCAGGCCCTTCATTGTAGTAATGGCTACCTTGCAACTGCTCCCTGTAAAATAAAACGTGTCATAAGTTTCTTATAGATATGTACTAACAAAGGTATTCATGATGCCTTCCAGTTATTATGATCTACTTACAGCCAACATCAAACAATACAGAGTACATACCTGTGGAAGTCTGTCTCATCCAGATTGTTCATGACTCTGTGCTTCATGTATTGCCTGGACGATGAGTAGGTTTCCTGAGTTCCTTCTGCATAGCTGTGCCTCTTGAAAGCACTTGAGCTCATCTCCATTTGCCTGGACACTATAGACTTTCCCTGATCTAAAAACGACTGCTGCAGACGAAACTGCTGCTGAGAATATTTCCCAATTGTAATCCCTGTGCCAGGTTCAAGCGTGTGACGAAAGGGGTCATTCCTTCGGAAAGGGTTACGATCTGAGTCTCCGTAGGGGAAGGCCGAGGGAAGCTCGGGCTGTCTTCTGTAACCAACAGGGTTACGCAAAGACTGTGACCTCTTTAAACCAAATTGGGAGTTTAAGTAATTGCTGGGGTCAGTAATGGCGAGTGGTCCACTGGATGCATCAATGACCAGGGGCTCCGACTGAGCAAAGAGAATTCGAAACTCCTCATCAAATGTGGAGACCAGTTCTCCGAGGAAGAGGTGAGCGATGCAGCGGTGTATCTTCTCATAGGACCACATGAAACTAGAAGATATTTTAAAAAAGAGGCAAAATTTTGTAACAAATTCTAAATTATCACCATTTTCATGAAATGGTATCAGAAATAAATGATTCACCTGTAGTTCCCACTGAGCACAGCCCTGCAGTCAGTCAACATGAAACGATCTTTCACTTGCCCTTTAAAGGATTTTCCTGTGCGGGAGTGATACGTTATTCCTCCAACCGTCCTGACACGCATCATCTGGGAAAAAATTAACAAAATTTTACGAGTATTAATGGCTTAATAAACGTTCTTGAATAGTTGAAAATGACGTAAGAACTTGTACATAAAACAGAAACGTACAGGAATTAGGTCTAAGTTGACTTTGCAGCCGATGACCATAGAGACAAAGTGATGAGCGTCCAGCTCATCCAGTAAAATGTAAACTGGAACATGGCGCGCTGCTGCCTCCAGTAAGTCGGAAAAAATGTCAACATCTGTGAACGTGTCCATCACGATGGCAATAACCTGGACAAAAAGCACAAACACATCTAAGTCAGTCATAACATAATTTGACTGTTTTCTCACCAGTTTTGCTTATTGGTTTCAAATTGCGATGCTGTTGCTGGAACAGACAAAAGATATTCACAATGTCATGTACATTTACACAATTTGAGAGAACCTAGGCAGCTTTGTGTTGTCTCTAAACTGTTTTAAACAAAGCAAATTGTGTTGATGTACATGTTTATTACCTTATACATGTATATAAGCACATTTATTTAAACATTATTTAAACTATCAGCTGCTTGTAGCCAGCAAAAAGCAACCTTTGATTCAACTTTTCTACTCAGTAACTGATATTTAACGCCCTTTTGACTACACTCAGTATGTCAATAATAAAATGTGGGTGAATCTACTAATTTTACATAATAAGGATAGTGTAGAAAGAGTAGTGAGTCGTTTTGTTTTAAAGCTGTCTGTCCTTCATGTGCATGCTAAGACAATCACGTTTGTGTAAGCACAAAAGAGACAAAGTCAGTGCCTGCAAGACACAGACACGTTCTGTAATCTACTAACAGAAACGCAGGACAAGTAGAGCTACAATCCATCACTCCAACAGGTTTGACTGCTTGTCACGTGTGGCTTCTGTTGATCATATTTTTTTATTTTTGCTAAGGGCCAACCAGTTGGAAATTTGACTAAAGGGGTGTGGTGGCAGACATAATGTGAGATTGAACTAACAACTATGTAGTCCAACACTAGTGAATGTAAACGTAAGTCATTGTCAGCTCTGGATTTAACCTCCCACCTATCCATTTTCTTAACTCCCATTGTCTTGTCCTTGCAGAGTTACAGAGGGAGAGGTGAGGTACATCATGGACAGGTCACAAGTCCATCCACATAGAGACAAATGAGACAAACAACCACTCGCGTTCTTTCTCACACCAAGGCACAAACCAGTTAACGTGCATGTTATTGATCAATGAGAGGAAACTGAAATACCTGGAGAAAGCCCACACATGCAGGGGAGAACAAACTCCACCCAGAAAGGTACCAAGCTGAGAGGACAATGTTCTAACTACTGTGACGCTGTGTTGTCCCTTTATCTAGGCCTGTCACGATGACAAATTTTGCTGGGCGATTAATTGTCTCAGAAATTGTTGTGATAAACGATAATATTGTCTGAAATTTGACAATAATTAGTAATTACTGTCAAATTTAAGAAGAAACATTGGTTAATTTGTTTTGAGTGTAGTACCGTTTTTTGACCACCAATTGGTAGTACAAGACTGTTTGAAACGAATGATGGATAGTGAGGGAGCGAGCAGCGTGTCTCTAAGAAAAAGGAGGGAGGCCCCTTGACATGACATGGACTGTCTCGCCTTCCTTTTTTTCGGTTTTCAAAATGGCGGATGCTCGGTGTGGTTTGAGCTCATTAGCATATCATTTTTCACACAAAATATTTTAATAAAAATCAGTAAACAAGTTCTCAGCTTCTTTTTGCAGAGAAAAAAAAAACAACTCTTTTTTTATGAAGGCACATGTTTCAACTGTGAATTTTGGAGCTTCGACTAGATCAGGGGTCTGCAACCTTTACAATCAAAAGAGCCATTTTGTGCCTTCAATCACTAAATTAAAAGTGTTCAGAGCCGCTACAACTGTGGTTATCATCTGGTGGTCCATGGGCCACTTTAGCTTTGTTGGAAGGGGCTTTTGTGGCCACTAGGGGTGACATTATAAAAATAAAATAACAAATAATTTCTATTTTTACAATTTACGACGAATGAAAAAAAAGATTATTTTAAAGAGAGGGTTTTTTTAATTAATAAAAACTATGAACTATACAAACCTAGGTTTTTTTAATTGTGGAAAAATGAATTAAGTATAGAAATAAAGCGTAAAGTTAAAGTTTTACTCCTTGGTACTTGTTCCATTATCTACATATTTGCCAATGAAATGAGATAAATACTGCTAAAACGAGTTTTTTTTTTATTTTTTATTTGTTTTGTTTTTGTTGTTTGTATAACAACCAATTCAGTTTTGGTCAAATCTTGAAAGAGCCGCTGCAAAGGGACCAAAGAGCCGCATGTGGCTCCAGAGCCGCAGGTTGCTGACCCCTGGACTAGATGGAGGGTTTTTTTTAACCCGAGGTCGGCCTGTTAGCTTAGCTCGTAGCTTAGCTGCTTTTAACGATCCAAAAACACGATTTTGGATGGATAAAACAGATTTTAAAGAGAAAGAGAGGGGTCAGTGAAAGAGAGAGAGACAAAGAAACGATAAAGCCGATAAAATGAAAATGATGTTGATAAATTTAATTTATCATGCGATCAATTGATTTATTGTTTATCGTGACAGGCCTATAACGTCTGATCTGCTCCAGATAATTTCATGAAGCTTCATACACGTATGCATCACACTACTAGACAGAGTGTCGCGTACACTTATCATCAACCCAGCTTCAAAGTCAAAGTTAAAAAAAAATATAATAAAGGTCAAACGTTATAAAGGGTCTTTGCTTGTCTGAGCCGTTGCTATAAATTGCTGTAAAATAGCTGCCGAATGTGGTACTCTTGATTCATTTTCATTGAGAAGACAACACTAAAAAACAAATATTTAATGACCTAATCGCTTTAATTAGTGCATATGTGTACAAAAATACTTATGAATCATATTTGTAGGTATACAACTAAATATGTACTTCTGTTATCAGTAAATCTTTCAATATCATCTTTTAAAGTCTATTTTTCCTCAGACAAAAGAAAACAAACCAGGCTGATAACTTTCACTAGTACCCGGTCTCTCTTGTAAGTGAGTCCCCGAGGCTCATTGGGATTAACTTGTATAAATAAAGGTTGAATGAACTCTTTCTGTCTCTTTTACTTACTTGTCGGGCATTCTTGATGAGTCTCCGGGCCTGCTCTTTAATGCTTGGCATGTCTGCGTCAGAGGGGTTGACCAGAGTGGTAACCTCTGTGGGTCCAACAAAGCTGTGCTGCGACATAGGCCATCCCAGATCCAGTCCTGGCGCTGCCAGGTCGGACTGCATTGGCCAGTAGGTGTCTGAGGAGCCCTCAGTCTCTTGACCCCCCTCATAATACGTCAACTCTGGGACTCCTGAGCTCTGATTTGGTATCTGAAGTGTGGACTTAATATATTCGATTTCCGTCCGGGACAGGAAATTTACAATATTTGCCTTCTGGAGAAATTCATAGTAACCCTGTTGCAACAGAACACACAAAAATTCAGAGAATAAAAACAAGCCAGTCTGTATGCATTCTTACATTTTAACTACAGACAAAATTTACAAAAAGAATAATAAATACCTCAGTGTCCTTCTCTATCAGGTCATCAATAGCTAAACGATACTCCTCGCGGTAATGTGGGGGCAGGTAGTTTGGGTCAAGAGGATTGTCTCCGACCGATGAACTCTGTGACCGGTGTGCCATTGTTCAATTGGTTGTGAGCAAAGTCAAGAATGAGGGTTGGACAGAACTGGAGTCTCTGCAGAAAAGTAAAAGAAAAATAAATTAAAAAAGCCACACTTCAGTTACAACTTTTGTCTTGAGATCTAAAGAGCAAGCAAAGCATCAAAAGCTGAAGTTTTCCTGTGTTCACTTCAAATCACCTTGTTTTTGTAGTTGGACTTAACCGTAATAACACACCACACCCCCACTAAAGACAAACAATATTTCAATTAAATATCCCATTGGGTGGTGAAAGAAAGAAGCCTTTGTGTTAGGATACACACTCATACTTGTTACCTGTAACCATCGAAACAAAGCAACTGTTGTTGGAGAGCCAAGACCAGGGCAGTGAATTTAACAGCTGCTTTGTTCAGATTATCTCGGCAAGCACTTCAGTTGTGAAGAAAACCGAATAAAACAGTTTCGGTCGAGCGGAGAGATATGCGGATTTAAGTGAACGTTTCAGTTCAATTTATTATGTTGGTCAAGAATTATTAGTTTGGTCAAAGAGAACATGGCTTTGATCAAATTTAAATTTACAACCAAAAAAATGGTTAAATCTAGGGATGCGCGATATTATCGGCATGGTATTGTATCGGGCGATATTAGCAATAAAGTTAAATATCAGACATCTGCCATGCCATCAAAATAACACAGATATAAAAGGTACTGTTTTTTGTATGACAATCCAGTGACAAGGACGCCTGCAGCGCCAGCACAACGTTATGATGTCACACGCGCTATGTCATGAATAAAATTTAGGGGTGCACCGATTGCAGTTTTTTGGCCGATCACCGATTTCTACAAAGTCTGACCTGCCGATTCCGATTTTGGCC
>JARVGQ010000737.1:17052771-17068988 GCA_031762355.1 Hypsolebias martinsi | reverse complement strand
CTTGTGAGTCACATGTTTTTTTTTGGGGGGGGGCTTGTTTTGAACATGAAGTTGTTTATTTGGGCTTGACTTTCTTTCCGACTTAAACTAGTTGATTATCTCCCTGCTCTGCACAATAAAGCAAAAGACCAGAGGTAGTAGGTAGTTTGTCCCTTCCACGCCCATTTCCTGTTTATCGCTCCCGCCCAAGATGGCGAGGTGACCAGGTGCACACAGGCATATACAAATACTGTACTGTACTCTGTGGGTGCACACCCCAAACACTCATACTGTGGATGACCACTAGGGGGTTTCACTCACAAGCAGATGTCAGGATGTTTTGTTTTAAAAAATATGTAGAAAAAAAATTACATATGCAAAATGTATTTTCTTAAATCAAAGCTTAAACGTATGTTATTCAAAGTGTTTAGCATAATTTCGCTGTTATTTATGTGTAATGCCATAATAAATGTATGTTTATACTGTTTAAAAGTGGCCTCTGTTTTACACAATGTGGTGGGTTGCCAGTTGGGCTTGTTTTCATAGAGCTGGTTGCTTGTTTCTATTGTGAGATCTGGCAACACTGAAGCAGGGAAACAAGTCAAACATGTAGGATGGTGAACTTCAGGACCACGATTGGACACATCAGCTTTATACGAAGGGATTTCCGAGCATTTTACAGAAGCCAAAAGAGAAAGATAGTCACATCTGAGGATATAGTTTTTTTTTTTTTTTAAGAAAACTTTGATCTAAAAGTAGAGTAAGAAAATTACATTTTATTTTTCAGGACTAGTTTAACAAAACTATACTGGCAAAAATAAACATTTTTATTTTAACTGCACTGAAGCTTGTGCTCATTCTGACTCATTTTACTATTTAATTGCTAATTGTGGCTTTTGGCATAAAATAAATGGCGCATACTGTTAAATGAGCAAAACCATTTAATTGTTTCAGAGACCTAAAAAGTGTTAATTATGATCATAAAAATGTAGTTAAGTTTCATC
The DNA here is from genome assembly GCA_031762355.1 of Hypsolebias martinsi. Taxonomy (NCBI): domain Eukaryota; kingdom Metazoa; phylum Chordata; class Actinopteri; order Cyprinodontiformes; family Rivulidae; genus Hypsolebias; species Hypsolebias martinsi. The sequence continues at coordinate 17,068,005 of JARVGQ010000737.1, read as the reverse complement.
ATTTTGCTGTAGTTTTAACTACATTTATACGACCATAAAAATCTAAAAAGATTTCATTGAAACCCATTAAAAAAAACTGCAAAGTCAAATGTTTTACACGGATCTCATGCAAGCAAAACACCATGTGTTATTAAACGCATGGTTACTCTATCGCCCTCCATGCTAACAGATCAGGTTGTCATTGACTGGATGATGGCAACATGCCGGGTCACTAAGCCGGTCAGAGCGCATCTTCCAGTCAGAGGATACCCTCAGCCTCCTCGCACATGTTTACCTCGTTGATTTCTCGGCGCAGATTAAGTCGTTAGTCGTCGCTGTGCCACCTCCAGCAGAGCTAGCGTCCACCACACTTCCACCCGCCCGCGTCAACTGCGTGTCGGCGAACTGCGTGTGCTCCGAGCGCTGTGCATCGACACTCACCGGCGCGCCATCCTGCGGCTACACCCACCGCAGACTGAAGGTAAATACAAACCGTGAGGACAGCCGCTGGACTCCGAAGGTAAGTTATGTCTTTTTGGTCTAGCTTTTGTCCCTTTCTCCCCCGGTTAAGAAAAAAAAAATGGCGCTCAATTTCAGGAACTGACGTACCCACCTCATTTGCATTCTGCACAATCTGACCAATAGGAGGCCTTCCATCTCAAAAACTATATAAGTTAATATTCTTTCACTTATACCACCAGCATCGTTTAAGTTTGTCCAACTGATGTGTTTCATTGTGTAGTTTCAAAATTTTATGTAATATTTGAACTAATGAGTGGATTTTCTCCATATTACAAGAAATAGCTAGTTCGGGGGCGTGGCTACATCGCCCCCACCGATAGTCACGTGGTGCATGATCAAGGTTAACCAATAGGCTGTCTAGAAAATGAGCTAAATGGGCGGTTCTTGTGTGGTGACGTCATATCATGCTACTTTTTTTAGCCAATAGCAGGAGACCCATAATTTTTTCAAGGTGCTAACAGGTAAGATGTCCCTTTGCTAGCATGACAAAAAACACAAAACTTTTTGAAAAAAAAATTTTTTGTTTCCACAATCCAATAGCTAGCTATGAACGCATATCAACTGCGAATGAATTTTTAAGCAGCATTATACGAATTAGCGGTTGAAATTTACAATAATGTAAACAATACACATTAACACTTTATGCCCTGTCTTCAAAATGCTAATTCTTGCCCAAGCTGATACACAAGTAGCCTAACTTATTTAGCTACATAAGTTAACCTTTACAAACAGATGTCAAACTTACCGTGGAGTGACGCAATCTACGAGGTAGGCGTGTTGAAACATACCCTAGTTTCTTATTTGATCAATTAATGCCACTATTTTAAACATTTTATTAGCCGTTATGCAGAACTGCAAAGCGCAGCAAGGTGGCGAAGTTGGTAGAGCCGTTGCCTCTCAGTTAGAAGGTTGCCAGTTCAAATTCTGGCCTGGGATCTTTCTGGGTGGAGTTTGCATGTTCTCTCCGTGCATGCATGCGTTTTCCATGGGTACTCCAGTTTCCTCCCACAGACCAAAAACCTGCATGTTAGGCTGACTGGTAACTCTTAATTGTCCCTAGGTGTGAGTGAGAAAGTGATTGTCTCGTTTGTTGACTTGCGACCTGTCCTGGGTGTACCCCGCCTCTCACGCAGTGCCTACTGAATATGGGCACCAGTGACCCTGCAAACCAAAAAGGAAGAAGCATTTAAAGATAATGGATGGATGGATAGAACTACAAGGCCATAAATTAGTATTTCCATATGCACATTGGTGCTGGTTCTGCAAAACTCTCAAGTAGACTACTACTGTAGACTACTCTACAGTAGTATCGTTTTAAGCTATCCTGGATCATCGTAGTTAAAGCTGCTTTGGTGTTTGCAGTACATCAACACGATTTGGTTGGTATGTTCACATTTATTACATGTACTTGCCTCTGGTCAATAAATGAAAACCAGGATAATTTGTAAGATGCAAGTGATGGATGTGCTGATGTGAGTTGTTAAAGACATAAATACAAATCTATGACTGTGCGCTTCTTGCCATACAAACAAATCAACCAGTGGTCTGCCAGTTACATTGAACAATTCAGTCTTAATTCCTTCATAGTGAACAAATTATAACACACCATGATTCCTGAGACAAATAACTTTTTTTATATTACCGGTAACTTCTTTTCTTGTACAGTACATATGTTTGCAGTGTCGGTGTCTGCTCTTTTTTCAGTAGAGTTATTATTTGTCATTCTATCATCCACAAATACAGTTTAATCAAAATTTAAAGCAAAAAAGAGCTCAACGTGATCACGCTTATCTTTCTGTTTTTGCAACACAGTCGACACAGTTATAACCTCTAAGGAACTCTTGAGACATGAATCGCTTGATGAAACAAAATGAGATGCAATAGACAGACATTTCCCTGAGATGTTGTAATTACTTATACAAGGTGGTTTGGTGACTTGAATTGATTATAAATTAAATGTCTCCAAAGAAAATAAATGAATTCAGTGTTCACATAGTTCCATAGTATCTGAAATATATTGATGCTAATTAATGGCAGCCTTTCCAACTATTGTTAGCGAAAGAGATGTAAACTCCAGACAGGTTGCACCATAGGGACAATATAGAGAAAGAAAACCATACGCATGCTGGGACTATCAATTAAAATTTCATAATTAACCCAGCCTCATGTTTATAGAAATTTGGAGGAAGTCAAAACCTCCCATCAAGAGAAAACCCATAAAGGCAAAGGAGGAACAAGAAAATAAACATTTGAATCCAATATCTGAATATTTTTGTAACTTGTTTCATCAAACCTTATGATAAAAGAGAAAAGGAAAAATACTATAACTACCTTTAAATATAATGCATGTTTTGATGATTATGACACTTTGATTGTATTGTTTTATACCACTTATATTCACTGGTTTTAATTGTTGTTATGTTGTCTGTGTAAAATAGGTCTCTCTTGAAAATGAGCCCTCGTGAATCAGTGAGACTATCTGTATAAATAAAGGTTATATAAAATAAAATACAACTTATTATTAAATAAATCAGAACCACTCCAATTATGGCTGGTGGGCTCTGAAATCATTAGGAAACAGATATTGCCATGGCACCAGAGCAGTCTTGAAAAACAAAGTGAGTAAACTTTACAAACAAAATAAGAACACCAGTGCTCTTTCTGAAGGCTGTATGAACAACTTTGACCAAAGTACCTGGTGTTTATGAAGATTAAGGCTCCTACATTGTAAAAACGTGTGTTTTCTGTTTCCATGTTTGCTTTAGAACCAATTGAAATCACCCATTAATTTTAAAAAGCATGTATGGAATGTTTTTATGATCAATTTAGTTATATAAAACTGATTTTTGTTTCTTTCACAGCAAGTAAAACACTTGTACTGATAACTGTTAGGTTAGGCTACATAAAGCAAATCTATTCTATTTTCCAACTAGGATAGAACCCAAATGTGTGTGTGTAAATCTATTAGCATGATATCAAACAAACCACCAGGACAGATTTCAGTGAGAGTAATCACTGCGTATCAATCTTGAATTGACTTACTAGTCAAATTGATTCAAGATGGCCACTGTCAGGGGAATTTAGGTAAGTTATGGATATTTATCACTAACCAAGGTTAAATTGTGAGGTCAGAGAGACTTCCATCTGCACAGAGGAGCCTGCAGGCATATGGAGGAGCTCCTGATAACTCCAAGGCCTTCTCGTCTGTAGGCTGGAAAGCCAAGGTCGTCTTGACCTCGCCTGTCTGATAAGTACAGTATACTGTATTATAAAGCACTACCTGCATCACTGTCTGACACAGATTCTCACTGATGAGGCTCCAAGCATGTAACATTTGTACATCTGTGAAAACTTCCTTGTGACATCTATTATATATTAATTTATCAAACAGCTGCCACAGCAGACTGATCTTACAAAATCATAAAAATGGCTAAAACTCAGTTTCAGATATTGAACTGCAATTTGATGTGGTCATTCACAGCAGTCTGAGCCTATTTTCAAGGTTTGACCTAAATGGCTACGACCATTAATTTTTGTCAACGTAGCACAACAAAAAAACAAACAAAAAGCCTGCAGGTGATATGCATTCCTTCAAGGAATACTAGGCCTTTAATTTGTTGTGAATGACTGGTGTACATTGGAGTTAACAGAATTACAATAAAGGCCCCAAATGACTAAAACTACAACACTCTGGAGGAAAATACTGTTTGGATTATCATAATGGTGAATACTGTATTTTTCTGGATGGATGCCTTTTATATAAATCCGAAAATATAAATTTGGATTGAGGGATTATACAAAGCTTTTTGCTTCATTTAAATAGCCAACATTAACTTTCCATTTACAGCAGAAAATGGCTGCAAATAAAGAGCCAGAGCAGCCAAAAATCTGAATTCAAAATTGTTCTCATTAAATTTACCAATCCTCACCTGATAAATTTACAACTCTGTGAATCTACAGTGAAAACCATCTGTAGCATGGAGAATCCCCAAAGAACACACGCACACACAATAAATATTTCAGTCAGAAATGTATTAAATTATTCACTTTCATTACTTTAACAAGCACAATTTACAGTCAAAAACAGGCTATGGTCCATTAGTGCCTTAGACAAGTAATTAATACATTAGTCACTTGTAAAACACAAGGGCAGGATTCTTTGAAATCTGCTTTTTGTCATGTTATGACTCATTATCAAACATGAAGCTGTACAAGATGCTGTGCTTTACACCACTTACATCTCTGGAGAGGCACGGGGAAATTGTTTTCCTCCAAGAAGCCCGTGTACAATTAGCAATGTTTAATTTAAATATATAGAAATGTACTTTTGTTAGTTCATTTGTTTGAGCTCTCCAGGACAAGAATCTTAAATCTTAGCTTGCTTTAAAGATCATTTAAAGCAAGCGTAGACTTTTACTGAACAAGACCTGAAAGCTAAGAGCTGCTATGTTAAATATCGGTCTTATTTTCCTCCCAAATCTATAAATTTTACACATTTTAAACCAGGTTGCTCCTCTCTTTGTTAAGAGGAAAAACATGTTTCAATAAGCAGCTTATCTGTATTAGCATGGAGTTAATCTCACAGCATTTCTGCCTTTGAATGAAGGGAAACCACTGAGGTCACCAATGGTAATAACGGCACACCTAATCTTGTAGTTTTAAGGGGGGGAAACAAAATCTTAGAAAAAACACTGATAGGTGGGCCACAGAGCAACAACTGGGCAAAACACATTTAAAGATGGAGTTTTACATATGCCACAGTATCATTTGAATCCAATAAATACAAATACATTAAATGTGGACTGCAATAAAGCAAGTTAGAACTATGCAAAGTATGGGGTCTGAAAGACAAAAAGCATAGAAAGTACTGAAGTTTTCAAACAAACAAAACCATTTACAAACAAACAAAAAAAATAAAGGACTGGAGTTTACACAGCTGACAAGTAATTAATAGAGACCATTCGATTTTACTGATTAAATTACACATTTTGTAAACTGAATTTGATTTAAAGAAATAAACCATCCCAAACATGTTGGGGGTCCCATCTCCAAAGAGTCATCCATTTTGTTGCATAATATCATCTGAGCTTGGCCTTTTTCAGTGAAGAGAAAAATTCAAATTTATTTTCCAGGTGAGTTTTAGATGAATGAGGCGTCACACAACCAACTCCGGTTTATCTTGTAAAAGGTGTGGGGGGGGGGGGGGAGTCCAACTCTGGAAGGAAAAAAGGATGATGTGTTTTCCGAGGTGGCTGGAATGTTAACCACATTTAGCCTCTTATATCCCAAACACCGCGTCGACCTCTCTTCTCACACAGTGAAAGCAGAGGTTTGAAAGATCTGTGCAATACAAAACAGGACGGGGGTCAAGGAGAGCTATGCGCTGTACTGGAGCAGGGTGAAGTTCTTCATGGCACTGTCCAGTGCCACTCCGGCCTCCTGCATCTCATACCTGAGTAACAGCAAACATGGCAACCATTTATTTCTGAAATTAGCTTTTTTTTTTTTAAATTATGATTATTTCTTCTTAATAGGCCAATTGAGCCCACACTCACCAGTCACAGGTGGAGATAGTGTAGTAGACTGGCAGCTGACTGGAGCTTGAGAGACAGCTGAATTCCTCCAGGTTGCATGCCCCCATGTTGGAGAAGAGAAGCCAGTCTCCTACACTGAGCTCTGGCAGCAGACAGCGCTCCACCACCTGGTCCAGCTGGTCGAGTGACGGGCCCCACAGGCTGCTGGGATACACGGCCTCATCAACGAACAGCGCATGCTGCAAAGACACAAATAAACCAAAGCATTAATAGCACATCTGTAAAACTATACTCAGTATAAACACACAAAAATTTAAAAGATTGCCATCTATGAAGTCAGTGATTCTAAGATAAGATATAACACAGAAATAATTATCTTGATCAGCTTCTATCTGTGGTAGATATGTTTTTATTGAAATTCTTCTGCACAAACTTATGTTATTGGCACCAGAGGTCAACATAGATGACATGGCACAAACCATTACCCAAGTTTGTAGGAGTTTTTAATTACACTGTTAGTCAGACTTTTGATAAAGTGCTACCAAGCCATTTGAATGCTGAAGGAAACAATGTGCAGTGATGAAAATAGGATTTCACAATAACATGAGGTGCCTCATTATTTATTTACAACCCCACAATGAGACTATTTATTGCACTGTCCTAATTTTCATCCAAAGTGAAAACAGAAAGGCATTTAGCACAGAGGGATCTAAAACAATGAAGCACTACAGAGCTGAAGATACTTTGCATTAATAAACATGCTTCGTTAGTCAGCTTGTGTGCAAAAAGTAATTTGTTTACTAGTAGGTAACACTTTAAGAAAACAAGGAAGTGTGTTGTGTGTACACAGTGCTTTGAGGTAATGTTTACTCCTATAGGTACTGTATACAGAAGATAATTGTGTAGATCATTCAGTTATCTGCTGGATTTACACAGTGTATGACATCACCAATTGAGGTTGTAAACAAGATCAGGTTCTGCCTACTATACGTATTAAAAGCAAACTACATAAAAAAATCCGAGCAAGGTTTAGGCAAAGGTTTTTATAACAATAGTGTCATGTACGTGTCAATCTATTTTAAACTCGTAAGTACGCAAAACAAAATCACATGCTAAAAATGGACTTTAGCTCAAACGAAAATAATGCTATGTTACCACCAGTCAGAAGTTTAACCACACCACTTTTTATATTTAGCAAGTGTTCAATTCCACTGACTGACTGTGTACATTCAAAAATATTTAGAGAAGGTTGTCTGAGGACATAGACACACCCAGTGGTTCTACATAACACAACTTGCCATGTCCCACAACTGTAAAAAGGCTTAATAAAAGAATATATCCACAATATTTTTATGGAACACGTTTTTGTTTGTACAAATGTTTTTTTTTGTGATTCATGCAACAAAACAATTTCATTTTCATCAGAAATAGAAACTAAATGAAAACAGTTATGAAAGAAAAGTTTTAAGAATAACACAGAACACATTCATGGGTCAGTATAAAACTCTGATCGGATTTAGAGTCCGTTTCCTCAGAAGCTCATTACTACTCGACCCCCTTCCTTTATTCAACCTGCGCTGCTTTCACAGGCATCACTTCAGAATAGTGTTGATTACAGGTCTCTCTTGAAAATGAGTCCTTTTGCCTCAGTGAGACTAACCTGTATAAATAAAGGTTGAATGATGCTCGAGGTAAAATCCACTAACCTTGTGCACTGATGGGGGAGTGATGATGTTTCCCAGCAGCTTGTGGTTGAATGAACCATAAACGCCCTCATTCATGTAATACAAGAACTCCATGTCCTCATTCTTTTCACCTATGGTTATACATTTTATATTGACGTTAAACATAGACCACATTGTTCAAACTGCAGACTACAACTTCAGAAGTTGACGTCTCTTACCTTGTGATAAGTCTTCCCAGTGGCAGGACACCAGTTTCTTGCCAATGACATTGACAGCCAGAGTAAAAGCCGAAGCCACGTAAAAGTCGCCTGGCTGGGCCAGCACTTGCACACCTGACCGCTGGGGGAAGTAAGCATCCAGGAGTGGTCTGACTGCAGATTCAACCTGCACAGAGCAAATATATTCTGAGTAAAGCCTCAGAAAACTCCTGGACATAACATTTATTTCTGACTTTCAATGTGATGCTAGAAAGAACCGACTGTACAGCAAATTATTTTTTACAGCCTACAAAATTCAGTCTTCAATAATCTGCCGCTGTTTGGATTACTACTATGCAGTCATGACATTTTAATAACATTTCTACTTTTAAAATGTTACTTGTGTGTACTAGCCTTTATAATTTGAGTCAAGCCTTTACAGAATAAGTCAATTATTTCTGAGTTTGATTACAGCGTGGTAATTATTTACCTGTTTGAGCTGAAACTCTGAGCCAGTAAATCCACCACCGATGTCCAGGATGTGCATGTTAAATCCCAGATCCAGCTGAACAGAGATGCCAAACAGTCAGTTGTTACATCCTCAAGTTAACATTTAAATATTAAACCTTTAACCTTTCCATCATTTTTAAAATCAAAACTTAGTTTCAAGACAAAACTAACCCCCATATCAAATACGCAGCGGGCATCTGACAGTGCACGAGTGTAGGCCTGTTGCAAGTCTTGGCAGGAGCTCGGGATGTGGAAGGTTGCTCCTACCACCTGGACACCTAGCTCCTTGGCTGTATCCAGCAAGTGTTTGCAGCTCTTCAGAGAAAAGCCGAAGGGCACGCTGGTCTCAGCTGCGTGAGCCTCAGTGGTCAACTGCAACAGCAACCTAAAAAAATAATAAAGCACCAACTAAGAAACAAGTAACTAAGATTCTCAACTTAAAATGCAACTCAGAACTGATTAATGGAAAACAAACTACAGAGTAATTTCTAATTTACTTTGCATCAGGATGTAAGCGAGCAATCTTGGTCAACTCTGGCTCATTTTCACACACAAGATGCTGGATGTTGTTCTTGGCAGCATGCTTGATGAAAGCCAGTTGCTTGAAAACACCTGACAGAATGATGTTGTCTGGTGGCACACCATGCTCCAGGGCCAGGGTCAACTCAGCCTGAAGGGAAGCAGAGATGCGACTTAAGAAGAGAAATTCACAGAACTGAATCCAAAAGCCCCATAATAAATAATCAAAAAGCGTAAAGCTTGGAAAATAATATCAGCTGAGCTTGTGATATAACTGCCCTAAAAACAAAAATCACAAACTTTTATAAGAGGATAAAGCAAAAGTAGCTTGCACTTTTTCTTTAACAGGTCTCTCTTGTAAAAGAGTCCCCATGGCTCAATGGGATTAACCTGCCTAAATAAAGGTTGAATGAAAAATTGAATGGACTTGTTTCTGCTGAAACTGAAAGCTCACCTTGTTGGCGCAAACAAAGCCCAAGCCCAAAGAGGCCAGGACCTCGATGACTGCAGGGCTGCTGTTGCACCTGACAGGGTAGTAGGGCTGCAGCTGTGGCACCACGCTCTGCCAGCACACATGCTGGTGCATCAGGGCACCGAGGTCACTCACCACAAACGCACACTTTTCCACCTGCAAAACACAACAAGAGGTGAAAGGTGCAAATTATTTCTTTAAATCATTTGAAAAATCTTACTGTAGTTTAGGAGGGTTTGAAAACTGAACGCACTTGAGCCTGTTCACAAATGTGCCCATCAATGACATCTTCCAGGGTAACTCCTCCCTCCAGGAGTTCAATTATGTAGTTGGGTTCGTCAGGGAGTCCTTTCATTTTAACCGTATTCCACTAAGCCGATGATCATAAAGAACAGATAAACAAGTCAAGGGGTCACGACTGAGCCAATGGGGTCCTGCCGGTATGCAACAAACTAAAAAACAAAAAAAAAGATACACAAAAATTAATTTCACTCTGTTAATCTAAAAAAGCTAAGTCTGGTCCTCTGGACATTCAAAACACAAAACAAACAGACTTTGCTTTTTTTTAGATTTATCTACCTGGATTATTGAGCATGCATCAGGGTATTTACTCTGTTAAGTTACTTTAAGCACACATAAAGTTAGTTACTCACAACAAGCAAGCCTAAAAGTTCTAATCAAGACTTTAATCCAGTTTATTGTGAAAGGGGATTTTTATCTTTGCGTTTAGAGCAGACAAAAGACACTAACATGGACAAGTCAGGAGATGGACCTGTCCCGCTATCAGCTAGGATCCCAAGGTGGCTCAGCGTTGAAGTCAAAGTGCTCCCGGTAAAGGGCCGCCCCTAGGCCCTCTGGGTAGCGCTCATACACCTGTGCAGAGACAGGGGAGCCCTGGGACAAAGAAGAAAACATAGATTAGATAGAAACAAAGAGTATGGAGAAAAAAATAAATTATATATTAGTTGTTGTAAAACTAAGATGCATGTCATGTACTTAAAACCACACAGTCTCCATGTTCTGAAGCTTCACTAATAACATTTTGGTTTATTTAGGTCCACTGTACTTCTGTTATCTACAAATTAAACTAAATCTAAATTAAACTGATGGAAGGTAATATCAGTGCATGTTCACAATAAATAAGCAATTAAGATCAACCAAAAATATTACTGCCGGCTTTCTATAAGTGCTGTAACTAAATCATGCGCATGCGCTGTGAGCAAAAACAACGAGCGACAACTTGACAAATTACATATAAATGCGTCACGAAAGCAGAACTAAACCCCAGAATTTCATTAGTGTTACATTATTTCACACATAATTGCTAAGCTCTACTTAAGCTGTACAACACTGGTACAAAAACGTTGTGGTAAAAGAAAGCCTCCTGCTGGCAAAGAAGCCGCTAACGCTGAGTCGAGTCGAATGCTTTTCCAACCGAGGCTGTTGTGCTAGCACCATATTTTCGTAAAAACCCACAAACAAATCTGAACAAAAATATAATTTATGAATGAATACCGATTTAACTTTGCTTTATAGATCATCAACAGCTTCCAGTTCACATTAATGACATGTCGAAAACAGACTTCGGCTAATAGGTTTGTCATGTGGAGCAAGACGACAGAAAGAGCAGCCCGCCATGTTCTGTCCGCCGCTCGATGAATCCTTGGAATCAACCGAAGTATTTCGCGGTACTTACGTGAGATAACGGCCAACAGGTTTTGGAAAATCGTCTTCTCTTTTTCGGCGGAATTTTTAAAGAGTAGTGGGCCCAACGACGAAAGAAAGAGAGAGGGCTGTTTTTGCCATATGTTTAAATGAGAACCCCGCGACGGTTGAGTAGCGTCCTCTACATCGGCTAGTGGGTGGAGAACTATGAAAGAGCAGGGGAAGTGCAAAAGGTAGTCAACGGCATATGGGCGGGGCCTAATATTCAGTTTCACCAATCAACGCTCTGCATTTTTGAGATTATACCAAATATGTATTTCCGAATATCGTACAGTCGGTGGTGTTTATTTAAGTTACATAATCAGAAAGTTTCCATAGAAGGACGCTCAGTAAGACAACCCAAAACTGCTGTTTTGTGTTTAACTAGAAAACACAGTGCAAGGCATAAATTAGATTTTGATATTTGCAAAACAAAACGCGCAACATAAAATTATCAGTGACTGACTAAGCCCCAACTGTTCAGTTCAACTATTTATTTTTATTTAGGAGCATAGAAAAAAAAAGTGTGTGCACTTGCCTACATAAACACAATACGCTTTTTTATATATATATTTTCAAACAACAGAATTTTATAAATATTTTGTACTTTTTCAACACTATATTTATCTGTTAATCATGAGTCAACTTCTGGTTTAACCTGCTTATATTTTATTTTGCGTGAAACAAAGAGTACAGAGAGTACCATTTGTGACAAGCTGTTAATGTTATGCAAATTTGCACGAGAACAGACTGTTTAAACTTGCTCAGACTGCTTTGAACACCTTAAGGAATTTTCCCAAGAGGGTTGGAGACTGAAAAAGAGGCATTCATTTCCAGTTGCATGTTATCATCAACTGACATACTGTGACAATAAGAACCTACACCTTAACATAAATACATATGATTGAACCCAGATTTTTATTATTAATTTTAGCATTCAAAAGGTACAATATGGGAAATAGCTGAAAGCAGCTGATTATGGGATTTAAAAATCTCAAGTCACAACTGCTGCATATTTGGTTAGTGTAAAAGAAGGCACAACAAATACAAACATCAGCATTGTTGTTCTGTTATTGTTGTTGGGTTTGTTGTTCAAGTTTGGCTGCTCTGTGTCTCCTGGAATGTGGAAGATTAAAGTTTGAAAGCTTGATGCATTTCTTATGAATAATCCTTTAAAGTTTCCTCATTTCATTCCTCTGGTTGTACAAAGTATATTAAGCTGTGTAACCATTGAGTGTATGGTATAATCTAAGTGGAATAAAAAAAATTAAGATTTATTTTTTAACGTTCTGTGGAACACACTGAACAAGCAGAAATGCTCTGCCTGCAGCTGCTTTAATCAAAAGCCTTGTTTGTTTTGGTTTTGATTAAACTCTGTATAGCAACCATAAAGTTCTTATCTTTGTTTTATGACATTTCAATATATGGTGCATGCACAAAACACTCTGTCCTAAGATTCTTAAGGAAGATCCCTCCAACACAAATATTTTGGAGACAGCCGTCTGGCCCGACAAGATGACACTGGTAGACGTTTTGAGTCATGCTGTTCAGCCACAAAAAAATTACTTGAACATAAGAAACATCCAAATAAAAGAGAAAGTATTCTTCTTAATGGTTAATTTTTTCACAATTTTGGTATATTTTTAACTGGTTTCTAATACCTTGGGGGTAACTTGGACATGTAAAAAATGTGCTGTGACATTTGTATTAAAATAAAACTGTTTTTTTTTTTTACTTTAGTTCTGCTGAGGTTAATCAAAGGATTTTACTGTCCTCTAAAATAAAATTTAATTTCCAGCCAGAAATACAAACAGCTGTATAAATAACCAATTTCACATGCTCCCATTGGATTAAAAATCATAACATGGTATGGACGATAAAAAACAGTGACAACATATTGTAAGCTTCAACCCTTAAAATATATTTTACTGACAAAGTTTGTGTGGGAGAGAATTTAGGTGATTTTCCATGACATACTTTTGTAAAAGCATTAAAGCAACCTGTCATCTTTTAGTGAAAAACAACAAAAACAAAACTAAATAAAAGCAGAGAAACATCAGACAGTCCAGCTTAAATCTGTCAGACTGGGTTTATTATTTCAGTTTGAATCTAAACTTTAAAGTCAACTTCTGAACAATGAGAGAAAGAAACGGACCAAGGTGAAACCACATGGGATCAGAATTAGTTTTAACTACAGTATTAAGAAACACATCAAGCACAGGGAGTGAAATATTTTTGTGTATAAAAGAGTTATAAAAAATTGTTGAATTACAAACAGATTAACATTGAGAAAACAAAGCTGTTGTGATTTTCTACACCTCCACTGACTCCTAAAGGCATCAACTAACATGTTATAGTGAGAACTTACCACAGGAGAGCGCTATATGTTGAACAAATCTGTTTATACTGCTCACATATGTCTAGAAAATGCTAGATTTAGGAATACACAAAAACAACATTTTTAAAAAGTTGTCATTGTCAATGTATTGTGAGCTATCTAAACCATATTAATCTAATAAATAAGTTATTTGGTATGGATTGGTATCCCCCTTTATGCTTTCAAACCATATTGTTGGTTGACAATTTATATTTACTGTATACTGTTTCCACTTGGAGAGACGAGCCTTCCAGAATTTTCTAATTTTGTTACATAAAACTAGAAAATTCTGGAAGTCCTCCCCCTACAAAATTTTCTATAATTTTATGTTACAAAACTAGAAAATTTAGGAAGGCTCGCCCAAAATCTCTCTGACTTCTTAACCAGTTTTAATTACTTTTTATGCACAATTTATTTGTTCTGACTGTATCTGTTACAACCAAAGGAAAGTTAAAAATGTGTTTGAAAGGGAATTACATAAATAATTTGACATTTTAGAAATATTTTCTCTTTTGCACTTTATAATTCACTCTCTTTTAAGTAAATAACAGGCCTAGCAGATAATTTTTATTTTGTTTATTTATTTTTTACATAATTTATTCACTTGTTTATTTATATTTATTTATTTATTGGCTCCATTCTGTTGTGTTTTATGCATTGTGAATTGTGCATTTTATGCATTGTCTGTTATGGCTATTGGTGACATAAGCAAAACGTAGGCATGTTGTTAATTTTGTTGTCAACATGCCTATAAGAACACATTTCAGTAAATGATGGACTTCACAGATAAGGCACACATAGCATGCCAAGTCCAAGACCCGACAACAAAAGAAGTTTAATTTACTAGTAAGGTTCAAGGGTCTTTATTGTCATTTGCATCACATGTGGTACATGCGGTGGGATGAAATAATGTACTCAAGGTCCTAGTTACACCCCAAAGTTGCAAAAAATATAAAGTATAAAAAAAGAAACCGTATACAAAGATCTAAGTTAAATGCTAAACAATAATAATGTAATAATACGGTGTATTAAAACTCGTCAAGCCTATTCCAATTCCAACAAGAACACATTCAGTGGAAGACAACACACAAGTAGATAGTCACACGCCAGGGAGACTGAAAACTGCATGAAGAATTTATTTGACAGACAGCTCACCCAGCCGCAGACAGAGATCCTTGCCAGGGTACTGAACTTTGCGGTTCCACCAAGAAGAATTCCTCTGGTGGAGATGATCACAGCCACAGAATCAGCCATAAGCAACAATAAAAATTAAGAATCTGAAGCAGAACAACTCAGGAACAAAGTTTCAGCCTTCCTCAGTAATGCCAAACCACCACCTTATAACATCAGTAGAGAGGAGAAGGATGCACTCACCACTCTTAACAAGGACAAAAACATCATCCTTCCAGCAGACAAAGGAAGGTGTACAGTGATTTTGAACCAGAAAGACTCTCATGAGAAAGTTATGACACTCCTTAGTGACTTAACCACTTATGAGCCACTGATGAGATCCAGGAAGTGGTTACAAAGTTAATAGATTGCCTGAAATGTTTGGAGCAGGACAAGGCTATTGACCGTATTCTGTACCACAGACTGTACGCAGGGGAGGCCACGCCTAGTCTGTATGGTTGACCTAAAATGCACAAACAAGGTGTATATTTAAGACCAGTTGTTAGCATGATTAACTCGGTCACTTACAATGTTTCCAAATATCTGGCGTCTGTACTCATCCCTT
>JARVGQ010000737.1:17029112-17039116 GCA_031762355.1 Hypsolebias martinsi | reverse complement strand
TTCTTAATAGAGATTATTTTGTGGTATAGCAGTTTTCAAAATAAATGATGGCAAAAGGACACCCTATGCTTTTTTTTTCATTCCTATTGCAAGTTTTGAACCAAAAATGTATCGCAATATATATCGTTATCACCACCCTTCACGATACATATCGTGATATGAATTGTATGCCATATCGCACATCCCTACGGACAAGTGAAATAAAATAAATAAAAGGTGAGAGCTACTGTCTCCTTTCATTTCTCAGTCAGGAAACAGTTGAAACATCAGATTTATTGATGTATTGGCACTTAAGCTTGAAATATTAGGCAAGAAACATCAAACTGATTGGTGGAAAGTCTGATCTTTAAAACATCGTCTTTTTTTTTTTTTTTCCATGAACAGTAAATGCACCCTGGAGTTAAAAACAAAGAGCCCATCTCTTCAGATTGTATGCTGAATGATAGACTCAACATTCTTGTGCAAAATTCAGGACTCTCTTGTAGTGGCACTGATTTTATTTTTTTTATTTAGGAATTTCCATCACATTGTCTCATTGTAACCTAAAAGCAGTGAATTGTCTCAAGATGCACTCAAGTGAAAGGGTCTGAAGACAGAAGCCTTTTGTGCCATTAGTGTGATTTCAAACCCCTCTACACACACACACACACACACACACGCACGCACACACACACACACACACCTAATGTTTTTCATCCAGAGTTTGATTGGCTTTGACTGAACGCACAAGAAAACACAGCATTCAATCAGAGGTAGTTGGATTTTCTATCAGAAAAAGCTATTGCGCACACCGTGTGCATGTGTGTGTGTCTCAGTGCTGTTCCTGTGGACAGTGTGAGTCAGCGATGTTCCCTGCTGCCTCAGAGGAAGCAGAGCAGAGGAGACGGAGAGCAATAACTCACACATACAAACAAATAGGAAGATGCACGCTTAACAAAAAAAAAAAAAAAATGACATCAAACTCAAACGAACAGCGCAGACACGTACAGGTTACAACACACACACATAGGAACAAGGAAAGTGTGTGTGTGTGTGTTAACTGGATCTTCCTGGAGACAGACGGCAGAGCCATCTGCCCTCAAGGCAACTGCGCAGCAGCAACTTTTTAAAGCAACAATTAATTGCAACGTTGCTCTCATGGAGCGCAGTGACTGGCTGACTGGAGCCAGTCACAGTTTTAGGCTAATATTCATTTTGATCTTTGTGTTTGAAGCTAAGCTAACGCCCTTCGGCCTGCAGGTGTACTGTTTTAGCCTAAAAGAGGCTTATTGCCTCGTCTGATTTCAGCTCAAGGGCACCACTAAACCTGCACGTAGATTATCTTCAGTCTGATTTCAGCACCAGGGTTTCCAAAGGATTTACTTCCAACCAGGTCAAGCAGGTACTGCTACATGTGGCGCTACTTAACTCACTGATGACTAAGTTAAATAAAATTGTCTTTTTATTCCTTATACAAAATAAACATGAACAATAAAAATGTATGTGTTTGATGTATTTTCATAAGCCTCTTCAGGAAAAAAGACCCTGGATTTACCCAGAGTGCACCCTTCAGTCAGCTGGGGGTTCTGGGTGTGGGTGGGGGGAGTGGGGTGTAGAGATAACTGAGACCTTGTTTGGGTGAGACAGGAGATTTGCAGCTTTAAGTGGACAGATGAGGCTTGGAGAAAAAGGCTTTTTAGGAAGTTTGAGCGAGCGTGGTTGAAGTAGCGGCTAAAGGCTAGCACTTGAACTCCATGCTCATGTCATCCAGTGCTTTCCAAATAGGTCGTATTTACGTAATTTTACAGGAACTAGATCCGTCTCAGGCGGCCTTTACGACTGCAGGTCCTAAATGATCCGGCTCAGGTAGTGACGTAAGAAGGAAGTGGTATTAACCTGCCTAAATGAAGGTTGAATGAAAAATTACAGCTTCCTGGAGCATTTTCAAATGTGGTTTGACTCAATGAATCTGGTTCTTTGGAAAATAACGCTGTAAAACTTTAGGTAAATAAACTCAAAGTTTATGCCAATTTTGCACAACTTTTGTGAAGTGAAGTGGATAATGACTTGTTAAACCTTTTGCTTGTTGGCGGACGTTTATCAAATAGATGTTTAAGCTCAGGATCTCTGAGAAAGTCAAACAAACAAAACCTACAACAACGAAACATAATAATTATTCTTACTTTCCCAAAAAAGTAAAGTCAGGTTCATCTGGACGCATTCTTCTTGGTTGAAACGGTTCGTCTTTCATCCAGAAGACTTCATCAGTCTGAGGCCTGCCACAAACTCAATCCCATAAATAGCACCTTCTCAAAGTGGATCAACCAGTTAGCTGGAGAACTTCAGAACCAATTCACTTCAATTCAGTTTATTTAAATAGCGCCAAGTCACAACAGAAGTCATCTCAGGGCACTGAACAGAAACATTCATATATAAAATAATAATTTAACATTATTTATCTGAGGAGCAGACTGCTTTGAGTTTTCATCACAGCTCTCTCGTTAGCAGGACTTTTGATTCTGGACACGCTTCCAGAATCGGTCCTAAAGTGCAGGCGCAAATCCAGGCTGAGCTGAGCAGGGCTGAGCAGAGATGGGGCTGATTAGGAGCAGTGCAAATGGGGCATCAGTGTCTTTCCTGTTGAGAAATGAAGTTTAAAGTGGGCTAGTCCGAGCAGTAAACAGCTGCTGTGAAATGTTGGAGATCCGAATTGTTTTGGAACAACAAATCCATTTTTGTTTGGCTTTGCTCAAATTAGCCATTACCTCCTCCACCCAGTTTAAACTTAACTTTCTCCAAAATGAGGTCATTCAAAGCGCTACCTACAATAGGTAAGATAATAACTGCTCATAATATTTCTATAAAACTTCACCTTTTAAAATCTAAACTATTGCATTCACATCAGACGGGTTCATTTAGGACCTTTTTCCTTTAACAGATATGGGCTGCCGGTCAACATCCAGGCCATGTTGCTTCAGCCCAACAAGAAGAACATGAAGAAACTGAGAGAGGTTCTGTACGACCTGTACAAACATCTGGACAGCAGTGCTGCGATCATTGACGTGAGTCATCAACAGCTTTGCTGTACTGTATTTGATAGCACGAAGTCAGTGTCGCTCTCTGTGCCGTTTTGTATAATTGTTCAATCAATACTTCTATGGTTCTATTAATTGGACTCTACTTACAGGGCTTTTCACAGAGCTCAAAGCAATTATCACCAACATCCACACCCTCATTCACACACCGCTGTTTTTATGATACATTCAGACCATTTCTTTAATAAACACACTGTAGACACTGATAGTCACAGTGCTAGCATCTCTGAGGTTTAGTGTCTCAAACTGTGCTTCAAACTGTCCACAGAAGCCGAGCAACAACAGTGGTTCCCAACCCTGGTCCTTGAGGAACACCATCCTGTACATTTTAGTTGTTTTTCTGCTCCAACACACCCGATTCAGTGGTTTAATTACTTCCTTAAGTTTGGCAGAAATCTGTTAATCACACTTTCATTCAAATCATATTTCATCCTTAAACTGGTTTTACAGACGCATTGGCACATTAAATTGATCTATTCAGTTAGCCTTCTTCAAATCAGGATTTGAAGCTTAATTAATCCTGAAGTACGACGTGTTTTTTATTCCTGTTCATAGAAACCAATTTTAAAAGTGATTAGTCACACTTTTAGACAAAACAGTGAGCACAATATTTAATATTTACTCTTGTTGTCTGCCTCTAGGCCTCCATGGACATCCCAGGGCTGAACTTGAGCCAGCAGGAGTACTACCCGTATGTTTACTACAAGATTGACTTAAATTTGCTGGATTTCAAATCCTAAAACATTTTGTCATCATCGTCATCATCATCATCATTTGCTGGAGTGGTCTAATGTGATGTGTTCACATTCACAAGCTTTAATTTATTTACAGTTCTGTCTTGTTTTTATTTTTATTTTGTTTGTGTGTGTTTTTATCGTTAATTTTCTGTTCTTAAACATTTTCTTGTACATTTTAGAGTTCACGCACCAAACAGGTTTGTGTTTTAAGAGTGATAATTGTCAGATCTTTTTAAGATCATACAAAATCTTTAAGAAAATAAAAATACCATTTTGTTCTGACAGAACAAACGTGAATGTTTTTCTTTATTTTTGTTATTTTCATTTTATTCCACACCAGAAATTGTGACATTCCTTCATGTTGTTAAAAGACATGTAAACTGTCTTTTTACTGTCACCTCTCCCATTCTATGTTAAATAAATTAACAATAAAGGTACTTATATGAGAGAAATGCAGAAAATAAAATGTATATTAAACACTGTATTTATTTGATGCTTTAAAAATCTGTGAACGTGTTTCTCATGTTTTGATCGTGTTTTTAGTTCCATGTAAGAGATGCCCGTTTACAAGTACAGTAGATGTATTTTCCTTATCATGATGTGATCTTGTGGAAAACTAGAACAAGTCGAATAAAAAATATCTGGATATGTAGCACGTTGAGAAATAACATCGTAATCTGTGCTAATACTGTATTGTACTGTATGTATAAAAAAAACTAAAGTATATGTGAAAATAAATACTGTGCGTGAGAAATTATTGGTATTTTCTCTATTTTTAGATTTTGTGAAATTTCTCAGGCAGTTTATGTAAAAAAATATATATTTAGAAACAATTTTAAGCAATTGCTTAGATAGAAGGTATTTTTTTTAGGATTATTTGCTTTGAAAATGTTCATAGGATAAAGAAAGTTCATACTCAGTAATAGTTCATAGGATGTTTCTCAAGTAATTTCTTTATTGGTTGGCTGCATTAACACTTAATTTTGTGCATTGTCTAGGAAAACTAAGTAAATTGGAAACATGCAAAAGTACGAAATGTTTATTTATTTATTTATTTATTATTACATATTTCAGTTATCAACTATACCGGGCACCACAACTACCCTTTCTCTCTTGCAGCCACCATGTCTGCGTAGCTGATGTTGAAGAGATGTTGGACAATATTTGAGTTTATCATCTCAAAGAACTTTGTTCCAGAAGTCTTGTGGTGTATTCAGTCATGAGAAAGAAGAAGCGTTATGCAGCCTTTCCACACAATCCTGTTCTGTTTTTTCTCTATTTGCACTTTTCCCAGTAAAGTGAGGCCTGTAGAGTCTGAGGTTTTTTTATTTTTTTTTTTGGCCATTCCTTTTGGTTTTGCACAATCTGACCAAGGGGTGAATTTGCTGGGACTCCTGAGATGATGGACAGCTCTTCAAAATGTGAATGTTTACTCTCATAGGATGACTAAACAATATGAGAATGGCTCCACAACTTTTCCCAAACACGATCCAAGATAATTGCTGATGTCTTTCCAGCTTGGCGTTGTGTCAACACACTCCATGATTCAGACCAGCGGAGCTCCTGCTTAGATGCTCCCACGAAATGAATCACGTGCATTATCTTTGCACCTGCTTCTTCATTAAAATCTAATTCAACAACTCAAAAAGAGACCAAACATTTGATTTGGATGCTCTGATTGCGTGATGGTGACGGTGCTGGTCGTGGTGGGGATGCTGGCGTCCGTCTCAGCCAATCAGCGCTCAGACTGCGCTCCCTCCTCCGCGCACATCTTTCTCCCGTGTGTCGCTTCTGGTCAGATGATGATGACGATGGTGATGATGATGGGAACACAAACACCGTGAAGGATGCTGCTGCTGCTGCGCTTCTGAGACGACCCCAGCTGGTTTGAAGCCCGCATCCGCCCTGGATGCGTTTCTCGATGGGTTGCGGTGGGAGCCGGGCGGACGCGATCATCGAGCCGAGGTACCACGAAAGCTGGACCAGAGAGACCGAATCGACATGGCTTACGAATACGGACGTGGAGCCCCCTGTGTCGGTTTCAAACAGTAAGTTTATCTCCATCTTGGGAGGAGAATGAAATGTTTTTCATTACAGGCATGCACCTTCATGGCAGCTTCTGATCGTTTCATAAAGACATTTTTTCCCTTCAAGGTAAAGCTGTGGAGGCCAGTCTGAGGGAGAAGAGGATGGTGACCACAGGCACCCAGTGTGGAAAGCAGGGCCTCTCCACCAATGGTTCCAACCACCAGAGGAGACCCTCAGCACTCAGGCGCACCCTGAGTGAAGTAGGTGATGGCTCCTTCATCATGTTGTTGAGACCCCCATCAAAACACTTGCAGTTCCAACAAGTCCCCTGGCCTCATGTTTCTTCTGCAGACCATTTTCAGAAGAAACGTGACTATAAAAGTTGAGTGGAGAACCTAAACCTTCAGCTAATCTCTATTCAGTCCAACTCAGCCTGTTTACCAAGTCACAAGAAAAGTAATCTCAGGGCTCTGTACCAAAGAATAATAATAAAAAAAGTCAAAAAAATAAATCCAATTAAAATAATCCCATAACAGTGAATGAATTTAAATTATAGTACATTCACAGTACTTTATGAAAAGCTACTTAGTAAAAGTTGTGGAAGGAAGCAAATTGTGTTAATTGCATGATGGCGACAGTGGAAAAGAATGTCTCCCTTTTAACAGGAAACCACAGCAGAACCAGGCTCAGAATGGGCAACCATCTGCTGGTTATGTGCTAAGACAACAAACGTACAAAACGTATAAAATCGAGCACCACACCCTTCTATAGTATCATCACTATTTCCGGTTGGTGTTCTACTCTACTGGGCCCTTACACCTGCTTTGTATTGACTTTTACAGCTTATAAATTAGTTTTGTTAGTATTGTGATAGTAATCTGCAATGTTGCCAGATATTGTAACAAATGAATATTGTTTAGACTAATTGTATTTCAATGAACCGGAAGTAGGCATGAGACTATCTGGAGCACAATGCATTGCAAAATACTGACTTAAATACAGTAGTATTTACTCTATGATCCATGTTTATACATATTTATTGTTGCCACTGAACGTTTTACAGTTACTAAAGCACATGCTGAGTGGGAAATGTTGTCAGTACGTCCTCCGGTTCCAGTTCCAACTTCCAGAAATTGGAAGTTGGTTCCACAAGAGAGAAGCCCAGAAAGCTCTGCGTCCATTCTACTTTTAGAAACTCTAGGAACCACGAGTAAACCTGCAGTCTGAGAGCGAAGTGCTCTGTTAGGAAAACATGGAACAATAAGATGTTTAAAATACAGTAAGATGGAGCTAGGTTGTTGAGCGCTTTGTTCATATGATTTAAATTCTATTTAGATTTTTTTTTTCAGTCAGGTACTGAAAATGGAAACCTGTGTTGGAAGGGAGACCAGACCAAAAGCATGAGATGTTTCTCATTTAAAACAGAAGAAAGGCAGTAGATATCCTATAAAATCAATACATTCTAAGAAGGCAGAGTTGTTTACATATAATTGTATTAGATATAAACAACTAAAGAAACATAATGATAACGGTTGATTTGAACAGCACTCATGTTGCATAAAGAGAAATATCTGCTTTTTTTAATGCTTGTCAAATGTGTTCCTATTTGTTACTGTAATACAATTACAGTATGTTACCACACAATAAAAATACAGTAATAAAATAGTTTTATTTTCTATTACAGTATAATAAAATATGATCATTTATATAGTTGTCCCTTTTCAAAACATTTGTGTCAGAAATTAGAAAAAATAAAAGATCAAAAGACCTATTGACTGGTTTATTTAGTAATAATAATATATATACAGTACTTATATATGTTTTAAATCATTGGATAACACAGGAAAGTCAAAACAATTGTTTACATTGTATTTTATAGGAGACATAAAAACAAATCTATAATTACTTTTTGCTAAACTCACCCAGTTAACTTCATAAACACTATTTTGTGTTCTTTGAACCTTTCACTTATGATAAAGCTTCAGTGACTTAGACCTCTAATGTCCAGTTTTGTCTTTTGACTTTTAATCCAGATGATTAAAAATGAACATGTGTTCCCATCAGAGTTCCCGTGACTCCAAAAGGAGGACATCGAAGGAGGCCAGCTCGTTGTCAAAGGACAGCCAGTCGGCCAGCATCAGCAGCGGCGGGGGTCCCGAACCAGAAAACATGTGTGACGAGAGATGAAGAGAAAAGGAGGGCTGAAACACAGCGAGGATGCAGATGATCAGAAAGCAGCTTAACAATTAGCAAATTTGCAGATGATGTTTGCTATAGCGACTTTGCAGGAGCTCCCGCTCTTGGCGGTTTTGTAACACGAGCGCCTGCTTGCGTCTCCATCCAAAGACCTCTGGATGCTGCATTGATGTTGCATGTGTGAGGAAGAGAGTGGCTCACAAAGTGCTCTCACTCGCCGCCATGCTTTTCTCCCATGCTACAAGCACCAGTCAGGGAATGTGTCACTGTGTTCACACAACTTTATGAAGTACGTTTGAAAGGAAGAGACTGGCCCTTATATGCACACGATAATCACAATCTGCACATTGAATGTGTTCTGTGTCGGGGCTTCCTTGAGTATGTGCTTTAGTTCTTTGTGCACTTAATCACTCTTTTGTTGTTGGTGTGGAAATCATTAAGTATGCTGTTTAACCTCGGTCATTTTGGCAAGTCATTTTTAATTTTAAAGAACCTAAAGTGCTGTTTAAAAAGCTGAGATTTGGATATCTGAAGCTTGGAGGCTAAGAACTGTCTTCTCCAGCCGTTTGCAAGATTAAAAATACAAACAAAAAAAAACCAACCACACCTGCATGTGCCTACAATTTATTTTAATTTCAACTGAACTGTTGAGTTATTTATTGATTAATTGTACTTGTTGCGTATGATGCGTTTGACAGTTCGTTATGTTGTTGTTTTTGTTGTTTTCTGGTATAAACTTCGTTACACAGAGAATGTAATGCATTATTTTTGAGGCTGACGGCGACTTGCATGTAAAAATTAGTCCCATGTTAACTTGGTTTGTCTTTGCGTCATAATGATCAACAGCAAGCCATTTAAAAACAATTTTTTTGTTTGTTTTTGCCTGTTCAGAACACATGAAATAAACTCAGGAGGTGAAACAGTATGAGATGACCCACTCTGTGACCAGCAAGTGGTAATGTTGACCAGCTGTTTAAAACATGGAAGACCAGAACATTAGAAAAACATGAACAATCTTCTGTCTTCATACTGACTGTATGCCTGTGCTGCATCTTGTCAAGTTTTTGAGGATTCAAACGAAATTAAAGTGTTTAAATGTGTTTGAGCTGCACCATAAATGGGATGGAAAACAAATGTTTGAGTTTAATGCACCGGATCTTCTATGCTCTCGTTCATTAAACTTGTTGATGGCTTCTTAAGTTGTCAAATAAATGGTTATGTATGTGCAATCATAGGCAACAACATATTTTAAAAACCTAAAACAGCAGAATACATTTATTCATAAGCTTTCAAAATAAAAGTTTAATAAATCTAATTAAATTGTTCTCTCACTTTCAAGCCTAATCGAAGGCATATTTTTCAAAATTTTTTTGTGTTTTGTCATATTTTGAGTGTTTTTCATTTAAATAACCCATAGTGCTGTTTAGAAAATGAGTTTAGGATAGGAACAGATTAAATAAATTTGGAAGGTGAAGTTACAATCCATGACCTACAGATGGCAATGCTAATCAACTGCTTGGAGCCCATACTGGAATTTTATTATATTTTTTATTTTTTGGTCAAGAGTTTTTAATTATTTGATTTGAGATCATAATGTTGAAATGCTTTAAATCAGGCAATGAAAAACAAATGCTGGAGTCCAAGATTTTTTTCAAACTTTAAAAATGCCAGTAAGATTGGCGCTTTTAATCTTTAATCATTATAGCCTGGGTGGCTGGTATTTTATTAGTTTTTGTATGTCAGTCAAGTCAAATCAACTTTATTTGTAGAGCACATTTAAAACAGAAACTGTTATCAAAGTGCTTAACAACAACAACATTAGGAGTAAAATTAATGGAAAAGTCAGGAAGAAACCCTACATTTTTACAGCCTTCAGAGAAGACATGAGTACTGTACAGGTAGTCCTCGACTTAAGGCGCCCTCGACTTACAGCAACTTGGACTTAAGAACGGGTGTGCGGCGCAGCGTT
>JARVGQ010000737.1:17009718-17019924 GCA_031762355.1 Hypsolebias martinsi | reverse complement strand
GACGTCACTGGGGAGGCGTTCGTAAGTCCGAGTTGCCGTAAGTCGAGGGCGCCGTAAGTCGAGGACTACCTGTATTTGAAGCTAGATGGTGTTTTCAAGGATTCAAGATTCTTTGGCATTCACATCACATGTGGTACATGAGGTAGAACAAAATTGTATACACAGGGTCCCAGTTACATCCAACAATAGCAAAAATATAAAGTGTAAAAAAACAGTAAGGATCTAAGATATACGCTAAATGAATGTTCAATGGTATGCTAAAAGATCTAAGATAAATGTTAGTCACTAATAGTGCAAAACAATACACCGAACAACAGCAGCATGATTCTCATAAGTTCTGTTCGGCTATAATTTACACACTAATTTGAGCAAATTCTGGCTCGGAGCGGACCCCAAAACTAACATAAACTGGGATTTATTCAAAGCATGCAACAAAATTACAGAAACAAGGTGCCAAAAGTGAAAAAATAATTCCATCCACAGCAGCATGGTCCTATTGGCAGAGTGGTTCTGATGACAGTGAGGTTATCTTAGCAGCATGGTCCAGTTGGCACCAGCATCATGATACTGTTAGCAGTGAGGTTCGGTAGCAGCGTGGTCTTGTTAGCAACGTTAGCAGGTCTTGTTAGCAGCTCCCGTCAGCAGCTTGATGGTAATAATGACAACAGCAGCTGCTTCCTAGACTGCCCTCCAGAACCAGGTCTGGCTGACAGACAACATCCAAGGTTCCCCGCAGAACTGAACTAGTCCGTAGAGTTTGGTCCGTGCAGGCAGATGGAGGATCATAGAGAAAACCACCATGACTGGCCTGAGTCCGAGGTTGGAAGGACTGAAACATGATGGCACGATGGCAAGGCAGCAACACAGAAAACTCCACATATGTATGTGTCGCCGTCATACCCGTACCGTGGATGTGCATTAATAACAGCCATTTTGTTTCAGAAATTGGAAACAACAACAGATTAAAATGGACGCAGATCAGAATATAGTATTAAAATGATGTTGATTACATGAGTACATTTGATCCCTGAAGACCTGTTTTCTTTTTTCCCCCCACTCCTATATAGTTGATGCATTTCAATTTATCTTCAGTGGTTTGGTTCTGATTTTATGTTACACTTTTGCACAGCCTAGTTTATGCCATCCAAACCAATTGATGTCAGCTTTTTATACTTTTAAAAAGTTTTGTTCCAGATATCGCTGTAACTGATTTGAGCACAGCTGTTTTGTTGATAATTAAAGAAAACTCTGCTGTGGTTGATTCCTTCCAAGTAACCTAGAAAGCCTTGACATACCAACAAATACTGCTTGCTTCCCTGTAGGAGTGAATGGTTTGAGAATTTTATTTTATTTTAGTTTCATGTCTGCATTATTATTTTTATTTATTGCTGACAAAAGTGGTCCTGTTCGACTGTTAGGTTAGTATTCAACTCCTGGTTTTGAACTTCCCAGAGATACAGACTCTGTCTTTTTTTCCTTTTCATAGTTTTCTTGCCCAGTATGGTTGAATTCTCTAGCATGCCGTCAGGAATAACTTTATTTTTTCAAATTATGCAGAACAATGCTCTCACATTTGGATGCTCTGCCACGGCATCTTTCATTTTTTTGTCCTCGTTTGTTGCGTCTCAGCCTCTGGTGAAAGACACTCAGCCAACATCTCGTACTTTCACCAGTCTTTGGAGCTACTCGCCTGCTCGTACAGAGCTGACCCATTCTTTACTCATGCTAAAACTTGTCACGAGATCTCTTTCTTGGCACAGTTATTAGGAAAACTGGTGAACTGCACTCGTTTCTGTGCTTCATCGAGCCTGTCCCAGTAGCTTAACCTAGTTTGTCTGCAGTTGAAGCTTAAGGTGAGATTAGATCTGGTATCCTATTAGGCACTTCAGTTTGCCATATTGGCTGAGGACCCTGAAGTTCATTTTAATGTTCATTTTCATCCGTGAAACTTATGCAATTTACGTAAGAAGGAAAATTATGGAACTGAAGCAACATTTTCTTTTGAAATGCCAATAAATGCTTCCTATTTGGCACAGGCTGAGTGCAGCTGGTTGGACAGGGGCTGAATGTGTCTGCATGTGGTGCTTCTGAATGCCTCTCCCTGCCATCTGTGACCTCTGTCGCGACAAAGACTCACTCTTGTCAGCTCTGGCGTCACGCTACACAGCCGAGGAGAGGATTTTTTGTGTTGTTCCATCAGTCACAACCATGAGAGACTTAATGTTGTTTTTTATTGTCTGCCCTTGTTTGCAGTGACAACTCTAAATCTGTCAGTTCACTGTCTGATTTTACTTTTGAGCCCTGAGTGCCCTCATTATGTTACGCACCGCTTTTAACCAAGTCACTCAATTGATTTCTGCAACACTTAACTCAGTGCGGTTCACATTACAGCACCTAAGATTATATTTATCCCTTTAAATGGACATTAACAAAAATCACGAAGCCATGGGAATCTAATTATTGAGCTGGTGGAACTATTTAGGTCCATTCACTCTGTTTAGGTTCAACACAGAATAAATCGATTTGCGACTTATCTGGTCTAGTCAAACTTTGGAGATGATTGCAGCTACAGACTTTAAATTTTGTATATGTAGCAACGGATTATTAAAGCAACCGCTGTGAAGGTATGTTTTTTTTTTTAATAGACACGTTATAAATTCTCAGTTAGCGATTTGTGAAAGAAAGTGAATTAAATCAGCCTGTGCTTATTTTATTGGGATGATGTAATTTGCACACACATTAGTTGTTTTGTGCAAGAGGTATTTAGACATTTGTGTGTGTTTAGTTATAGGTATTCTTAGTTTTTCTGATTTATTACAGCCTACTGATGTGTAAAGTATCAGCTTTGAGGCCATCAGCATCCCACTGCTGAACAAAAACACCATTAACGTCATAATGAACTGATGCTGAGAGACATGTTCTCAGACCTCAGCTGTTTTCCATTTGACATCTTAAATCTCTGCAAGCTTAACAGTTTCCAACAAGCACGTATGAAAGAGCAGCATCGTGTTCTGTCCCAATATGAACTGTCGTAAGGGATGCTGCAGACCAGCGGATGCTGAGCGTCCTTCCTGCAGTGGAAGCCCTCCTAGCTGTGGTTATGTAACCGTCTGTGTTGCAACGTCTTTGCTCTACTACTGCAGCAAACGCTCAGAGGCTGCTCATGTGGCAGCTTTGTGAACTTGAATGGCTGCAGTGACGTCTTGGGCTTAAACTGCAGAGAATACAAGTACTTTTTAGATCAAGCAGTACTGTGAAAGCAGTGGCTTTTAAGTTCTTGTATTCTACTTCGCTTATAGTGAAAGGACGGATGGAACAAGGAGGTCTTTATTGCTGAGGCCTTTCAAGATGTCAAAAAGTAAAAGGAGAGCAGGAATGTGGAACACACCACACTAGATTTCACCTGATTTCACATGAGGTAGACAAAGCACTGTGCTCATCCTTACTCCTTGTTTGCAAGGTGAACACAAAAATATCATGTCAAATGACATACTGTAACATGCAACAAATCTACATCTGTCATTGGTAAATGCAGCCAGCACAAACAGGGCTGGTTGAGGTTTTACCAATATTACTGTCTAACAACAAGTTTTATTGCTAAAGTTTTAAGAGCTGGAGTTGAATTATGGTTTACAGTGCTAATATTAAATAGTTATTTTACTTGACTGTATTAAACCAATAATGTGTGACAGATTAGTCACAAATCGCAGTAAATTACTTGTGATTTCTTGGGGTTTATATTTGTTTGAAGTAGTTAAAAAACGTCAGCATGCGAACAAATGGCTTTTTTTATTTTGAATGAAAAATGACTTGAAGCAAATGTTATTAACTTTATCATACTGCATCACACTGAAGAGTCATTTTGAGGAATAAAAGCATCTTCCCAAAGCGTATCTGCTTATATCTAGACATGCATCAGATGGTCTCATATGGGAGAGACACACATCTCTAATATCCTCACTTGTTCATATTCTTATTATTCATGTTTGACTAATAATCAAAAGTTAAATAATGGAACTTTACAACAAATCAGATAACGGTTTGAAACAAACCAAAAACCATTCAGCCTCTTTATTTATACAGAGTTGTAAACTAGCGTTGTGGTTCAAGAGTTATGTTGTGTAGCCCTAACGGACAGATTTGTTACCTCATGAAACAAAGTTTAAATTATAAAGAAGTTGTTGTCGAACAGAGAGAACTTCTCTCTGACATCACTGTTTGTTTTGGCACAGTGTTTTCTTGCTAAGCCGTGAAGAATGTTGTCTGACGGATGCAGCATCACGTTCTGAATGGACCGGGCGAGTTTCTAAGCTGCTCACACGTTTTCTGATCTTTGTGAGTTTAATAAACACTAATGTCTGTTTCTGCGCCGAAGCTGAGTTCATTCTCAGCGATGACTCAGTTTAAAGAATTTCTTAAGACGGACATGACAACGTCTTGTGCCACCTGTAGTTGGCTAAGGCATCACCACTGGAACTTATTTGAGTTTCATCAGCATCGGAAAGCACCCACCTTTTCCGGATGGTTCATAGTTCCAGTTTGTGGTTTATTACCAAATAATTCATCTTTTGAATCCCAGCTGTGTTTTTTCCCCCCTCCCTCAACCGATTCACATACCATATTTTTTGGCCTATAAGTCAGTTTTTTTTTTTTTTTTGCACAACTTGCATGCTCTGCACTTATACACCAAAGCGACATACTGTTTCCACCCCCCATATTTATAAACTAATTTTTGGCTGAGATATGACCGTTTTCATTCATTCTGACTGAAAATATTGAACACTATCATTTTCAGCCACAAAATGGCACTCAAGTAGTTTGGCATGCCGTTGTGTCATTTAATATGTAAACGTGGCTATGAATGACACAATCGGCTTGCCATAGCTGCCACCTTCGTCCAACTCGCATAGAGCAACCGTCAAATCAGCTTCATTTCACTGCGCCGCCCCGGTGATATGAAGCTGATTTGGCCATTGAAGTGCATTTATTAAGTACAAGTTCAACTGAGACACCTTTGCTATAATGTTGAGCAAACAAATAAATGTTTTAGGTGCTTATCTTGTTAAATTTCTAAGAAATGCACAGCGTTCCTCCTTCCGGAGCACCGAGGCATCAAATACATCTGAAATGCAGCTGATTTGACCATTAAAGTGTATTTATTAAGGAAAAGTTCAAGACACACAATTACGATTATGTCAAGCAAACAAATAATTGTTTTTAGGAAGTTATCTTGTTAAATTTCGAAGAATTGCACAGCGAGTCATCCCCCCGCACGTTCCCTCTTCCGCAAATCGGCTTTTGAAATGCAGCTGATTTGACCGACAAAGTGAGCAAATGTTACACTGAGACACACTTTTCCTATAATTTCGAGCAAACAAATAATTGTTTTAAGTGTTAATTTAGTTAAATTCTTGTTAAAGTCCTTCCATGCACACTCCCTTGGCCGCCATTTGGCATCCAATTCATTTTTGGCACAACACCGGCCCACGTTTCCGGGTTCGGTCCACATTTCCTGGATGTCAGCGGTGACGCGTAACAAACGCGACGCTTCAGCGGTGACGCATATTAGATGCGACTTATGTGGTGATGCGACATATTTATGGATTTTTCCACTTTATTAGACATATTTGGACTGATGCGACTTATAAGGCGATGCGACGTGTACGGCGAAATATACGGTTCTTGTCCTCTCTCCTGTTCCTCTACCTCACTTTCTTGCTTCTTTCCTCTGAGTCACAAGTCTTCAAAGAAGATGATGATGTGAAATTTAAAAGCTCAGCTGTGCTTATAATTTTCCTGTTCTGTACAAAAGTCAGGCTGTTTTTCTGGGAAGTTGCCCTTTCTCCATTCCTTTGGATGAATTACTTCATAGATGGAAAGTTACAACACCATTAGAATAATGATACATTGTTCATGTTACCGAGGCTAGGTTTTAATCATTTGGGTTGTGATTATGTAAGCTTCAGTGTTCTCACAATTAATAACAATCCAGGTTATTTCTTTAAGGATGTACTTGCCTTCTGTAAAACAATAAGGGGTTTATGTTATACTCCGACTTAACCAGCAACCAAATCCGTTCACGACTTGCCAGTCAGTTGTATAGTCTAAATCTTAAACTTTAAGTCCATTTGAAGATGAACTCTGAAAATGTGGAGAATAATGTGAAAAATCACTTTAAAATATTATACATTTAACTCCTTAAATTGTTGTTTTAAAACAGTATTGTACCACTACATCATTGTGGCTGATGAATGAAATTCCCATTACTGTTTGTCAGTTTATCATTCCCCTCATTCACTTCCCACTACGTGTCATGATGTTCTACAGATGGATTATAATGTTACATAATAAGGCAGTAAGGAATAGGATATTTGTTTTAGCCCTGGAACAGGATTATCAGCTGCACTTGGCGATGGTGGATACATGATAACAGCACACTGAAGCAGGGTCAGAAAGTGCTGGATCAGTTCGAGTGTTTAACATTTTATTTACCCACATTCCTGCAAGTATTAAAGATTTCCACAATAATTAGTTCTTATATATATATACACTTTCTTCTAACTCTAGTATTATATAATACCTCTTCAGACAATCTAAATAAATAATACAAGTTTAGATTTCATGACTAAAAGTAAAAAAAAAAAAAAAAAAAAAAAAAAAAAAACCAAAACATTCAAATACCGTAATTATTTTAGCATCAATTACCACGGCAGCATAAAACCTTTAAAGTATTTGTGTCAGCTTTTGTGTACTTCTTCAGTTTTCAGCTTTTGGTTCCTTTTTACAAGAAAAAAAAAACATATACTGTACTGTATAAATAAGCAAAGT
This sequence comes from Hypsolebias martinsi, assembly GCA_031762355.1. Lineage (NCBI taxonomy): Eukaryota > Metazoa > Chordata > Actinopteri > Cyprinodontiformes > Rivulidae > Hypsolebias > Hypsolebias martinsi. Next base: position 17,013,096 of record JARVGQ010000737.1, on the reverse strand, counting down.
TGTAGTAAATAGTAAATCTTATTGGCTGAAGCATGAATATATTTAAGTTTAGTTTGTGCAGAAATGTATATGCGTCGTAAAGGATATAAAGAGCTTCAAAATTAAAATTAGGATTATTTGTAATAATTATTGAAAGTTATTGACAAGTAATATTAGAAATAGATTGACGGATCAAAGTAGAATTCGAAAGAAATAAACAAGCTTAAATGTTTTTTATCCTTTTCGTAAGAGATTAAAATACTCTTTATTTAACTCACCATGGACACATAATCAAACACAAAGTTTGACATCCCGGTCTGTACATTTTAAACCCAACAGAATCCTCACACAGAGGCTGGACCATCCCAAGGACAGAACCCCCAAACCCAAACTGAGCGATGTGGTGTCTGCAGTTCAGTGCAGTGAGGAATGTTCGTGTGTGTCATCGGCACATACTTTCGTCAAAATCGACACCTCGGAGCAGTTCGCTTGGAACCTCAAACAAGTTGGTCCCATAAACAAGACTGAGTGGGAGTGGGTGCCATCAGTGGGCAGGCCCTTAACTGGTGTGGTGCAGAACCGATGAGAGTTGAGACAGTTGCAAAGCACCATTAAAGAAGACATTGAGGCAGCTGGAGTGAGAACAGAGGACGTAGAACAGGAACAAACTCTCGGGTATTGTCAGGATGTGCATCAAAACGGCTGAAATAGGCCTACAGCACCTCACTGACCTACACAAGGCGAGGTCAGTGAACAAGGCCTGGCTGATTCTGGCAGATCCTGATCATCCACTGCATGGTGAGCTCAGGTTGCTTCCATCTGGATGCAGGTATCTGCTGCCCAGATGTAGGACGAACAGACTGAAAAACTCATTTGTCCATGTAGCCTCAAACTTCTCAATGACAAGCTTTGTCCAGCTGCTCTCTTGTGGTGGCTAAAGACATTTAAAGAGGCTGCAGAAGTATGGGCCATTGAGTAATTTGAAGAAGCAGCAGTGAAGTGAGTGTAAAAATCACGCTGTTTGAACATGGTGATCTTGTTTCACGTGATCTCAACTTGTCTGTTCAGATGAGTTTAGTTTGTTTTAGATGTTGTCATACAGCGAGACTGTTCCATGAGGGTGTGCTGGTGTTGCTAACAATCTCAGCGCAAAAAGGGCTAAATTTTAAACTGAGTGTGCCCTGTTACCTGATTAAATATTTGTATACTTAACAGCAATAACACATTTCTTTTAAATACCTAGCATTCCTTAAAAAAATGAATACCATCCACTTTTTCATGCCAGAGTTTTAGATTAAGATCATAAACTGGACAGAGTTGGAGCCATTTGTGTCAAACCTTGAGAATAACGCTATGTGGTAAAGTGAGATGCCATGCTCATAGCATGTGTTGTGAATGACTCTCAGCTACTACCACATCAAATTTGATCACAGTATCTGTAAAACATGACTGTTATAACTGTTTTCATGTTTGCTATATTTGTATTAGCTCAGGTAGCGACTGGATTTAGATTACCTTTGAAATTCAATTAGTTTTAAAAGCGTAAAATTTTTATTTCATGAAAGTTTCATTAAGATCTTTCCTGTGGTTCTTAAGATGTTTTGCTAACAGACACAATTTACTTCAAATAATTAACGTAAAACAATTAAACAAAGATGTACATTAGTGCAGTCAGTTAATAATGGACTTTTTCAGACATTAAATATATTTATGGTCTGTTGACTGTAGCGGCCATCTTGAATTGGGTTGACTCAAAATGTTAACCACTTGCTACCTTACCTTAATAATGTTAATAATTAAATTTTTATTTATATGAATGTTTCTGTCCAGTGCCCTGAGATGACTTCGGTTGTGACTTGGCGTTATATAAATAAACTGAATTGAAATAAACTGAATTAAATAGATGTACATCTAATGATCCAATCAAAGATCCAGTCTTTTTGGGAGCTTTATTAAAAATTTTGTGGAAGTTCATATGATATTTTGGTAACAGACAAGCACAGAGCCAAAACCATATTACCCTCCTAAAAGATGGAGGACAGTAATGTTTTTGAACAATAAAAATAAAAACACATTTTTGCAGTCGTATGGGTTTACGTGTATGTACGCAAACTACATCAAAACCAAAAAAGAGAACATTAATTAAAAGAAGCATTTATTTTTAAACCAAACTCCCTAAATGTATTTTATTTTTCATTTCAATAAAATAATTCTTTATTTCTCTGCAGGTTATTGACTCACTGGGCGTCATGATCTACAAAGCTCTGGACTATGGCCTCAAGGAGAATGAAGAGCGGGAGCTCAGTCCCCCGCTGGAGCGCCTGATCGACATGATGACCAACATGGAGGAAACGGAGAGCGACTCCTGTCCCGATGAGGGCTACGAGGCCACAGAGGAAGAGGACGAGTGTGAGGAAGAAGAAGGGGAAGGGGAGCTCGTCGCCGTTACCTCTGCCAGCACAATCAGCCGAATCCAGAGTTATCGAGACATCCTCGGGGTAAGTTAGAGTTGTGGATGGGGGCTTTTTTATAAATGAGATGACCCCTCTCTGCTGGTTGAACTCTGAATCCTCTAAGAACACATTTCTAAAAGTTGTACATTTACAAGTGTTATGTAAAATAAATTTAATTTAGGCTTTTATATGAATAGTGACTCTGCAAATACCCCATCATTTAGTGAATGGATACCTTTAAATAGGCTAATCTGGTTTGACCTACATTTCTCACCAGAAGATTTGCAAACCCTTAATTAAACCAAACTTTGCTATGCTCCTACTAGAAATAGCACAACAGAAAGATAATGATAAGGGCTGCTGACTTAATGTGAGAATGGCAGCTTGCTTGACGTATATCTGTTCCTGAAATTTAAACTGCAAACTACTGTCTTGGTATTTGACAGCACCCTTCAGTACCTCTATGTTAACCTATTTCAGCTTAAATGTTGTTGACTATCTTTGGAGAAAACGTGCTTACAACTTTGCTCATTTTGTGTATTACTCGTAATAAATTTAGATGCACGACTCTGGGGTTGGGTCTACGCAAAACATCTGATTTCACCTTTCTGTGAATTTAATTGCAAGCGGAAATTCTCTGCCCCCGTGCACGTGGTGTTATTTTGCTCAAGCAATGTCTTGTAACACATAAGAAAACATCTTGCAACACCAAAATGTGTCAGCTTAGAAGAATTTTTAAAGCTGCAACACTTGGTGACAAGTGACCACAATGCAGATTGTTAAATTGAGTAAATAAAAGTGGTCATGTGCTTCTAAAATGTGTGGGTTAAGTAAACACATACATGAATCTAAATTTGATGATGTACGCATAGGGTTGGGCATCGAGAATCGAGAATCGCTCAGAACCGAAACTAACCGTCCGGTTTTCCCGAAATCGTTCAAAATA
>JARVGQ010000737.1:16934137-16946648 GCA_031762355.1 Hypsolebias martinsi | reverse complement strand
GAGCTCGCCCCCCCCCCCCCCCCCTCCAGCTCCACTTGTTGATGGAGGCTTCCTGAAACAGCCGCTACAACCCGAGCCGCTCTCATGCGTAATCTGGATGAGACGCAGCCGCACGCGCAGGACGCAGGTGACAGATGGTGACCGGTGACGGCGTCGGGTTACGCGCGCGCGCTGCTGCCAGGTACGCAGCGGGATGGGGAACCAGATGGACAGGCTGTCTCATCTAAGTTACGCAGAAGTTCCCACGGTGGACCCGAACGGCCTGGACACGGACGACGCTCCGAGGATCGGCGTCTCCTACATCTTCTCCAGCGACGACGAGGAGCTGGAGGACGGCTGCGCCGCGGACGGGAGGGGAACGGAGCAGACGGAGGAGGAGAAACACCACGACCCGCGCGAGGAGGTCGAGTGCGCCGTCTACCACCGGGAGGAGTGCGTCTACGAGAAGAGCGCCACGTGCGCAAACCTGGACGTCTCCTCCCCGGAGAACCTGCTGAACAAGTGCAAAGCGGGGGACCTGGTTGAGTTCGTGGCTTCGGGCCAGTACCCGCACTGGGCCGTGTACGTGGGGGACTTCCAGGTGGTGCACCTGCACAGAGCCGAGGTGAAGAACAGCTTCCTGACCGACGCCAGCCAGGGGAGGAGGTGTCGCGTCGTCAACGACCTGTACAGGTTCAAAGCCCTCGGTGCGGACATGGTGGTGCAGAACGCCATGGAGCAGGTGGGCCTGAAGGACCGGGAGCTGAGCTGGAGGAACTCCGAGAGCTTCGCAGCCTGGTGCAGGTTCGGCAGGAGGGAGTTCAAGATGGGAGGGGAGATTCGGATCGGCAAGCAGCCGTACAGGCTGAAGATCTCCCTGTCGGACAAACTCTCGCACCTGCTGGAGTTCCAGAGCCTGGAGGACGTGATCATGGAGAAGAGGAGGAACGATCACCTGGGGAGGACAGCAGTGATGCAGGAGCTGAGCTCCCATTTCAGGAGCGTGGAGGAGAGGAAGACTGACTCTGGACCTGGACCTGAATGATGTCAGATCCTCAGCAGGGTCTCTGCACCTGTAGCTTTTAGTCAACAAAATCTGTTACACTGTCCTCCTGAAAGGGCTAGTTCAGATCCGATCTGTGGGAATAATCAACAATTGATATCTTACATGCTGCAGAAATATGTTTGGCGTTTAAAGATGCTCATTGTGAAGTCATGAAGTCAAAACAAAAACAAACTCGGAACAATATTTGTCTCATGGGGGTGATGCTCAAATTAAAGACTTGAAATCAAACCCTGCAGAAAGAGCTGACTGAAAGTAGTTTTAGCCATTAAAATCACCACACACAGGTCATGTGACAAGCCTTTTGGTGGATTTGTTTGGTTACGTTGAATGCAGGCCCGCTTTTCAGAACTGCCTGTGCACATTTGGAGTAAACGCTTTCAGCGCCCCATTTGACATTCACAACATTTTTTTTTGTGTTTGATTTCAAACTTTGCGAAGAGTAGCTTTAATTTTTTGAACAAGCTAGCAAACAAGGGACCACAACCAAAACGAACGGCTGCCATCTTAAGACAACTCAAATCTAAGGACTTTATGCAATTGCTCTTTTATACTGTCGTTAATTTCACATTACACCGTTGTTTCGACAGATAGATTATAAAACTTATTGTGAAAGTGCCCCAGGCCGGACAGGAAGTGCTACAGCTGCTATTTACCAATACTCTTGCAAATAACCACAGAGCTCTGTGTAAATAGCTGTAATGTAAAACAGCATTAAGCAGCTGGATCAGGCGCCTCACAGCTAAAGGAAAACAAACTTTCAAAATAAAAGAAAGGCTGGAGCTCACTTTCATTTTGTAACAGTCTGAGGAACGTTTCAACACCCATCATGAATTCTTCAAAGTCAAGGCGGACACAGAACTGAGATGGGTCTCAGGAAACATTAATCTGGTTGTTTGCACTTCAAAAACTAAGAATTCAATTGTTGAGCTTGTTTTATTTTGACTTTTATGAAACAAGGTTTTAATGGCTGCTATATAAGATACTGATTGCTCCAAAGTTTTCCCACATAAACCCACTTCAGAAGATCTGAACTATCCCTTTAATCTGTAGCAATCCTCATTTATTTTAGCTATAATTGGAACATTAGATTTTTAGTTCAATTTCAACTATTGATTTTGATTTTTGATTATGCGCTCATAATTTTATTGCCTTAAAGTCACACTCCTTATCATTCCTTATAATTAAACCATCTAAGATAAAGTCATTGATTGTATCAGCTGTTTATTTTCGGTACGCATAGTTTAGTTTTTTTTTTTAAAATAAATCTTTACAAATTTGTCATAAACTGTAATGTTCCTAGGAGTGACATCCATCTATTTGTAGCGTGTCTCTTGAAATGATCCAGTTGAGATTTAATTTCAGCTCTCAGCTCACTCAGACATAAAAGTGTCGTCCCAGATTCTTTGTGCCTTTTTGGGGTATTGTCCCGCCAGCACACGTGAAGGAAAAGCTGTCGGTGTTAAACTGATCAAAAAGTCTTTGTTCCCACGTTAAAGCGTTACCATTAACGGTTGACTCTTTTCTCAAACAAGTCTCCGTGTCTGATGTATTTATTCACTGGGATGAAAATAAGCTGCTCGATTGCGCGACACCGTGGCTTCGGACGTGTCACCTTTTCAAGATTGCTGAAAAATTGTTGGTCTTCTTTTAGTGATTTGCTGAAACAGCTGAGCCGCTCATCATTCTGAACACATTTTGTAAACCTTGAGAAAAGGCAAAGGGCTTTTTAAAAGAAAGATTTATATGTAAAGAAAAGATGACGGTTTTTATTTTTAGTTTATCGTCTGGGGAAGCAAATCGAGCAGCTTTTAGCATTTATCAGACTGTCAGGTTATTCCATCCATCCATCCATCCATCCATCCATCCATCCATCCATCCATCCATCCATCCATCCATCCATCCATCCATCCATCCCACAGTTGTGCTAATTGCCCCATTCAAACACCAATATGTTCCCCAGTGTAAAAATATTATTGTGACTACAATGGTTGCATCCATCTTAATAATGATAAATAAATAAAAAAATCAGAAGTAAATAAACAGTTGAGTATTGCAGCTACTTGTCCCAACTTTTTTAATATATATATATATATATATATATATATATACCAAGCTGTTATGCTGGATGTTAAGGTTGTGTTTCAAGTTTCCAAACAGAAATGTGAAATTCCAGTAGGTGCTTAGCTGATTTGGAACTGGGAAGTTTTGACGTGTGAAATGAAACGCGCTCCGAACTGTTTCTCTTTGTTGTTAGGGTTAAACTCTGAATTCATCCTGCTGATTGTTCCAGGCCTTGATGTCAAATCAGTCTCATCTCATATTGGGACCACCAACTCCACCGCCTTTTAACTGCTCCCTACTCAGAGAGCTTTCTGTTGCAGCTCGAAAAAGCAGTTTTCCACCCACTGCTGGCTCTTTTCAGACTGGGTTTCCTGCTCGGCTCCAGAGAGCAGAACCAGACAAGATGGCTGACGCTGTCTAGAGCAGGAGTCCATGTATGGGACTATAGACACACAGCTGAGTGATCTTAATCACCTTAGTGAAGAGACAACAGGTAGGGAAACATAGGTTCAAGGTTCTTGTCGTTTGCATTACATGTGGTACATGAGGTGGAACAAAATTGTGTACTCCAGGTCCCAGTTACCAAAAATAGCAAAAATATAAAGTATGAAAAGAAACCGTGTACAAGGATCTAAGATATCCACTTAACACTATGCAAAATAATACAGTATATTTATCAAACAACAGCCCGAACATGAGTCTGTAGTGAGCAGGTATGAACACAGCAGCTTAAAGGCAAGAGATCAGCAGCATGGATAATCAGCAGCACACCAATTAAAGTGGCATTACATACGAGAGGACTAAACTTTTAAAACTTCATACAAGCTAAAATAAACAGAAAAACCTAACTTCGGTTTTCTAGAGGTCAATGTGACATTAAAATTAATGAATCATTGCTTAGTTGAACTTTATAAAAAAAGTTTTATTGTCAGTGTGCATGGGTTAGCTCTTGCTTTACTTTTCAGTCAAGAGTTTGGGTCGACTTTTAATACAGCGTCACCATGGTAACCCCGGCTGTAGAAACCATAATGCGCTCCAACATTTTCAGACGATCAAAATATAAAACGCCTCATTAATCAGCTTCATAGAAAAACGGTGCGTCAGTTTGTAAAGATTTCAGCAGCTGCAGCGGGAGCACAACAAGTGCATTAAGATTATTAATGAACAGAAAGTGCCTGAAGCAATCTTCTTCAGAGGGATCCAAAAACTGCTCCATCACGTCCCACTGAACGGACTCGGACGTGAGCAGAACTGTGGAACTGAGGGCGTAAAGTGAGGAATTCATCGTTTTGATCAGGAGACCATGATGCTGGGGGACAAAAAGTTCAGAGAATAATAAAAGAAAATGGGTTTGCCTCTTGAATGTGAAACTAAACAAATGGTGCGTTGATTTAAAATACTTTAAAACGCAGCAAAAGATGATTTTTAATTCATCTTTTTGATACTTAGACAAGTTTTACTGTGGTCGTGAGAAAAAGTGTACTTTATTATTATTTATAAACAGTAGATATTCTATCTTATCTTATATATTTCCTGCTGCTGAAGGTGGGAGGCGATAGTTATTTTTTGCCTGTGTGCATTTGTCTCTAGCGTTAGCAAAATATCTCATGAACATGTACAAGTGCACTGTATGTACATTTACAACTGATGAACAGTTTGAGTCAACTGACTTTAGAAAACACAAAACTGGGTGTAATTCAACCAGTTTTAGAGGTACTGAGTTAAATTTGGTGTGGTAGTAGCTGAGCATCGTTCCCAACGCGTGCACAGAGCGCTACGCATTGGGCAACGTCTTTGATTTAAATGTTGGTATTGATATCAAAGTTCATGACGTTAATCCAGGTTAAAAATCCAACAAAGTTAAGTCAGATCATCTGGATGGTTTCTTTGTGTTGAAACGTTTTGTCCTTCATTCAAAGGACTTCATCAGTCCGAGGAGCCACAACAAACGCAGTCCCACAAACAGCACACTCACATGGTGGACCAACCAATTTGCTGGTGATAAGAAGGTTTCTGGAGCCCACCCTCTCCTCCAATGACTCCTCTGAGGCAGCCATAATCAAAGTGGTTTAAAACATCAAAGTTTTTTGAGCCTGAGTTTGTTGTGGCTCCTCAGACTGATGAAGTCCCTTGGATGAAGGGCGAAACGTTTCATCAACAACAACAAAAGAAACTGTCCAGATGACCTGACTTAACGTTGTTGGATTTTGTACTGTGTGAGTGTGCTACGGGACTGAGTTTTGGCTCCTCGGACTGATGAAGTCCTTTGGATGAAAGACGAAACATTTCAACACAAAGAAACCATCCAGAAGACCTGACTTAACTTTGCTGGATATTTACCTGGATTACTGAGCATGAACTTTGATGTTGTGAATGACTTTGACTATGGCTGCCTCAGAGGAGTCGACGGGGGGGAGGGAGGGCTCCAGAAACGATCTTATCAGCATCGAACTGGTTGGTCCACTATGTGGGTTTGCCGCTTGTGGGGCTGAGTTTGTTGTCCTTTGGATGAAAGACAAAACGTCTCACCAAAAAACAAACCAACAAACAAAAAACTGTCCAGATGACCTGACCGAACTTTGTTGGGTTAGCATTAACAGATGAACTAGCAGATGGATTTTAGTGAAACTTCCAGAAGGTATTTGCTGTGTATCTACAACTAATTAACAGTTGGAGTCAACACAATTCAAGATGGCTGCCAAAGCGGTTCACCTTAGCTAACACAAAAATGGCATTCCTTCGAGAAAAGCTCTTTTATTTCTTTAAAAACAACAACTCATTGTGCCACAACGATGGCTGTGATTAGCTCTAATCCTTAAAATTTTACACAAGCCGCTGCCCCTGCATGCAGCCTTCTCACAATAATCCCCATGAAGCCTTCGGATTGGAAACAATTACTAATTATCGTCTTGTTTTGCACGTATTAATTTATGCTCTCATTCCCGGAGAGAAATTGATACGTGGCTGTGAGGCAATTATTGATTTCCAGCTCACGTGGGCTAAAAATGAAGGGGAGGACGTAAAATGCAGAATGGCAAACAAACATTTTCGAGTCGCCCACGAGGATTAAAAGTTTGCCGCCACACGCTGATGAGGCGAGAGCGCCGCTGCAAACCTGTTCGCTTGCTCTGATTTGTGCACGGCAAAGCTTTAAAGCGTGAGCTGTTCAAGAAAAACTTTCCAATAAATCACATTTATTTAGCTTGTCAAATCTAGTCGAGGCCTTTCCCCAATCATCTCAGGGATGAAATAGACGGAAACTTTGCTGTATTTATTATAAATCAACCCCACGGGGTCATGCATGTGCTCTTTAGCCACTTTGTGCTGCATTTTTTCCATGCAGAGATTACTTTCATGCTCCCTGCAGCACTTTAATCAAGTTAGGACATTAAATCCTCCTTACAGGCTCTTGTCAAGCTCAGCTTTTTCTCAGCGTATCAGACACTTTTATATTGTACCGAGAGCCATTTAATGAGACAGAAGTGCGTCTTTGCAGATATTACCTCTGTTGCTGTAAAAGAGGGGGGTGACGTCTGCGTGATGGAAAACCAATTTTATATATGTTTACAGAGCTGAGAGTTTAAGGTGCTGTTTGGCTTTATTAAACGCTCACAGTGCAGAGTGAGACAATGATTTTGGTTGATTTATCTAAAATTAAAAACATTTCAATTCATCTCTTTTTGTGATTCAAACGGCCTAAAAAGCATTCATTTGGAACAGATGTAATTACCCAACATGCACTCCTCCATTGTGCAATCAATAAGTGCAATGTTGTATAAATGAAAAATATTAACAGAAAATATTAGTAAACTTGCAGATGATATCTCAGATGTACAAACATTTGGAGTAAAATGTGGGAGCATCCAAATAAAACCTATATTTCTTAATTAAGAGTTGGCTTAAAAAGGTTTAAATAATCCCAGGAAATAAATTTTTGTTTAAAGGAAGAAGATTTTATGAAGCAGGCAGTGAAAATGAACATTCAAAGGAAGAGAAAGCAGAAGTCTACACCTAATAATGGTCACGATGACTCCTGATTTTCCATGGAAGATAGAGCTTAATGAAAAATTTTATTCAAATATGAAGGATATCCTCACAAAATACAGCACAAATATTCAAGTGTTAGGAAAAATAATAATGACAATAAAAAAGAAAGAAACAAACAACTTTCAGTTTTGTCTTTGGCTCATAAAAATCCAGAATATTTTAAGCAGAGATTTTGACTCAACGTCTAACGTCTTTTAAAAAAAGTTTTCAAACGCTGCTTGCTTTGAAAACACTGCGAATATTGTTCTGCCGATATTCAGCACAACTTCTTCTTAAATGCTGGACAGCATCAAAACAATAGTTCTGATCTTTTGAAGTGGAGTTTAGTGGAATTTTTTTTTAACAAATAATATCTTACCTGTTGTGGATAGCTCTTTGAATGATCTCAGTGGGAAGGAATAAAATTTAATTTTGACCAGATTCACAAGCTAACAGCTAATCTGAAACAGTATGGACTTCTTCCACCTGAAAACAGCTTCAGTGTTAACTAAATTCATGTCAACTTTGTTGTATTAACATCTACTATCCTAACAGTGCATAACATCATTACTTACTTTAAATGTTATAGTTACTGTATTTATAAGCACAAAAAGTTGTCTGTAGTACTTTCAATGAAGTCAACGTAGGTCTGACAAAAATTACACATTTTCTGCCAAACAAAGAGTGTAATCTAAAGAAGAATTAATGGCATTATCAAGTTTTTTTAAGATAGCGTTGCTGTGAACCACGACAAAATATTTTAGTTTGAAGTTGTTTTCAGATGGCACCAATCCTCTTTGCTCTAGGTTTTTATTGAACTAGCCGTTTGTTCGTAAATCTGGTTAGAAATTAAACGTGATCCTCCAAACTGAGGCCATTCGAACAGCGATCTGCAACAGGTAAGATATTAATTGTTCATAACCTCTCAGATCCCTGCTTTAATTGATTCGTTGTCATAAAGGTGTCTGTTGTTTTCAGAAAAGTTGGATCGAAGAATGCTAACTTGACTTGAAGAGCTCAAAAAGGTTTATTTAAACAAAAACAAAACGCTGCTGCGGTGGCGAAACCTTACGAAAGTTGTCTCGAGGAGTATCAAAGAAGAAGGAGCACAAGAAACACCAGGATGGACCGGAACGGGACATGAAAATGGTGAGCGACTAACAACTGACAGGACACATAAGCAGCTTCTGATGAGGAAGTGGAGACACCTGGGCTGAATGCGGACTGGGAACAGGTGAAAGTGGGCGGAGCTGGAGCAGAGAACTGAAAAATGACTTGTGGCACAAATGAAAAGAGCAAACTGAACACAAAGACAATCATACACAAACTAAACAGAAAACACTAAACAGCGCAGATCCTGACTGCTGTAGGTGATTCATCATAACAGAATAATCTGAAATGTGCAAATATTAAATCTGCTGATTGTGTCAAAGTAAAGTTTTTATTTATTTTGTATCTTTGCTTGACTGTAGCTTTATTTCATGTGCAGCTTTTGTAATTTTACCTTTTACTTTCAGAAAAAAAAAACAAAAACCCTAAAAACAAGAATGTGTAAAGACGCTCGTGGTTTTCTACAGCCGGATAAAGCTGCTGGGACAACCTTTACACTGAACGCAGCAAATAAATAATATTTTCCTGCACATATTTCTCTCCTTGCAGCGAAAAGGCCGGCTGACTGCTCTCCCAGTGAAGCAGCTTCTCGTCTCCTCGACTTTCTCTGTTGATGGGATGTGAAAGCTTGGACATGGCAGAGGCAGCCCAATTATAATCAACTGTCAGAGCTCACCTGCAGCTGCCTCTGGCGGCTCCGAGCTTCTGTTTCCATCGGGGCCTGATGAACTAATGAGATTATCGCTGCATTATAAGAGAAGCACACAGAGTTTGCGGCCCGCTGGGGAATTTTGTGAAAGGGAATAATAAAACAGCCTTTTTAGCAGGCAGCTTTCACACAAACAGAGCTCCCCGTCTGTTTGTGTCTTTGAGCGGGACACTTGATTTTCAATGTGCTGTTCAAACGCTAACAAAACGCTTCGCTCGTCAGAGAACACTTAAACTCATTACGTTCCGTTTCTTGTCCCAAAGAGGTCAAGAAGGCTTTTAACACTGAAGTGGGGTTTATTTTTCCTGCCTTCATGAAAAGCAGCCATCTTTTCTCTGTTTCGGGTGAGCGTTTGGCTGTCTTTTAGCAAAATATCTCCTGAATTACTGGACAGATTTCAAGGAAGCTCTGTGAAAGCAAACATTGGATCAGGGGTCTGCAATCTGCGGCTCTGGAGCCACATGCGGCTCTTTGGGCCCTCTGCAGCGGCTCTTTCAAGCTTTGATCAAAACTAACTTTAAACTGAATTTTATTTGTTCTTATAACAACAAAAAGGGCTAGTTTAGCAGTTTTTCTGTAATTTCCTTTGCAAATATGTGAATACTAGAACTACTAGAAGGAGTAAAACATACTTTAACTTTATTTATTTTTTATTGGGAAATAATATATTATTTTTCCTTCTTTACAAGAATCTTGTATTTTTTTGTCTTAAAAGGTAAAAATATCAACATAGCATTTGATATTTTCAGCTTTACAATGATCAGAAAACTACCCTACTGGTCAGAAAATTGTCCTCCAACAAACTTAAAGTGGTCGAGCCACCAGTTGTGATTCCCAGTTGTAACAGGCATTGTGGCTCCAGACACATTTAATTTAGTGAACAAAGGGGCAGAAATGGCTCGTTTGATTGTGAAAGTTGCAGAACCCTGCACTGGATGTTCATCCATGACTGACAAAGTTTTGGTGTCACTCGGATTCAAGATGGCCACCACAGCTTATGGATTTTAGCAAACACAAAACAACTATAGCAGTTAGTTTTACTGTCAATGACCTGAAAATCTGGGTGGTAGTAGCTGAGAGTCAACCTGTCAAATCATAGTCAGAGCACCAACATTGGGTGCTGGTTGATGGAGCACTTCAATCTTCTTTAGACTGACTTCCAGGTCAAACTGTTTGCAAAGCAGGTCACAATACACTGCATGGCTGGCTGGTTCAGTGTGGGCAACAAGAGCAGCATCATCAGTAAAACAAAAGTTCGAGAATCAGCTGCTCCAAAGTCTTGGGGCGAGCCAACAGGTGCTTTAGACTGAACAGGCTGCCATCCAAATGGTAGCAAATAAAGATGCCATCATCATGGTCCAGATCCTGTGCTGCCGGTTTCAGCATTCTGCTGAAGAAAATGGAGAAAAGCGTTGGTGCAAGAACACAGCCCTGCTGGACGCCGATGGTGATGGTAAAAGGAGGATTTCCATTTAGCTTGACTTGTCTGTGCTGGGCTTCATGGAGCTGGGAGTTCATCTTCATGAGTTTTGAGCGACAACCTAAGATCATCCAGTCTTTTCCTGCTGACAGAACCAAATGCTTTTGTCAGGTCAACAAATGTCAAAAAGAAGACGTTTCTCTTGGAGCTGCTTGAGAGCAAAGATCATGTCAGTTGGTTCTGAACTCACACTGACTCCCTGGGAGGTGGTTTTTTTTGTTTATTTTTTCATTTTTATTTTAATACGTTCCCTTCTTCAGGGGTCATCACGGTGAGCAAACTCACATGAAGACTTGACAATCATGTTTACACCTGACGTCATTCCCATCGCGACCTTCGACCACTGAACCCTTGCAAGGGTCTTGTCAGCTATTGAAAGTAGAGTTATTTTTCTATAGTCGGAGTAGTCTGATTTTTCACATTTGTTCTTGTACTGTGTGATAATGAAGTCCCGGGGAAGTTTTCTTTCCCAGCTGCCAGAGAAGAAGCTATGAAGCCTTGAATGAAGAGCTGGGTCACCTTGGATCCAGATCTCAGGTGGGATGCCGTCTATTCCTGCTTCCTTACCTGTCTACAGAAAATATACACGCATAAATAAACCAACAAGAGCAACTTTAGTCTTCCACATGGATCGCATGCTTCTTCCCAAACCAGGAGCCTAATCAAGCTGTGATGTCACCTTTGAGTGATTACAGTTAAAAAAGAGAATGTTGATCTGAGAGCCAAACACTTGGGTTGGATGGACTGCTGCTAAATGATTTTTAATTTGTGAAGCTTCTGAGATGAATCCAGTGGAGGAGGATATAAACTGTCATAAAGTGGAGTGTGAAAGTCCGCAATATGTCTCTTTATTGTGCATTTTTACTTTACAGACTTGGCCGTATTGGCCTCCAAAGGGCCGACTCTCCCTCTGGAGACGATCGCTGATGATTTGGAGCTGCCGGAGCAGCTCGCAGGCATCTGAATAATTTATATTAGGGTCGCGACTTGTGTTTTTCTGTGTGACAGTCGTTCTTTGAATGCAAATAAGGGTTGAATTCCAATACGGAGTCTAAAAACAAAACCCCATCAGGTGAAAGTTTCCCTCTTCTTCCAAAGGCCACTCAAATCCTAACTGGACCACAACTGGACTGCAAATAATAAAAAAAAAACCTCAAAGCTTCCTGTAATAATAATAATAATTTTGCATTTTTGCTATCACCTCATGCCAGCGTTTTTATTTTTAAATGTTGCAGATGATTTTTCATCCGATGCTTCAGTAAAGCTGCACCTCTGATTGTCGGAGACGCAGAGTAAACAGGTGCTTTCTTCGTTTCTGTGGCTTTTACTTTTTTTGCTGCTGTTCTGGTTTTTCCTACGGCAACACATGCCCCTCCATTAAAACGGTTCAGATGCAACAGATAAAAAAAAATAAAACAATGGAGCAAAAATCAAAAGTTTTAGTTTGTTTAGTTGCTGAAAACATCAATGTAAACGTGTTAATTAAAGTAAATTAAACAGATCTCATGTGCATCTGTTCTGTTTTTAACTTTTTTATGTTGAAATAGTCTGTTTCATCTTGTGATATTTTAGAAATTTGGCAATGAGGATCTATAATAAAGTTATAAACAATCATGATCTTACCTGTTGTAGATAGATCTTTAAGTGAGCTCAGTTTGTGGTTTAATTATGACCTGATAAATTACCTAACAGCTAGTCTGAACGCAGCCATGACCAAAGTGGATTGCCGCTGTCTTAAAACAACTCTAATTTAAAAAACGTTGTAGAGATTCAAGCAAACACTATGATTATCTGCAGAAACAGCTTGCTGTAGCACTTCTGGTGCAATCTGAGGTTGTTTCAGCTGGAACATCAAAAAATCTCTGCCAGAATAAACATGCAATGTTAAACTTATTTTGCTGTATTCGTGGAAATGTTTCAACAGATACATTTATCTCTTTACAGTAATTTGCATGAGTGCAAAAAACAAAAAACAAACAAACAAAAACCCAGGAAAAAACAAAATGCAGACTGTAAGAGCTGAAAACCCTTAGCACCTGTTCTAGCTAAAAAAAAAAAAAATGTTGTGTCATCAGCATAG
>JARVGQ010000737.1:16904054-16914393 GCA_031762355.1 Hypsolebias martinsi | reverse complement strand
TACATCATTGACAAAATATTATAATCCACCAAATCATAGAACTTCAGCAATTTCATTTGATAAAATAATATACTTGAACACACACATACACACGCAATGCTGACGATAATGTTTTCTAGTAATAATTCTTACAACTCATCTGCAAAACAAAAATAGGCTTTGTAATTTGATTTACACACCTTTGTATAAACACAACTGATGTTTACAATAGTTTGTTGAATTACATTTATTATAAGACATCTTGAATGCTATTGGCAGTAAGATAGATTGCGTTCATCCCCCATTTTGGACGAGCACAAAGGAGACTGTGGAAAGAAGCAACTCCCTTTTAACAGCAGAACCAGGCTCAAAATGAGCAACTGAACTTGTTTGAATAGCTATCTACAACAGGTAAAATATTTATAACTTGTAACCTTTTCATAGGTCTCCACTTCAATATGACTCTACCTATCACTTGAGTTACTTATAAAATTGGCTGTTTGTTATCGTTTGTGTTTATCATTCATGAAACTGGGATCATTTTCCATATATTTTTAAAACGTTGCTACAGATCTGCTGTGAAGTTACCAAATTAATTATGGGATGCGCTGTTTTCCTCTTGATGCTTCTTATTTTATCTGGTCGGAGATACAGAGGTGTAGTTTTCAAACTGTCCGCTAGATGGCAGCAGAGGTCACCACTTAATTTTCTCCTCTGGCCTTCTATGCCTTTGTGGTTGGAGATAAAGGTGAAAAATACTGCTCTTATATTAGGCATCCTGTCCCCCCTCTCTCTCCCCTTCTCTGACCTGGGCTCAGCACGACATATCTCCTGGGATTTGTGTTATGAAATGATTCGTGTCAAAGAACCGTTTCGAACTGAGTGTGTTGTTTCCATTGCATCAGTGGAGTGATCGCCTGAGCCAAGGAGTTCCAGGAAAAGCCACAATATTTAGTTTTTGATTGGAGACCACAGCAGGTGCTTTATTGTCCCATCTGCTTCTTCGTTCCACTTCCGTACGTGCGATATATATTTATACTGCTCTTTTAAATGCATTCACTCGTCTCCTCCACAAAAATCAGAACACATAATTTGAGATTTTCCCACAGTAGCTTCACTCTATAATTTCCTGTGTCAACACGGCCTTCAAGATTCCCCAGTGCGTTTATTGAACGTCGTGTTGCGAAATTTAGATTTCACGCCCTGACATCATGGAGATCCGGGGAAGTGACTGATGACATGTGTGACCTGAAACCAACAAGGCTAACGTGTCATGAGGAAGTTTGTGAACTCTGTTGTTTGAAAGATTATGCGGTTGGGAAACTTTAATGATCCCGGACCAAAAGGGAGGATAAAGTTTACTCTTGCGGCTGAGAGACAGAGAAAAAGAGCTCACAGAGTATATACCTGAGATTTCATAACACCTGACCTCATTTTAGCAACTCCCACAGAAAAAGATAACGTTCAGTTCTTTTCTGTGGTAAGATTATAAACAAGTAACATATTACCTGTAGATATCCCTTTAAACGACTTTAATTTGGAGAAGTAGATTTTAATTCTTACCTTTTTGATCCGCTAAAGGCTAATCGAAGAACAAAGTGGATGACAGCCATTTATACAAAGCTTTATGGGTATTTGTGAGATCACATAGCAGCAGTAGCAGCTACCTGGAGCCCTTCCAGCACGAACATCCCCATTATTTTAGCTAGAATAATCATATAACATAGAACCAATGGTGATACTAGATTTTACATAAAGTCTGAAGTTATTTTAAAACCACTTTTTGCTCTTGGCTCACTCGAGCCAGTCAGTCCATTCAGAATTAAACTTGTTTTTGACAAACTGAGGAGATATATACAACATGTAAGATATTAATTGTTCGTAGCCACAGAATATGATTCTAAAAGAGCTACATTTTCCCTTCAAGACTAATTTAATAATGAAAACCTGTTTCCTTTTTGTTGCTTTTGATCTTAATCTCTGGCTTTTCTTTAAAGAGGGGGGGTCCTGACTCTGATCCCTTCAGGAGGAGCCTGATGTGTTGGGCAACGCTGCACTCGGTTTGGCAGCTTCCCAGCAGCTCAGAAAACTCCAGCTACCCTGTTGATACCTAATCTGACTTTTTGCCCACACACACACTTTTGCACGCAGGCATGCAAGCAAGCAGGTATGCAAGAACACACACATACACACACACGCAATGCTTGCGCAAGCCCTGGGCCCGCCATGCCTCGAGTAGTCATAACACGCAGAGGGTGGAGACATGCCAAGCTCTTATAGGTCAAACAAATGATTCACGAGTAAAAGTGGACCGCATTGGAAAAATAAAATGGGTTCGAGTTGAAAATTGTGTTGTTGTTCTGGGTTTGATGAACTGACGTCAAGCTCCACTGGTTCTCACTGAGGCTTTCTGCTCCCCCTGGTGTATTCCAGGAAAAGACATTGACCCACTATTGACATTTGTGTGTTTGAGGACTTAAATGTTGCATTACGCAAAGGTCAGAGCAGAGTAAACTGTCAGAGGAAGCGATGGAGAGAGACAAGAGAGGTTTGTCTTTTTGTTGTTATTATTTCTCTTGCGAGGACTGAAGTGAACTCGCTGAGGGAGATTAGAAAATGTGCTGCAGAGACGACGAGGTTTCTTTCAGGAAAAACCTTCGAGGCACAGAGTCGAGCAGCGCAGGCGCGGCGAATCAAAAACAAGCCGGGTGCATATGAAAAATCTCATCTTTATTCGACAATTCCACATATATTTCAAATATACATATATACATGATATTTACAGTGACAATAACTCTTAAGTGTAACCTTCTGGGGCTGATAAAGGCCTCCAGGTCGTGTCACAAATGCATGATTCACAGTGCAACGTGGAGATTGCGAACCCGTGTCAGTTTACTCTACACATCACATGAAAGTGTGACTCACTATATGAAGCAAGAACATAAATCTACTCTTTTAAGTTACTTTTTTTTTTGTTTTCTGAGAGGAACGATGCAAGTCATCACAAGCCTTTCCCCATCTCTTGCAGACGAGCGATAACATAATTAAATAACAGGAAAAAAAATTGCTCCTGTGTGACCCAGAAGTAAAAATGCTCAGCACTCTTCAGACATCCCAGATTTACAAAGTAGTACCGTGGTTAAAAACACCAAAATGAAAAGTGTCACTAACCAAGAAGACTAGTCTCCATAAAGATTTTAAAGGAGGGGGGCGAAAAAAGAAAGTCGAAATGAGGAAAGAATGAAGGAAGTGAAATGGTTTGTGCATTTTCTTCAGAGACGCTTAAGCACTGAGTCATGAAAAGAAAGACCGGCGTCAACTATACCGGCCGACTTCGACCGGCTCAGCGAAACGGGCACAGCGCAGCTCGGCTCTGTCCGAGGATGACTCCCCGACAGAACGAACCAAACAGGCTCATCCTTGACAGAACATGCGATGAAATATATTCAATAAAGAGGAAATAGATTCAAAGTAACTTTCTACTTTCGTTCAGGTGTAAATATTATCCAGTGATCAGCTGAGTCTTTTAACCGTTAGCGTTAGCTTCAGCTGCGGCTAACTCAAGCGTCCAAAGATTAGATGTAAACTGGGTCTAACTTTAAGAAACAACATTTTTTTTCCTGCTTTTTTTTTTTTTTTCCAAACTTCTGCGCTCGGTGTGAGATTTGTAAATGATGTCCGTTTGCCAGATTGGCAGTGCGACACCTCCGTGGTGTCACGCTGAGCCGTGGCACACGAGTCCTCTGCTAACCATCTTTCTGCTCGGAGACGGCGGCTGAGTCAGCCCGCTGCAGCTTGCGGCCTGCTCGGAGAGCGAGAGGAGCAACATCCCGGTCGCGCTCGCCCGCCTCACTTTCAAGGTGCAAAGCGAATGCCTTCATTAGTTCGGGTTGAGGGTGAGCTCCAACGAGCACCCTCCAGGTTCTACACGCCCGGAGGAGCCTGGAGGGATCTGTGACACTACGAGTCACCGTCGTTTATTTTAGCACCAGATATTTTCTAGAACACACACACACACAGAAGCACAATGAGCGATCATTGTGAGCAATGCCCGAATACAGTACAGGAAGATTTGTTTTTTTTGTTTGTAGAAATCTTGAGGGTGTATGTACACACGCAAAACAGTACACAAACGGGTTTTCTAAAAAGTGCCGCTGTACAAAAATGGCCACCAAGTTCCCTCGTGGCGTATTTCGTGTTGGTCCTTTAACTGGACTCTGGTTTTGAGTTTGTCAGCAGAACAGGTCCTCGTCCTCTCGCACGTCGAACGACGGCACCGTTTGCTCTGTCGCGCTCGCCTCCTGCTCTCCGAGCGTTGCTTCTTGGCATGACGGCGGACGGTGGAACCACGGGTGAGCGAGCAGCTCGGCTGCGGTGAGTCTCTCCGACGGCTCTTTCCTCAGCAGGCTCTGGAGCAGACACTTGGCCTTGGGCGACAAGCCTTCAGGCAAACAGCACTGGCCTCTGCGGATCTTTGAGAACAGCGTGGCCGGGTCTGGGTCGTGGAAGGGGTAGCGACCGACCAGCATGGTGTACAGCATGACCCCCAGGCTCCACATGTCAGCCATCTTGCCGGAGTACGGCGTGGAGCCGCTGAGAATTTCGGGGCTGACGTAGGCGGGGCAGCCGTGGGTGTCCGACATGGCGTCGTTGTCGGGGTCTTCCAGGACGCGGCAGTCCTCGAGGCTTTCCAGTCTCACCTGCGTCCTGTGGAGGCCAAAGACAAAACGCTGTTTAGATCATCGTTTCTGTTTTATTCCACGACCACGATTCAGTTGCGCGCAGGGAATCCCTCCTTTATTCCTAATCTGCGCAGCGACAGATGGACCCACAGATAAACACGACACACTCAAGTGAACTCACTCTGACCGGGGGAGCAGCTGAGCCTTTTAAAAACGGAGCAAATTCCCAGCGACTTCCTGGCACGAACACATAAACTCACGTATAAATACACAACTCCAGCCCTCCCCTCCTTCTTCTTTGCTCACACACTCAAAGCTATATTTAGCCGTGTTAATGACGGGACACACACTTAGTCCTGCAGAGCCACAGACACTGCGACAGCATGCTCGCAGAGATGTTATCCACTAGTGACGCTTGCAAAACGATTAATTTGCACAAGATTGCAAACCTTTTTCAGCCATTTCCAGAAGCTAAACAACAACATGTCTGTAAACTGATTTGTAATTCATGTCAAACTCGGGGGGGATGACTCTGTGAGGCACTTGGATGCGACTGGAGAGAGACTTGGAAAAAAGCGTGACAGCCAGAGGGACGAAGGCTGCGAGTGAAGAGTCTTCAAACACCAAGATAGCGATGGAGATAAGTCGGGCAGAGAGGGAGAGATGGAGGCTGAAAGGGAGACAGAACGGAGGGGTGGAGAGAGTGAGTCATCCTTCTGTTCAGGGAACGTTTCTCCTCTCCAGCTCTGTCTCGAGCTGAGGCTATCTGCACCTGGGTCCCACACTGGCGGCGCCAGCCGTGCCATAATTACCCCTCAAATGGCTGTTGCCACATCGGTGACGCACGGGAAGGCCGGCCCTGCAGTGAAGCTCTGCATGCCTCTCGGTGCTACTCACCTTCCTCTAAACTGGCACCTCCATCTGCTCTCTCTGTGTGTGTGTGTGTGTGTGAATGACGACAACATTTAGCCAGCTTATTGTGTACCCGGTTAGAAAGCACAATTGTTAGCCGGGACATTACATCACAGATTGAGTCTCGGGGTTTCAAAGAAATCTGGTTGTGAATTTAAAGCAACGTCTGACACAACAAATGAGGTCACGCCGCTTTGTAACACTTGTGTCAACAAACAGACTGAACGTTTGTGACCAAATTTTCCAACTTCCACGACGTGCACCATCGTGAAGTCACGAGGAACGCCTGCAGATTGGTCTGAGCATATGAGTGGACGCCATCTTTACTGATCCGAAAGTGTAAATAGCATGCATGGACACCAATGAGGACACTAAGCTGTGCAGCGCTCGCTCTTTATCTTCTGCGCAAGCACACTGTGACTCATCGCTCTGCAGCATTATAGCTATCAGGGGGACACGACCGGCGACAACTTCTCTCAGCGGCTGTCTGCTCTTGTTCAGTCACTGTGACCCTGCGGACCCCAGAGGTCGTGACCGCAGAATATAACTGATGAAGACTCCAGGAAAAAAAAGAGGGGGGGCCTTCGAAAAGCAAAGTGATGGAAACGGAAAGAAGCAACCAACGGTTGTATAAGGAGGGATTTGAGCACTTAGAGATTAAGGTGTGTGCGTGTGTGTGTGTGTGGGAGCCAGTTCAAAGCTCTCAGCTTCTCCTCAAAGTGTGCATGAATGGAAGCCTGGCTGGGAACACGAGTTGCTCTGCAGTACAGCGATGATGCAATTTATTAATAAATAATGAGTAATAAATGTTTTCTGAGATATCGGGCACAGGAGGGCACGATCGTCTCATTCAGCAGCCTCGTCTAGCGGCTCTGCCAAACTATCGCCCACCCACACACACACAAACACACACACGCGTGCAAAACAAACACAAAGCGTGCACGCAAAGAGACAGGGTGAGACAGACAGAGGGAGCAAGAATCTGGGAAGCGGAGCAGTCTGCCTCCACAAGTGCAGAGCCTCCCACTCTTTGTGTGCCCACATCCACATCTGCACACACGGCTCGGGTGTTCACGGGCGTGCGCCACTTTGCATCTGTTCAGGGTTCGAATCGTCGGAACGAACATCCCAGAATTACACAGAGAACTGGTTCGAAACGTAAGTGATGCAATAGCTGGTGTCCTTAAAGGAGCACCATGCAGGATTTGGTGCCATCTAGTGGTGAAGCAGCAGATTGCAACCAACTGTTTATCAGTGAGTGAGTTCTTGCACAAACGAATCAAACTTTTTATGGTTTATTTTAGAAACCAATCAAATCAGGAAGCGTAGAAAATACTTAAAAAAAAAAAAACTCGAAGTATCTCACCTTTTCTCATCCCCGAAGACGAACTTGCGCAGCTTGAGGTCCCCCAGTACAACGCCCGCCTGGTGGCAGTGCGCCACGGCCTGCGCCACCTGACAGAAGAGTCCGCGGGCGTGCTCCTCGTCTAGTCGGCGACAGCTCTTCACCAGGGTGTGCATGTCCCCGAAGTCTTTGTCCAAGAAGACGTAGACCTTGCGCTCGCCGAGGATGATTTCCCGGATGCCGGCCACGTTCTCGTGAGTCGGCAGAACTCCGTAGGCTCTGATTTTCTCCTGGTACGCAGCCATATCAAAGACCTGGAGGGCAGATTAGAGAGAGGAGGAGGAAGGATGGAAATTAAAAAGATGTGGGAGGCGAGGGGTCAGAGTTAATAATGACAAAGGTCTCGGATTCCTGGTTCCTTAACGCAAATTGCTTTCATAAGAGAATCAAGCATGAGGAGATTAAATGCACTAAGGAATGCTTTTCACACAGAGTGCACATGGATGCTGGGATGAATGAGTCCTTATCTGGACAGAGTCAAGGCACAGATGTTTGCATTCTTGTGCCACAGCTCGTTGTGTTGCAGTGACGCACATGCAAATGAGCTGAGTTGACAGACAGTGAGAGCTCGAGGATGTCTCCACAACGCCGAGCCTGATTTATTGATGGTTACAAGATAAATCCAAAGGAAATCACATTTTGACACATGATGCGTGAGATTGAAGAAGAAGAAGAAAAAAAAAAAAGTGAGCTAAATGCGGATGACATGTCAGACAGGCTGTTGGGCAACGTCTCGAAACATCATTCATTGAGAGAAAATTGCACAACGAGCGGATTGCGCATACCTTACACAGCAGCTCCTCGCCAGTGTCCGTGTCCATGGCGCTGTGCACGCTCTCCCGGTCCGCGAGGGGCAGCAGGAGGAACGCGCCGATCCTGGACGGCCCCTGCTGGTGCTGCTGGTGCGGGTGGATGGCGGGGTTGGCCGCGGGACTGAGCGGGGAGCCGGGCGACGCGCCCAGGAGGAGCCCCCCGTGCGCGTCCCCGGCAGCCTCGCTCAGCCGGACGCACTTAACCGGCGGCGGCTGGTCGTCCGAGTCCAGCCGCTTGTGCGCGACTCTGCGGCGGATGCAGGGCGCCGGGCTGCTCCGCTGCAAGTTCACCCTGAAGGGCCGGCTCATCGTTGACAACAACGCAAACAAATAAATAAAAACAAAAAAAGATAGTAGTCTGCGTCCTTTTGGGGATGAATTGGTTCAACTCCGTCTCATGTTTAGAGCTGATGGGAATCCAATCTTGAAGTGGTGAGGATAAATCCGAGTGAAGCTGAGAAGAAGAAAAAAAAAAAAAAAAAAAAAGAAAAGATAGAAAGACAAGAGATAGATGGAGGAAAAGAAGGAGAGACAGAGCCTCACACTCAGAGAGAGGTGGAGAGTGTGTGTGCGCTCCGGTGATGTGGAGCTCAAACACTCCTCCGGATCAGTCCAGCCTCCTGCCTGGTGACACAAGCGTTGAGCAATCCTCCATGCAGTGATGACACACACACACAAAACCTGAGCAAAGAAATTATCTCTATTTTTTATTTTTTCATTATCAACCTGCAAACAATTCGCAGACTTCTGCATTCCGAGATTTAGCCGATACACAAGGACAAGTGCCAGGAATCATCTGTCTACCATCTTGCATGTTTTAGGCAACAATTAATCTTGCTGCAAAATCTTCGTCTGCAACAATAGTCCACTTTGCAAAATAAAAAAATAAAAAAATAAAAAATAAAAGTATGGGCAACTTTTTTCTTCTTATTATTATTTTTTATGTGAGAGAATGCAAAAGGGGAAAAGACATCTGCTCACAAGAGTTCAAGAAAAACAAGACATCCAAAGAAAACAAACTTAACTTCACCAACAAAGGCTGACCCTAATCATTACTGGAATTTTCATCCAAATCATCTTGTGGTTTTTGGGATATTTTGCTACAGATGGATAGGTGTTACCACTTTAGGCTTTTTATATGGCTAATACAAGTTTATAGATATGTTATTACTGTAAATCCACTATAAACACTTTATAAATCATTAATAACTGCTTATTATGCATTATTGAGGGTGACAGAGACTAAACTGACCAGTTTCTTGCCAGATAATGAGCCAAACCTGTTCACCTATTTAATCTAGAGTTGTTAAATTTAACAATTCAGACTAAATTACTACCTTATAAGCACCAAAAGCATTTGTAAACCTGATTTTTTTCTTTTAGAATATAATAGTAGTTGTGGATCCTCATAATGCCGTGATAAAGTACAATATAATATGATAAAAAATAGGTTTACAAATGCTTATTGTGCTTACAAGATAGTAACTTAGTCTGAAATGTTGAATATAACAACTGTAGATGGCATATATGAACAAATTTGGCTCATTATTTGGCAAGAAGCTGGTCAGTTTAGTCTCTGTCACCCTGAATATTGCCTAATACGTAGGTACTAATGATTTATAAAGTGTTTATTGAGGAATTACGTAATGACATATCTATAAATGATTTATTAGCATCTATAAGTGGAGCCTTACTGTAAAGTGCTACAGCTAGATTTGATGCCACTTAGTGTCAAGGTTTAAGCAAAAATTTATCATTACATGTCAAGCTCAGAGTATGCGTTCACGAGGATGCTCAGCCACAAACGTACCAAATTTTAGCCGATATTTGTCGAGTTACAGCCATTTATGTGTTTCCAAAGTTTTCCATTGGTTGTGGCAGCCATCTTAAACTGGATTGATTCTAAAAGTTAAATAGTTTTAAATATTCTCACAAAAAAACAATTGTCTGAAAATATCCTGATGCATGCTCAAAACTCTAACAAATTGAAGTCAGGTCCTCTGGACCTGTTAGTTTGAGAGAGGAGTGAGGGAAGCCAGCTTTGAGAAGAGAGACTGTCCATCATTAAACAGGGGTGGAGGCCTCCACGTCCACTTGTCATGCTCTTACAACGCTGTTATTGCTAGTATCACTCAGCCCTGTGAATAGCAAGTGACCATCAGAGCACTTACAATCGTTCATTAGGCTGATGTTCCCAGCGGCTTCGAATGTTACCAGCCCATTAAATGGACGTTATTGTCTCCTACCTCCTAGCAGTTTTAAAGTTTCCTTTGTATCGCCGATACGCAGCGACGTGGACATAAAACAGGAAGTGTTTTTGTTTTTGTCAGCTTTATGTAACCCTTTTCCTAAATCTAACCTTACACCAGACCCAGAGCACTGACCCTAAACTTAACCCCCTTACCCTTGTGCCTAAACCTAACCCAGACCCTTTATTCCACGCAAGCCTATTATCAGCGCTAACAACGCTAACGACGTACAGGAGTCTGAGCTCTACATATGAGGAAGATAACAACTGATAATAGGCCATTTAATGGCTGATAACATTT
>JARVGQ010000737.1:16869852-16880004 GCA_031762355.1 Hypsolebias martinsi | reverse complement strand
TAGAATAAATATTTCATAATAATGGTGTGGAGAGGATGGCTGTAAGGGGAGAAGGGAGGCCATCAAAAAAAAAAAAAAACCTTTCTCCTCCTTTGTTTTTTCTCATTTTATGTGGGCAGGAGGTTTGGCAAATAATAAATACAAAAAACTGCAATAAATTTCTAAGTGTTTTTCCATTTCCAGGCGTGTTCCTCTTTCTGTGGTCTCTCTGGCTTCGGCGGGCCTGTTTGACACATTATTCTTCACCACACCTGGCCATAAATCTGAGAGAACCACTGAAACCTGAATGGACGTTTGCCTGGAAAAAAGGTGTGAAGCCTTTTCGGGGTTGAGAAATAAGAACTGAACTCCGGATTTATTTATTTTTCTCATTCTGCTGAACTTCTGATGAACACCATTAAAAGAAAGTTAAAGGTCACTCTTCAAACAAACAAACAATCAAACAAAACAAAACAAAAAAATCCAAGTAAATTAATTGACATCAGGCCAGCACAGGCAGCATCAGTTTATGAATTTAATTGGGCTGGAATAAATTATTTTTTTGGACTATGTAATCAACAATAGTACAAGCATGTACTGTAAGAAAACAAATAGTATTCACACTTTGCATTTTAAATGATATGAGAAGTAAACAGATCAGGAGGCACCCAGTGGCTACATTAAGTTGATATAGAAATATGTAACAAGGAAACACACACACAACATATATTAATCTCTTGGACCTCATGAGACCAGTGTTTGTTTTAAAAGCACACAATTATCTGAAACAATTTTCCACCAGATTATCACAAAACATGAGTTTTAAAGAATCATGTCCAGGTGCACAATTCCATCTTGCAGAGTCCCTAATCAGATATATCCAGACATTTTAAAAGGGTTTGAAATGTTAAAGCTCTTTTTTTCATATATTTTTCAACCCTTATGACAATTATGGAAATAAAATTTCTGCAAATGGACATACCAAGTGATGAAATGTTTGAGGTGCTCCGTCGGCCTGATTATTATTGAAAACAGCCCCCTGGTTGTGCAATAATGAAGGGGCAATTATCATTTAAAAATTCTTCAGATACTATCTTTTAGGGACAGGTCAGGACTGCAGGCAGACCAGTCCAGTTCTCGCTTTTTCTTCACCTATACTTTCGTAATTTGCACATAACTTGTTTTTGTAATGTCTTACTGAGAAAATAAGGTTCCTGGAAAACATGATGTCTTAAAAGCATCACATGGTCCTTTGAGTCTGAACGCACGTTTCTGTAATATTTCAGCCCTCACAGAAACCTGCATTAAATGACTGTGCATCCATCTTGCTTTTTGAAGATGTTGCTGATAATTCAAGTTTATTTATGATCAGGGTTATAAAAAACACACCCGTTTTGTTAATAAAAAATAAAAACCCATCTGCAATGCGCTAAATGTTTCTGTTCTTTGTTGGTCGATCTCAGGTAGCCCAGAGACAACATTTAGTTACCGTATTTTCTGCCGTACACGTCACACCACCCTATAAGTTGCATCAGTCCAAATATGTCTAATAAAGTGGAAAAAAATCCATAAATATGTCACTTCGCTGTACATGTCGCATCTATTATGCGTCACTGCTGATGCGTCGCGTTTGTTACGCGTCACCGCTGACAACCCAATTGAATTGTGGTTGAGCAGTTTGCTTATGTCAAAATTGTGAAAGGAGTGGCCCAAGAAGGCCGTGGCATTATGGTATGGGCAGGCATATGTTATGGACAACAAACATTTTATTAGCTGCATTTCGAATGAACTTAGAAACCATGACATCATCCTGAGCCAACTGTTGTGCCATTCATCCACAACCATCACCTCATGTTGCAGTATGTAGCACAGCCCCATGTTGCAAGGATCTGTACACAATTTCTGGAAGCTGAAAGCGTCCCAGTTCTTGCATGGCCAGCATACTCATCGGACATGTCACCCATTGAGCATGTCTGGAATGCTTTGGATCGGTGTGCACAACAGCATGTTCCACATCCTGACAATATCCAGCGACTTCATGAGAAGTGGACCAACACTCCACTGGCTACAGTCAACAACCTGATCATCTCAGGAAATGTGCTGCACAATGTGAGGCAAATGGTGATCACACCAGTGACTGATTTTCTGACCCCCTCGGATCCCCCTAAAACAGTTAAACTACACATTTTAGAGTGGCCTCTTATTGTGGCCAGCCTAAGACACACCTGTGCAACAATCATGCTGTCTAATCAGCATTCTGATATGCCACACCTGTGATGATCTCTGCAAAGCGGAAGTGCTCACTGACACAGATTTACACAAATTTGTGAACAGTCTTTGAGAGAAAAAGGACTATTGTGTACACAGAAAGTTTTATATCTTTGAGTTCAGCTCATGGAAAATTGGAGCAAAAATACAAGTGTTGTGTTTATTTTATTTTTTGATCAGTGGAGTTTAATTATTACATTTTGTTGTGGCTAATTGTTGCCTTTTTACTGTTTGGTTGCCCATTTAAGGCACTATTTAAGGTATTTAACTACTTGGCTGTGGAAAAAACATGATGCTTGTTTCTATTACCAAATGCCATTACAGAGAGACATGAAAGAAGAGCCAATTAAATACAGTATTTTGAAAGTAGTGTTCCCTTCAAATACATGAGTAACTGACATAAGTGTCATGAGCTTAGTTTATTTGTGTTGAGTTTATTTGCTTATTTGCCCTTGTTGATTTAGATACAGTATTCTGAATTCAGTCATACTACTTTGTTATCTTCAAGTCACAGCTATTTTTCCTTCAGTTATCTTTGGCCTTTGCTCTTACACACCTGTTTAACATCTAATTTCCACACCTGCCTGCATTTACTGGTAGTAGTAATAAGTTATTACTCTAACGGGCTCCATATGTTTTCATCTCCTGCTTCTTGTGATTGTAAGTTTGTTCCTTTTGCTGCCCGATCAGCTTTTTATTTTTATTATGGAAGTTCCTGTTAGCAACCACTGTAGCCTCTTCCCTCCATGTCTGCATTTTTTGTTCATATTCACCACTACTGGTGACAGTAAGTTTATTACCTCAATGCTGATCTAGCTAAAACTGGCAAAGCTTATCACATCTACGACTGAATAACAACAAAATGTGTTCAAAGGTACGTAATATATTCATGATGTGAAAATATTATTCATCTCGACAATGAAGAAACCACATATATTATCTGAACATGTCTGAACTTTTCGGCAAGTTCAATGTTTCAGAACTCAATCTTATGCCCTAAATATATATTTACAACTTGTGTGCAACCCTGTGAAAAGGTTAGGAACAATAAGTATCTGACTTGTGGTGGAAAGTATTTTGAATGACCTCAGTTTGGAAAAAAAATTTCAATCGGACTGGATCGACAAGCTGATAGCTAGTCCTAGCAATCCATGACTATACTGGATCACTGCAGTCTTGGAAAAAACATAAAATAAAATTAACGCCACTCCCCACCAAAAAATCAGACCCTTTATCTGAAGGCTATTTTACAACACTTTACACCACAGTCAATTCCACATAAATCTGCTATATCTGCAGAACATGCGAAAGTGCCTTCAGCTAGCTGCTGCTACCAATATTAGTGCTTGCAAATAATTATATGTAATAACAGCGCAATGTAAAATGGACAGAAATGTAAAGATTTGGAAAATTTTGTTCACATCACTGCTATGAAATTGCTGAAGCAATACACTTTGGTCTAATCTTCTCCACTAAGGAATGTGCTTTCTAGTTATGAGATAAAAACTCATTTTAAAGAATGGCTGGCAACCCTAGCTACAGCTATTTGCTGCTGATATTTGCTCTTGCAAATATTTCTAAAACTGACAGGAGTGTAAGGGTTTAAAAGCTTTAATTTTACACCCATTTTCTTAAATCTTAATCTTTGAACTGTTTCCGCATCACAGCAGTGCGTTAGCCTTTAGCTTGTCAGTCAGGCTAAAAAGAGTGGCTCTTTCAGAGAGCTACCTACTACAGGTTGGACATTAATTTTTCATAATCTTTCCACAGAACTCCACCTCTAAAGAGCTGAAGTACTGGGTTAAATGACTTCTGTATGTATAAAGCATTAAAATACTTTAATAAAACCCATAAAAAGTGTTTTTAATTAGTTTTCCAGGTTTGTAATGACACCAGTAACCCTACAGAGTGTCACCGAGGCCTGTCTTTAATAGGAATTCTTGATTATGATTAAGTCACTGACAGCCCTGACCTTTCTGTTTATTTGAACGTTGTCAACAACACGTCTTACTCAACTGTGTGGTTGATAATAGAAGGTGATTCATGGTCCGAAGGTTGGCTTTAGTGTACAGAAGGCTCACCGGCCCGACAAGTGCAGGATCAAGGTCAGTTCCCCAGAGGAACTGGTTTAAAATTACACAATAAGGTTGAGGTTTTGATATACTGTACGTATCGAAAAGATACTCTGTGCATGGGATGGTGAATGTACATTTATGAGAAACTAGGAAATGGAACAAAGGTCTCCTCTCACGCACACTCATCTGGAAGTGGAACCAAGTGGTCTATGGTCTGTCTGAGTGTTTCTCTGTTTAATGGGATGGTTTGTGGCCTTTATGCATGTGCAGTTCACTTCCCCTGTGGGGGAACACAGACAGTGAAACAAAAGACTTCTCCTATCATCCACACAAATACAGTCATTCATGTTTCCACCAACTCAGAGGACTTTATGTTGCATCTTATTTCCTTTTTCAACACCGTACTTACAGCATGCCTAATACTAGCTAGCTGGGATACAATCCCATTATTGCGAGTATAATAAACGACACGATTAATACACACACTGAAGCTTTTCTAACACAAGCCAGATGCTCATGGAGAAGCGTAGGAGATGGAAAAGCTATTTTCATCATTTTCAGGAGTAAATATTTTTTACCAGTTGGACAGAAAATGAAGAACCAAACACCTGAAGGAAAATTATAGCCTCCTGGCAACATTTAGATGCTTTGTATGCAAAGCTCCAAGAAGATAATACATCACTTTGAATACTCATGGCGAAAGAATGATGCTGAAAATGTGAGAGGACCACCATGATTGCTTGTTATAATTCAGCATGTTTCACTTGTGTAATCATCATCCCCAAGTTTTACAAGTGTTTAGACACGCACAGTCCTGTACAACAGCGCAGCGTTAAAAATAGTAATTTTTCAGTACTAGTGTAAATAGCAGACAAGTCGAGCCAAGTGAAAGAAAACTGTTTTATTTTAAAACTAATATCCATAAAACAAAACTCTAATCAGGATAAAGATAACATGTCACAAAGAATAAAACTGTAAGGTTATATGAAAAAAGTTAACACAAACAGCAAAACAAAACCAGTAAAATTGTTAAAAAACAAAAATTATGACCAGCTTTACAAATGAATGGTATGGACACTTCGAGGGTCATGGTGGAAAAAAAATTAGTCATAAAAATCCCTTGTCTAAGTTTATTGCACAATTCAAAATCCGTGCCATCAGTTTAGTTAATATTGTGCAGGAGGATACGCTGACAGGCATCATTCTGTTTGTCAGCGAGGAACACGACAGCGCACTGGATTATAAAACGCATTAAGCCATACAAGTACATTATGACAGATTTTTGAGCGCCCTGTACCACATAAAATTGGTTAGCGGTCGTAAACACAACCAGGATTAATACATAAGGCTCACCGTTGATTTTTGAGAAAATTAAAGGATTTTAAGTGCGCCTTATAGTCTGAAAAATACGGTAGATAACATCAAAAAACTTTATTCAAGGGTCACTAATTGCTAATCAAACCACCCAGACACTGTGAATTAAAAAAAAAAAAAACACCTAAGCCAACAATACAAATACACACCCTAGTTTTAATTAAAACAGCTCATATTAAAGACATCTGACTCTAAGAGCCACAAGTAAAGTAACAAGTATGGCAATTTCCCAAAATTATACAAATGCGCATATTTCTAATTGATCTAGTTTAAGGAGATATAATTAGGTGGAAACAGACAATTTTAATATAGTATTTAAAATAAAACGGTCCGGTGTAACAATTTGTAGATGGTCCCTAAAGCCTCGTTCAATGGCGTCTAAACCACTTTTTAGATCACTGGTCAAGATTATTCTGTGTCACAACAAGAGGTTTCCTACTTCACCCATGAGCGACATGTTTTTGAGAAATGTATGCAGTTGAGAAAACGCTGCAAGTTCATCATGGACCAGCTGGTTCAGACCAGAAGTGGAGTGTAATGGCACATTCCAAGACGGATAGAGAGGTGGGATTTAGAGTTCCAGGCTGGAAAAATAAACTCTACATTTAAAAAAGTAACATTTATAGCACTAGTAGTTGAAAATAGAATCTAATAAAACAAGTGCCTCTGAAGGAAATACTTTGCCCAACAGCAGAATGACTTTGTCCAGATATATCTCCTTGTATCCTGTCCAGCACAAACAAATCCTCTTCCTGCGGGAGCAGGATAGCCATCGAATCCCTGCGTGCTCCTCACTCAGGATATTTCATTCTGTCTGCTTCGTTTCGTCTGTCCCTGTGCGCTCTTCCTTCCTCTCTTCCTTGTGCATTTAATTCTTTCTTGACCGTCCTCCCTGCTTGTTGCCTCTCAGCTCAGAGGATGTTTACATCACCGAATGACTGATGGGTTATAAGGACACCATCTAACCTTGAACAGATCTGACAAGGGAGCAATATCAAAATACATTTGTAAAATAAGCTTGGAGTTGTAGTCTTTGTAATTGGACTAAGAATTTAAAGTTGATTCATCTACCGGGGGCTTATTGTGCCTCTTTTAAAGAAAAGTTTGCTTGTTTTTAAAGGGGTATTGTAGTGAGAACTTATGAGCAATCAGTGTCTTACCTGTAGTAGAAACCAGGGGGTAAGTCAAGCTAGCAGCTACTAAAGAGCAAAATCCTGTTATTTAAAACAGCTCACATCTTTCAGTCTAATCACATGTTGCACTGGGTTCTTTTATATTTAATTCTTTTTCAACACATTGATGTGCATTTTGCATTCAAGTAAGGAAAAATGTCTGTCACCGTTAGCATAAAAGTCTGCTACATTGCAGTAAATGCTGTTTTTTTTCCACCTGTTTTCCTTTTTCTGTTTTGTTACAGGAGTACATTGAAAAAAAAAAAAAAACCTGCATGGGATAGTTTTTATTATTTTTTTTTCCCTTCCAAATTTTGCCCGTTGGCTTTTGCACCAAACATGCAAAACCATATGTTCAGATTACTCTTGACCCTGGTTGGACAAATCTTTAGTTCATCAATCCAGGCTCAATTAAAATTTATTCCTCCAAAGTGAAGCAGCTCATCAGTCTATCTACAACATGTAAGATGTTAACTAAAACAAGACGATACACTTCAAATAATCTGTAGGCACATATGAGCTATACTGCCTGAAAGCCAGGTGCTTGGCCTTCTAATAATTAATTTTTTTGTGTTTTTAAACATTTATTTATTACAATAAAGTTTTCTAAATATTCAGCTATTGCTCTAATCTTCTCTTCTCTGGGTATTGTGCGTACATATTTTACCAATTACATAATAAGGCTGAATGCTTAATCAATACCAGAAAGGGGTTTGGTCCAAGGTTACAACTGAGCCCTATTTCTAAATAGCTTTTTATAGTAATATATGGAAAACCAAACAATATTTTAATTTTAGAGCTTCTCTGGCCTCCTGTATATAACATTCAAGTAATGCGTTCAGACAGAGGTTGTTACAAAGTGATAAAACAGTCTCTGTTCACAGGATAATTCCATGCCTAATTTAGGCAAATGTTGCTAAAAATAACCTTTGGATAGAAGCGTTGGTCAAGATCAACTATAATATATTCAAGGAGATGTATTTAATTCAGAAAGCAGGGCCTTTCTCATTGTTATTAGTTTTTTTTTTTTTTTTTTAACATATTTTGCCTAAAGAGTCACACAAAACATGCATTGGACTGATTAGCTGAAAACAGGATGGTTTTAGTGTTAAAACAAAATAAACTAGAGAAATTGTATTCCCTGTGAAATTGCAGTGTATGAGCGTTGAATTTGAACATCTGACATTTGCTAAAAGCAGGAAAATAAAAGCAGAAAGTGGTAGAAAAATGGCTGAAATGTGTAAAACAACGAATGGAGCAGAAATATAACAGAATAAGCTGATACTGGCAGAGAGAGGCTGAATAGATTGCAGATCATTTGAAATTAGCAAGAAAAAAACTGAAATGAGCAGGAAAAAGCTCAAATTTGCTAAAAATGTGGATGAAAAAGCTAAAAAAAAAAAAGAAGAAAAAATAAAACAGTAGAAATTAGAGGCTAAAACAAGAAGTTGAAATTATTCTAAAGATTATCAAAAGGTGGAAATGGGCAAAAGATACCTAAAAATAGCTGCAGGGAAGAAGAAAAAAATCTGAATTTAGAAGAAAAAAGCTGAAGCAGCTGAGAGGAGCTGAAGGTAGCTGAAATTAACGCCTACAAGCTGAAAAATGCAGAACCAGAACAAAATGTAGTTAATGAGCAAAAGGTTTTAAACAGATCAAAAGGTTTGATATCCATTTATTATCAATGAAACATGCCTGAAAAGCAATGTACTTAAATTGACACCAACACTAAAAGCCATAGCAGAAATGTACTGAATGAGCTGAACGTTTTGATGTATGAATTGTTGAAATTGCACAAAAATTGCAAAACGTGCCAAAAAACATAAAGAAAAATGGATCTCGTTAGTGTGAAGGATTTAAAAAGCATTCAACGTTTATTACTCAGCCTTGTTTTAAACACGAGGAAGGATTCATCTGTGTGGAAAATGACGTCTTTGCTTAAAAGTTTTTTTTTTAAGTTCAGAGCGACATATTTGCTTTAAAAAAAAAATTCCAAGTGACAATTGAAAACCAAGTGCTTCCTTCTAAAATATAATGAATATAATTCAGAGTGTTTTATGTGTGGAGGTAAAGGTATGTTCACTTCAAAGTCTCCATACATTCACAGACGCCTTGTGAAGAGTCACAATGATTCAGACATGCTCGGCTTTACAGACATTACTAAATGAATATGTATGAAAAGAAATGTGCCTGTTTCGACCTGAGATGTGCTTTTTATTGGAAGAAAAAAAAGCCTCCACTCCTCCACACACTGTGTGGTCTGGGGGGACATTAATCAAAAAGATGAAAAAAAAAAGAAAAAAGGTAGGAACATTTTTACGTTTCAAATTTGCTGCTTTCAAAAGCCCCTCTATTATTTCTGCCTCATGTGGGGCTGGAAGACAGAGGAGCGCAGGACACGATGAGTCAAGCGACAAACGGGTGGTTAGGAATTCACTCAGCCTGGAAACCCATCATTACTAGAAATATGAAAGTATAACTTACACTACAGCCAATTAACCTGACCTCGGGATTTAATGTTGGAGTAGGTTACATGCAAGACATTTTTGCACCATACGTTGAACAACTGAAAATGTGATGCTCGACCCTGAGTTTAGATGAGCTACGTGCAATTAGCATTTTATAAAAGAGGAGGCAGCTTATTAAAAGTCAATGAAAAAAAGGCTCCGTTAAACAATCGTAAAAGCTGCAAACATTAATAGAAATTCCAATGACTAACTATACAAACTTGATAACCATGCTTATACTCTGATGTAGTTTTAAAAAAAATCATTAAGTGCTGATCTGTAAATTGATTTAAATGACACTGTACGAGTAGAACAGGTCTCATTCATCTGTGGATCATTCTCTTTTCAGGGGTCGCCACAGTGAGTCATCCTCCTCCATCTCACTTAGTCCTCTGCATCCTCTCCTCACTCCAACTACCTCCATGTCCTCTCTAACTGCATCCATATATCTCCTCTTTTGCATTGATTCTGGCAGCTGTATTTCTAATATCCTTCAACCAACATACTCAGGATCTCTCCTCTGGACGTGTCCAAACCATTTTAATTCAGTTCTTCAACCTGTGCTGTACCTTTGACGATCTCATACCTAATCTTACATCATACTTTTATCATGTGGATTTTTTTTCTCCATCCACTCCATCCTGCCTGGACTCTCTTCTTCACCTCTTTACCACACTTCCCATTTTCCTGGACAGTGGATCCCAAGTACTTGAAGTCCTGCACCTTTGTGACCTCTGCTCCTTGTAGCCTCACTGTTCCACTGGCCTCCCTCTCATT
>JARVGQ010000737.1:16838548-16851084 GCA_031762355.1 Hypsolebias martinsi | reverse complement strand
TTAAGAGTTTAGAACATTGCAAGAGTGTGGGAAGGGTTTCTAAAGCCTTAAAATATATATAAATACTAAAATAAATATAACGTTGCTACTTTGCAGAACGTAAACCCCGCAATAAACGAGGGACTAATGTATTTTTAATTTTCAGTATAGATGTCTGAAATCAGAATTCATGTCCTGGTTTTGGGCTGTAAAAGGTCACAAATATTATTTTATTTACTTTTATTTACCAGTACCTATATTATTATATTTACTTTGTCTTTTTATATACCTAAGCCTTTTGAAATGCAGAGAAAAAGTTTGTAATGAAAGCAAATCAAGTGACTCTGTGTTTATCACCCAGAACACATGTTAATGTAATTATGCTCAGTCTTTCAAACCAATGAATATATCACAGCCTGTTTTATAACTTGTTTACTACATTATAACTGGCTAACTAAATATGACTGAAGATCTAACCTCCAGGTCTGCATCTTCATCCACACTTTGAATGCTTTGGAAGGCCAAGGTGTAGATCTCCAAAGCCTTGGCATGGAATGCCATT
This sequence comes from Hypsolebias martinsi, assembly GCA_031762355.1. Classification (NCBI taxonomy): domain Eukaryota; kingdom Metazoa; phylum Chordata; class Actinopteri; order Cyprinodontiformes; family Rivulidae; genus Hypsolebias; species Hypsolebias martinsi. The sequence goes on along the minus strand of JARVGQ010000737.1, from coordinate 16,850,543 downwards.
TCTACTGTCACAAACTCGCCAAAGACTTTCTGTATGAGAAGAAGACAGAGGTAGTTTAACACTAGACTCAGAAAGAACGTCAATGAACTACAACTGTGCAAAATGTAAAAATGTAAACAAGTAGTAAACAAGAGCAGTTTCAAACCGCTTAAAAGAAGTTGAAGTAAGAATGTAAGAGAAGGTCCTCCATGTTTAATTCACTGTGGACAGAAAGTGCGATGCAGCGAACCTTGATGTCCAGGATCTTCTGTCTCTCAAACTCATCTATGTTCTCCTCCAGTTGCTTGGTGGTCCTTGTGGCATCCATGGTGGCTCTCTGAAGTTCACTTTCAGCCTAAAAGTATCAACATTTATACAACACATGCTGTGCTTTAAAACAAACTAAAACATTTCCCTTCGTATACTTATGACTTAATTGTAATGAAGAAGAGAAGTGAAACGAAACTGATACTCGGACAAAAACACATTTTTGAACAAGCTTCATTTTCAATGAACAAATGCAGAGATCACATGGAGCACACCTGAGACTGAACGTTGTGGTTAAGGAAACACAAAGATACAACATTTATCAGACTTCTTTGTACGTCTGCAGATACTGAACTACAACTGTGTTTGACAAACTAAACCAGTTCTAATTTACATAAAATTTAGCACTGATACACACTGTTGCTATAATATGAAGTTTCTCTGCCTGTTGGATAAAAAAGTTAAAGAACTAAAAAGAAACAATGCAAGGATACAATAATCTGTCTGTCTGAAGGGCTTCTCAGTCTGGTCCTCTCAACCCGAGCCATCTGTTTGGCTTCTCTGTCTCTGGCACTTTGAGTTGTCTTCAGATCCTCCTGCACGTACACACAGACACACAAAAGAACAGGGATCCTTATAAGAAACAACTAGAGTTGTTTTCTGTCTTATTAAAGAAAGTTAGAGGCTTCATCTGTCTATTAACGCAAACCTTAGGATCACATTTTACCCTCATGGCTTTAGTTAAATATAACTTTGAAAGTGACCCAGTGCACACACAGTATTTGCCATTTGCACAAGATCGGCATTATTTTTAAAGATTCATAATAAAAGTTCAATTAAAGTTGTATAAAAAGAATGCTAACCAACACAATATTGTGCTGCACACCACAACTTATTTTAGTTTAATTTAATAACATTTAGGTAGCTATGATTAGTTGATTAGGCTTAGATATGTTGGTTATAATGCAGTGGCATGGTGGTAGAGTCGGTAGAGCTGTTGCCTATCAGCAAGAAGGTCGCCAGATAAAACCCCGGCTGGGCGCCTTTCTGGCTGAGTATGCATGTTCTCTCCGTGCATGCATGGGTTTTCTCCGGATCCCTAGCTGTGAGTGAGAGAGTGAATGGTTGTTTGTCTCATTTGTCTCTATGTGGCCCTGTGATGGACTTGGACCTGTTCAGTGTGTCCCCCACCTCACACACAGTGACTGCTGGATATGGGCACTAGTGACCCTCGCAACATAAAAAGGAAGAAACAGATAAAGATGGATGGATGATTATAATGCAGTTCATGAACAATACACTAACTGCAACAAAACTAATTACCGTACTGCAGATTGATGCTGGCAAAACTTAAAACGCTACTGGGAGTTCAACATTGAGATAATACTGTCCTCTTGTGGTCATGCCATAGCACTGAAAAACAGCTCAACACCCTCAATCTTCCTTTTAGTAAATAAATAAATTAATATACCACATTTCTTTTAGCTGCAGCTGTGTTTGGTTTATGTGTAAGTTAGTGTTGAGGTCAACACAGCTGCAGATGATGAGAACACTTACCCTTTTACGCTTCACCACAGCTCCATAGCTTTTTAATGGCTCGATGACTTTCGCTTCCAGTCTTTCCACCTGCAAATCAAATTCACACAACAGGTTTCAAAACAAATTCAGACGGTGTGAATATGAGCATCATCGGTAAAGTCCACCTCAGCTTGACGGTAGTCCTGAATCTTGGCCAGGTGTTCAGCAAACTGCTTCATCCCCCTCTTGAGATCTGGGGTCTCCGTGTCGGCATAAGTGCCAATTTCTTGGACCAGGAGGTCTGCTTTGTCTCGCAGCCCGGCTGTTTTGCGAGCGTAGGCAGCGAACAGTTGGCACATATCTCCAAAGTGTTTCTCCACATTGGTGATGTTCTCCTGAATCCTCCTTGTCTGGTTATCTCTGGAAAGGATGAATTGCATTATGACAACAATAATCAGTTGAATAAAAGCTCATATAAGTGCTTCTGTTATTGCTTGCCACCTAAAGCCTTGTCTGTACTGTTAGCAAAATATCTCATGAATCACTGAAAGTATTTGAATAAAACATTCTGAAATGACTCATTAGATGAACATCTACAACTTCCAGACTTTTGGAGAAAACCCAGTTCAAGATAGCTGCCACAACAAAGTAATCTTAGCAAACATAAACACGCTAATTATGTCAATTTAACAGATATTGACCTAATATTTGGTGAAGTAGTAGCTGAGACTAATCCCCAACTTATATCGTGAGTGTTGCCTTATCAGAACTGTGCTCAAAACTTTGGCATACCTATTAGGGTCAATTCTGTTTATTAGCTAAATATCTTATTCGAATAGAACTTTCAAGAACTAGTTCATGCATTTATCTCTACAAATTATTAACTTTTGGAGTCAGTTCACGTTAAGAGACCACTGCCAACCGATCTTACAAAAAACAAAAATACCTATAATTCAGTCAGTTTGGAATTGTGTTCAAATTTGCAGTGCATTAGTAGTGATTTATACTCCACCAAATGTGGCAAAATTTGTACTCATTGATGTAGCTGCGTGACAAAAATTGTGTCTTTTTGTTCTTGCACTGCCTCCAAGAACCCGTTTTGTGCACAAGATTTTGGCAGAACACAAAAACTTCCATCCATCCATCCGACGCCAGTCAGCCATCACTGTACGAGAGGTGGGGGACACCCTGGACGGGTCCAGTCCATCACAGGGACATGAGACAAACAACCACAATTCACTCTCTCACTCACACCTAGGGACAATTTAGAGCTACCAATCAACCTAACATGCATGTTTTTGAACATTCAAACTCCACCCAGAAAGGTTCCCGGCCGGGATTCGATCCAGCGACTTTCTCACTGAGAGGCGGCTGCACTACAAACTGCTCCACCGTGCTGCCCCAAAAACTTCAGTAAATGTATTGAGGTAAACGTTGCCGTGGTAATAGATGAGTCATTCACATCACATTCTGAGCCTGACATCTTCTGATATTTCATGGGATCATCAATAATGTTGTATTAAAAGTTTAATCAAAACGGCTCCAACTCATATGTCATCATGAAGTGATTTTAATTTAAAACTCTGGCATGAAAGGCGGCGGGCGATATGCATTATTTTGAAATGTTCTAGGCCTTGAAATTTATATTGGGAAAGGCATGATGAATTATGTTAAAAAAAACCACACACAACAAGTTTGACATTTTTTCAACTTGGAGTCATTTACAGTTATAGTTCAACCCGTTGTATCCATCCAACAATTGCTGATTTAATGCGCACAATACTGTATTCATAATCCCTCAGAAGACACAGTTAAATTATGCTAGTTCGTCGGTTTCTTCTTATGTTTAGTCGTTTTTACAGAGTACTTAAAAATAATGGCCAACATACAGTTCATAAATGTAAAAAAAGAAGCAGTAAAAGCACTTAACATTTTTGGCTCTGCCTGTGAAAAAAACACACAAAATGTTACCTCATCCAACGATGTCCTTGTTGGCCGTTTTGCGTGAATTATTGTTTTTAAATGTTTGAGCGTGTTAAATATTTATTTACCTGGCTCTGGCATCAGGAGTACGACTCATATCCGCCGACAAACAGTGAATGAAATGTTTTCTATGAGCAACGACGTCTTTTAGCACCTCGCTATCTAGCTAGCAGCTGTTAGCAAGCCATTCTGCCGTTTCCATGGAGTTCACGGCATTTCCGCTTAAGAGATTGCATTATGGGAGATTGAGTTTTGTTTGCTTTCACGCTTTTCCTTGTTTCCTCGAAGGAGCTTGCAGAGGGAAGATAACATTCATTCAACATTTTTTTATACAGGCTAGCCTCGTTGAGCCACGGGGACTCATTTACAAGAGGGACCTGTTGCACTCACACCTAGGGTCAATTTTTATAATTAGTTTTAAAGCCTAAAAGTAAAATTTTAATTGATGTCAGGGAATATTTTATAGCTTTTTAAACATTTTAGTTAAAAAAAAATACATTTTAATTGTAATCTCATGGCTTTACTTTTTAAAAACAATATGATTTTACAGTACAGCTTTGTTTGGTTCCATAGTTGGACCCCCCTGGCAGGTTACGTAATTTATTAAACCCTATTATTTCATTTATAAACTAATCAATTCTTTAAATGTCATTACTAGTTTAAATAAGGTAAAAATATGTATATATTTTACATGTTATAGCCATTGCATCAATATGTCTCTAGTTTAAGGAACCATCATATAAAATTTCATATTAATGCCTAAACTCTCTCTGTTTCTGATTTACAATCAAAATGTCAATTAATTGATCATTTTCTTTGGCTTTTGAATGTAAAAAAAAAAATCATGTTTAAGATAAAAACTATTATAGAAAATATTTTTTTGATAAGTATCAGATAAATGAGCCAATTAATTAAAAATAATTCAAAAAAGTTTTCTGAAAATTTCACATTCAAATATATATCCCTGCTTTTTTGGTTTCTTTAATTCTAAAAATAGATTAAGGTTCTGTGCAACAAAGAGGGTTACAAATGCTCTGTTTCTGAACTTGTGCCAACAGCAGACTCTGTGATCACTGAAATGAATGGAGGCCTTATTGTAATTCTCTCTGTGTTTAGGAATGCATGAATGTCACCAGCTGTCGCGTCTGCTCCTCTGTGGAAAATGTCCAAAATTCTTAATTATCACGCTTAATCATCCATGGAATTGAAGCAGGGGAGATTCCACTGTAACAGACTGGAGATGTAAAACACAGCCGTTGCATTGAGTTTTGTGCTTGGGATCCCCGGAGAACTTGGTTTATACAGTCTGGTAGAGCTGATATGAGCATAAATGACTTTAAAAAATAAGCCTGTGGTAGAATCTTAGCATTGTATTGGCTTATCAATAATTAAAGCTGAAGGTTTAAATTGTTTAGTGTTTTAATCAAAAGCTAATGTGTATCCTGTATGTTTTGAGGCATATAACTTTTTAAATCAAGCATTATGAGATGTTACAAAAATATGCAGCATTTGGAGACGTTTTTGGCCTCTCTTATGTCTTTGTACAGTTTTTAAACAAATAAAAACAAACAAACAAACAAACAAACAAACAAACAAAAAATGAAAAGCCAGACTCTCCTGCAGCCTTTTAAAATGATTTTGAGCAATAGATTTCCAAAGTTTCAGAAAATATTTGAAAGTTTTCATTTTGGTAGTCACACTGAGAAATGCATCACTTAGTTGAGCCATAAAATATAGTTTGAAATTATAGTCTGAATTGAAAAACAAACAGTGGAAATCTATCTGTCATAAACTGGCCTTTTAAGACCTGAACCTGAGCAATATAACCTGTATAAATAAAGGTTAAATGAAAGAATGACTATGAAAGTAGGATGGGATAAACATAACAGGAGACAACATAAAAGCAGTACACATCCAAAGAACATCAGAATGTCAATTTAATTTAATTCAATACCATTTTGTACACTGGTGCACAATGATTATATATCAATAACTGATGATCTTTCAAATATTCACTGATGCTGACTGATTTACAAAGCAACACCACCAGCAAAACATTTTTTTTTTGGTTTGGTGTAGGTGCATACCCTAACCATATGGGGGCAGTGCAGCTTCATTTTTGGCTTGCACATATTTGCATGGTTACAAGTGGGTTCTCCTCATTTTCATACATAAAAAATATCCTTCTGACTCAATTTTTAACATAACGTGTTTACAATATTCAGCATTCCCTAGTAACCCAAAACAACATTTAAAGTATCTAAACACGACAACACACACGGTAGAACAGCTGCCCGTCAGTCTGGTTTTTTTTAAAGAATCCTATGGCTGTTAAGTAATTTGCCTTGGCTGCTTGTAAATGTTTTCAGCATTGATGTCATATTTTCTCCCCCTCTCACATTGTGCATGTGACTTTCCTAAAGAACAGATGGTGCTGTTTCCAAAGTAAAAATTAATATGTAAAAGGTTGCGGCCACCTGCAGCGTTATCTGCTGTTTTATACTCCTCACAGCCTCTTGCTGTCTTCATCTGTCTGCATCCTCTTCAGTCCTCAGCTCTGTCTGTTTTTTCACTTTGTACTGCAGCGGCAGGACAGCACTGGCCTGCTGAACAGATTGGCAGTGACATATGTGAGATGTGGAGGTGCTTGATGGGGCAGCCAAGTATCCCCACCCCCTATCAAGCTGACAAATATACATGTGCGTTGAGGCTTTTCTCTTTGAGGTATGGTGTGCACACCCCAGACGTCAGACTCTCCTTTCCCATCAAAATCAGTTGGGAGTCTGTTTGAGGCATGATGCTCAGGATTATGAACAGTGTGATATCTTGTTTGCCTCTTGATGCATAAAATTAAGTTACAAGCCAAGAGTCAATATCTCATCATACTGATTTGAGCTAACTTTGCTGATCTCTAAAAGAAATTAGCTCAAATTTGTATAGCTCCAGTGGGAAATACACCTTTTTCTTCATACTTTGTTGTCGAGTCTTTCAATTGAAAATCGACTGATTTTCTTAGGCATGTCAATCGCCAACCTCGAGTATTTTCTATTAAAATAAAGCAGGATTCCCAAATCTTTCGAATTGGTGGTGAAGATGTCAGTTTTGTTGCGCTGAACTTTTAAATCAGACAAGATTTTGTTCCATCAGTAAATAAAACCCAACTACTATCATAGACTTGTTCCTTTTCTTAAGTTTTACAAGACGAGATAGCTGGTTCTGTGGAAAGATTATGAACAAACAACATCTTACCTGTTGTAGGTAACGCTTTGAAGAATCTCAGTTGGAATAAATATAATTTATTTTTGACTGTAGGTCTGTAGGTTGTGCATGTGCATATTTGTCTTTTTCAAATTTGTATATTCTGCTTCTTTTTGATTATTCATGTGCATTTTTTTCTGTACAGTTAGAAAATGCTACTGGATGCCTCGAATTCCACCCCCTGGGATTAATAAAGTACCCGCCTGCCTGCTTGTATAGATGAGCTAACAGCTAATCTGGACCAGGACCAAAGTGGATCGCTGCCATTACAAAACAACTTCCATCTCATAAATTTCACAATAGTTCAAGCTAATGCAGTTTTACAAACTAACTGCTGTCAATAATTTACATATAAATCTATGGTTGTTTGCACCCACAGATAGCAGTAGCAGCTAGCTGCAGAACTTTATTTGCAGCGGTTGGGACTTCCTGCAGGAATATCAAGATATTTTAGCAGAAACAACCGTGTACTATGGAACTGATGGTGTAAAGGTTTATTTAAAAGTGCCATACATTTTTAAAATTAAAGGTTCTTGACATTTCTGTTCCACTTGAACCATTCATTAGTTCATCAGTGCATTCAGAATTAAACTCTTTTTCCATTGAGGTTGATCAAAGAGCAACCTATAGCAGGTAAGACACTATTTGTTCAAAATCTTTCCACAGAGCTGCACTTTAAACTATCTGAACAATCCTTTTTTTGAAAATGTACAGTAGCTTGAGTTGTTTTCACAGATATTTAATTCTGTCCACATAAAACCACCATGAACGCTCCATGAAAATCAGTTATTCCCCTTTAACTCAAGCAACCTTGAACAAAAACCCTCACTCCATAGTTAAGCGGGTGCTTGAAGGGCAAACCGACACGGGCACGGTCCAGTGCTTTTATTGACCCACTGAAAACCCTCTTCGTGTCTCCGGGGGCTCGGAGCTCAGGTTAGGGTCTTTGTTGTCTGCGTTCATTAGTGTCTGCTTGGCCATCTCTGCCTCTCTCTCTCTTCCTCCAAACACCTCTTTTGCAGACCGTCTTTGCTGCTCTTTTCCCTCCCCCAAGGACGTGGAGAAGAAAATGTCACCAGAGCAAATTAGAGGGAGCCTCCAACACTGCCTGTCAGTTTCTGTTTATTCCACAGAGTGACGACATCACACGAGGAAGTTTCAGAAAGTTTATTAGTAAAACTTTGCCTGACACAGGTATGACACTTTATGACCTGAGTAAAAACAAGAACTTTAAGTCGTTTAGTAATTATTATTTTTTTTAACTTAATTTCAGGTTAGCTTTTCTAAATTAACCAGAAAGAAATTTTAACTTTTGTTTATTACTGTTATGTTTCAGCTTTACTACATTTTATGTGATGTATGTACATAAAAATGTTTGTATATGCGTTTGGCTGTATCACTTTATGTTTTATTCATAGCTTTTTTCGTATTCATAGCCTTCTTTACTTGACTGAAACACATCAGTCAAAATGATTTCTCTCTTCCTCTGGCGTTATTCACTTTAATGCATTTAAATGGGGTGAGAGGGACTGTAGGCCGACGTTCATCTTTACAAACAGACAGCTTAAATGCATGTTAACTTTAGGGGCAGTAAAAGGTCTCGCCATTATTCCTCCTAATCTGTACAGTGTGTATCCATTAGGAGCTGCTCAAGCACTTCCAGAACTTCTGACCCACTGACCACAAAAAGGCCTTAATTGAAAATGACTTCAGACTGGGTGAAAGAAGAAGAGGTTGGTTGAGGGAATATTACGGGTGAAAAGACAGTGTGAGCTTCATGCTCAGACCCTCTCTACAATACAGATATTTTTAAAAATGGAATGGAGAAAATTGAATTATTCTGCTGTGTTTAATCCTCTTTTTTTATTGCAACTTGAGTTTATGGTAAGAAAAACAGATTTACTTATTTTATTTTATTTTTTGCATTATTTTTTTTTTTTTGGTGTTTTTGTGTGAGCTTGAAATAAGGAGTTTTTGAGAACCATGTCATAATAGCACATATTTGTTACTTTGGGCCCTGGAAACTAAAACAACAATGGAGCTGTTTCAATGGTTTCATTGTATTTATTTATTTATGTATCAGTCCTTCTGTCCTAAAATAGAAATATAGAGACAATTGTTAAAAAAATAAATAAAAGAAACGTTACAACAGTTTTTTTTTTTTTTTTCCCAAAAATCTTCAGCCAAGCTAAGAACATTCTTTCTCTGTGTTTTGATGTGTTGTTAATAAACACTCTCGCCACCTACTGGCTTGGTTGTGGTAGTTCAACATCTGTGCTAAAATAATTAGTTTTTAATCTATTCTCTGGTCACTTTTCTTCCATTTATTATTCATTGCAGCACACTGTCTTGAGACACAAGAAACATTTATAGGAGTACATTTTTGTGCCAGTTTTTCCCTTGTGTAATCGTGAAAGAAAATACAAGATTTGACAGATATTTTAAGAGTGACAAGTTGCTATTATTGTTTAAATATTTCTTGCTGCTTGTGTATGAGCTAAAGTGTCAAGTTCATGCACATTACTCTTTAAAACTTTATTTGAATGTGAAATTTTTCATTTTCTGTGCCTACTTAAAAAAAATGCACGCCATAACCTCTGCTGCGAACAGTTGAAATATGGTATGCAGAGCAGAACGTGATGAGTAAGTCATCAAATGTTTCTTTTTTTTATTCATTACACATCACTACTATAAAATACTGTACAGAAAACCCTCCAAACATTTTTTTGTTCATTGACCTTGCCAAGCAGCTTGATTAACACAATTACAAAAAAAAAAAAAAAATCAAATACCATTTTGAGAAAGAAATCAAGCTCAGATCATTTCACCTTTTATTAAAAAAAATATATATTTTTTTTTGTTGAAAAGAAGATTTCACCTTCTGTTTATACTACATATAAATATGTTGAAAAGCTGAAAAGTTGCCTGATCCACAGCATGCGATAGAAACAATATCCACATTAGGTTGTCTAAGTTTTCTTTGAGGCGTCAGAGATTATAAGACACTATTTTCACAGCAGACCATAAGTCGAAGATGTCCACTCACATATGAACGAGCCCAAAGACACTTTAATAACAATGAACAAAATTCAGGAATTAATTACGGGAAGTGTCATTGAAAACAACTCACCTTTTGTTGTATAAGTCCAATGTATACTACCTTAAAAAAATGAAACATATCTTTCTGTCTAAAGAAAATCTCAGACCTCATGTTTATAATAAAAATGCAGAAATATTACAATTGTACACAATAACTTCATATCACAGTGTGACAAAACATCACCCCTAGATTGGCGAATGATGCTCTCTGAACACAGTTTTCTTTGTTGTTAGACTTTCTAGCACAAAATCAACGTTTGATGTTGACAGTAGCAGAATAAAACAGTAAAAACAGATCAATTGTTGTGGGATTTGGGGCACAACGTTATAGTGGGTTTGTGTGAAATATAGGCTACTATGTCATAATTTTTATAAAAAAGCTTTTTATCTCAAGACCACAGAGAACCACCAAAAAAATAAGAAGCTAAGAATTTTCTCTTTGGAAATTGTTTAAAATAATATTTTCTCACCAAAACCTTCATTTGCATGTGAACAACAGGTCAGAACTGCAGAAAATCTTGTTTTTACAAATGTCCTGTGCAGTCGATGTGCCACAGTCTAGTTCATTTTAATGCGATAAACCACAGTAGAGGTCAATCAGAATGCATGAACGATCAAGCATAGACTGTATACAGGAGATATTAGTGATGCTATGGTGGGTCATAGTGCATCATTTTTATTGCAATCATTGATCAACATACATTTTTTGTTCAAGCCGAGTATGATTGTATTTTGGGCCCATTTTATCATTTCAGGTTTGTTGTAGTGTCACTAAATGACACCAAAGTATAGCAAGTGCACAATGCATTTAATCTGAAATAACCACAATCCTTAGACAAAACCATTTAAATAAACTATTTTCTATACAGTCTCTTCGTAAAGCAAAGATCAAAGAAAAAAGAAGATGAAAAGAAAGAAGACGGAAGATAGAAGTCCATTTCCAAAGTGTTTCAGCACAACCGGATGAGAGCGGCCACTGTCCTTCTGCCATCAATATGCAAATGGGAAAAAATGGCCCTTGAGTGCGGGGAGCAGTTCCCTAAAGTGCATTCATTAGCCACCATTAGCATAATTGATTCCCAGTACTGCCATAAAACTGGTCAGTCCTCTTGCTCACGGGGAGCAGGGGTGGGGGCTCCTCTGGGGACTTCACGAGCTAACTTCAATCATAAATCATTAAAGGACACGACTTGCCAATGGACTGTGCCAAAGCCCCAGAGACACGGGAGGAACGGTAATACTGTCACTGATGTCTAAATCATCAATGTGACATATAAGAACGCCAAAGGGCTGTGATATCCTACAATCCACCTCCCCGTCTCTTTTTGTTAAACTACAGTCTAAAAACGCATCTGCAGTATAATTAGATATAGTGTTGTGAAAAGTTATTGAATAGTTGCCATATTTTACTGATATGAACTTTATGGCAGGATTGTAAAACTCAAAAGGATTGTTCAGATCAGTTAAAGCAGGTTTTTGTGGAAAAGAGAAGGTATGGGCAGTAAATATCTTACCTGTTGTAGATAGCTATTATAAATGGCCTCAGCTTAGGGAAATACAGGTAGTCCTCGGGTTATGACGGTCTCGGGTTACGGCGTTTCGTAGTTACGATGGCATCTCCCTTCTTCACGTTACACGGTTACGTTTGGTTTTACGTCAGTTTTACGTCGTTTTACTTCGGTTTTTACATCGGTTTTATGACGGTTTTACGACGTTAAACATCGTAACACGGCGACGCAGCGGCGCAGCGGTGGAAGAATACAGTTATGCGGTGCAGCAGCGGAGGAATATGTACTGTACGGAGGAGGACGGCGTAGCTAGCATCCCGGTAGGCCATTAGCTCTTCATTAGCCCTTCATTATGGCTCCCAAAATGCAAGGAGGACTCTTCT
>JARVGQ010000737.1:16704784-16715573 GCA_031762355.1 Hypsolebias martinsi | reverse complement strand
TATATAAACTGTGTGTATATATATATATATATATATGTATATATATATAAATATATTATTTATTTCTTACAGGTCTCTCCTGTAGATGAGTCCTCGTGACTCAACGAGACTAACATGCATAAATAAAAGTTGAATTAATATATACTTAATGTGCGCGTGTGTGTGTGCCCTTTTCTAAACGTGGACAGGCTATGTGTCACTGAGATGAACTACATGTTGGGAAGGACTCCACATTGAATCAGATGCTGCGTTATTAAATCATACATGGTTTGTAGCACATACATTTGCAGCAACGGGCATGACATTTCAGGTCGTTTGACATTTTTCTTCCACCTGCCAGCAGTCGCTCTCTTGCATTAGCTCTGGAAATGAATCAGGCAGTAGCTCTGTATGAGCCGCCAGCATTACCTTAACAGTAATCCACTGGAGCTGAAGTTTTACCTACCAACCAGTGATAAATGAGCCAGACGCCCAGCACCCAAAAGCTGCTCATTAGCCATGTAAGGTTTGTCACCAAGAATAATTAGGCTTTGCCTGCAACTAGAATTTGCACCATCTTACACATATACAAGGCATGCACAGATCTGCACTTTCCCACTCTTGAAGCAATGGGAAACACTCTAATATGTGTCATGGCTGTTTACAGAGACATGAATCATAATTATAAATGATGATGAACCAGACAGCACGTATTTTGGGGTGGGGGGTGAGTTTATAGAGATCTCCCACAGAAGCCTGTCTTCTGGTTGGGTGTTTGAGTATTTTCAGCATTCAGCACCATGCCTGTGGCCATGCTTCAGTGAAGCGGTCAGTCTCTCTGATGGACCGGTGAGAAATGAGGAGTGTCAGACCCTCCACAAGCTCATTTGGTCCCTATCTATCACACACATACACCTGCACGTGCACAGAGTTTCTCTCCAAGACAGGGAGAACCAGGAACATTACTTCGACCACACACATGCACCTAAAACCACACTGCTGTACTTCCATTAGTAAAATGTGGTGAGAAGAAAGAAGTAATGATCCATGTCAGAAAGTGCTACTGGTAGTTGCACATTTCATTTCCAGTTCCTTTTTCCTCATCATCACTAACTCTTTTATGACTGCAGTTAGTGGATATTGAATGATAGTACTGTATTGCCATAAAAATACATTTTTAATTATTGCAACAATAACTGAAACAACTGGTTTCAGAATGTGGAAGACTACTGCCAAAGAAGAAATTGGAATATTAAGAGTAAAGGTAAAATACATGTATATATTTCCACATTAATTTAAATTTGTAGCTTTATTCTTTGAGTTGCTGACAAAAAGTGACAGGAGATGGGACTTGAGTAATCTTTTTTTGTGCATCAGCGTCACATGTAAAAGTACACATGCAGATTGAAGTTATCCAATCAGTGCATGCCTTTATGCCTTTGTGGTAGTCACAGAGCTGATGTGGGTATGCATGTGAGCCAGAGGGAACACATCGGTCTAACCAACAGCAATGACACTTAGTTGTGTGTCTGCACTCACCATCATGGCCATGAACTGCCTCAGTTTGACTTGTGTGATTTATAAAAATAAAATAAAAATTAATAAAACCTTCACAAGGTTTGTATGCTACAATGAGCTATTATGAACTAAAATGACTGAAGATATCTAAAGCACACTGACACCAAGACACAGTTTTGAGTCAACAGTTGAGTTAAAACGTGTGTGTGTGTGTGTGTGTGTGTGTGTGTGTGTGTGTGTGTGTGTGTGTGTACCAACTTCTGTCCTGCAATACTGTAAATAATGTTGTAAGGCAGCTCTTTGGTGCGGGGTACCACAGGGGTCCATCCTCGGTCCTCTTTTCTTTATACCTGCTGCCACTAGGTGCTGTTTTTCGTGAACACGGCATACCTTTTCATTTCAATTCCAATGACTGTCAAATTTACTTCCCTCTGAAACACACTGGTACATGTTCTATCCAACCTCTTGAGTGACTGGCTGACATCAGGGACTGAATGGCTTTAAATTTCTTAAAATTAAATAAGAAGACAGAAGCCATGTTGTTTCAACCTAATGGCACGATCAAGAACCACTGTATCGACCTTTCTTTAGTCTCATAAGAGATACAAGTAGTCACTAATCTGGGATTGAAAATGGACCCTTGAAACTAAATAGTCATGTAAACACGATTGTTAAATCCTGTTTTTCTCAATTGAGGTGACTGTCTAAGTTGAAGCCCATACTGTCCAAAAGTTATATTGAAATAGTACATGCTTTTATAACATCCAGGCTTGATTACTGCAATGCACATCTTTTTTGAATCAGTCAGACCTCCATTGCACATTTACAACTGGTTCAAAATGCTACAGACCAATTCCTAACTGGTACAGGCAAAAGAGAGCACATTACTCCAGTTCCAGCCTTTCTTCACTGGCTCTTGGTTCACTTTCAAATTCAGTTCAAAATCCTTCTGTATGTTTTTAAATCTCTGAACAGTTCTGCCCCTTCCTATCTCACTGATCTGCTGCAACCATACAGTATGTCCCACAGCGCTGTTTGAGGTCAGTAGACCGGATGTTTATTGGTTCCATGCACTCGTTTTTAAGCTCAGAGGTGACAGGGCTTTCTCTGTTACAGGTCCAAAACTGAGGAATGAGTTACCACTACATGTCGGGCGGTCTCCTTCTCTCACTGTTTAAGTCTCGTTTGAAAACTCACTTTTATTCCTGTTATGACTCGAGGAACCCAGAGTTGTACGAGACAAAACTCGGGCAATACAGAGGTAACAAAGTCCAAAAACATGCATGTTAGGCTGATTGATAACTCTAAATTGACCCTAGGTGTGAGTGCAACAGGTCCCTCTTGTAAATGAGTCCCCGTGGCTCAACGAGGCTAGCCTGTATAAATAAAGGTTGAATGAAAAAAAAAAAAAAACATTTATTATTTACAGTGGTTATAGGTACAGTAGATCCTCTGGAGCTCCTGAGGAGGAAGGAAATGGTCAGAAGGGTTTGGCAGAATGGTTTGGACGAGCTGATAACTTGACAAGTGTTCTTCTCTTACGGGTTGGAAACGGTGTGGAGGCACGGATCCAGACCCAAGGGGAGAGCTCCAGGGATGAGAAGCCAGAGTCGTTGGTCAGGACCGAGGAGGATAGCAACTGGTGGAAGGCAAGGCACGAGGAGAGCAGGACCAGGACCAAGAAGAACCAGGGCTAGACCGAGGAGAACCAAGACAGGACCAAGGGGAAGCAGGAGTTGACTGGGGAGTTCCAAGGCAGGACCGGGAGAACCAGGACTGAACCAGGACCAAAATGACTGGATACTATGACAAAAGAGAACAGGTAAGTCATTTTACTAGTAGTAAATATGAGACACAAATACCATTGCAGGCTAACGCTCCAGTGAAGAGTACCACTGGTCTGCAGCCTTATGTAATGGGGATCCTCATCAGGGGGATGGTTGACAGCTGGTAGCAATTAGTGGCCATCTTGGAACGAGGAGCTGCAGTCAGTAGTACTCTTACAATTCCCTGGCCTTTGATACTGTGCGAGTTGATTTGAACTTCTTTGTATTCTACAATGTTTAGCCATTTAGTTCTTGTCTTTATCTATTTGGATGAATGTATGTTATCCAGTGTCCTTTGCTTGTTTTGTTTTTACTGTACAGCACTATGGTTGGCCTTGTTGCTGTTTTAAGTGCTTTTTAAATAGAGGTATGGTAATACTGTACCATTTTACCAACTTTATTATCAAAAACCAAAATATCAGTACAGTACTGAGCTTGGCAGTAACACTTCCAGCGTCCTACTCTCAGCCCGCCTCAGTTTTTTGCATGTCTGATATGAATGCATTAGCAGGATTATGCTGTGCAGTGGATTAGAAACTCCCCTGTGCTTTGTGAGGTGTGTAGTAATGCCAGACTTAGTGGGTTCTTCTGCACATCCCACCCTCCCTTCACCCTCTTAATCCGTGATGCGTTGCCTAATGATGCAGGAACTGAAGAACTTAGCAGGAGATCAGGGGAAAACAGGGTGAGTGACAGAAAAAAAAAGTTACAATAACTAAAAAGGTAGAAGAATCTCTGAGAATGCAGTTTGAAAGAAACACTCTTGCTACCTGACACCATCTACACTGTGTTAGACCTTTACTATACAGAAAATGCTCAAATATGTCTCTTAGAAGGTGTTTACAGGTGCTCCATCTTGAATCTGTGTCATGAACGGATTGGGTAGTTGATCAACAGGTGTTCTCTCTGATACCAATCCCTCTCCATTTGCCTGTCTGTCCCTTCATGTTTGCACATGCTGTTTGTGTTCCTTACAGAGGAACACCTGGGCTCAGCTGCACCTGGGCTTGTTGCCCAGTCCCCTAACAACACACATACAGAGGAAGAGACTGGAAAGCAGCCAGTTCCTGTTACTGGGTGAAGGAGGAAGTAGCAGCTGACAAACTATCCGGCTGTTCCCAGGAGACCCGACACCCTGAGTGAACCATCTAACTTAGACCCACTTGAGACTGATTTACCTGGAATTAAGGCGTCTTGTAGAAAACAGGAATATATGTAAAGGCTTTGAACCTCATAGTAAAGATAACTTTTGATTGTTTAGGCGTTCTTGTTTTGCTATTTGACTGCCAACAAATGTTGCAGTGTTCTTTAGGTTTTTTTTTTTTTTTTAATTCAGCCATATAGGTTCAGAAGAACGTATTACATTTAGCAAAAAAAATGTTCTGTCTATTCAGGCAACATGTTCAAAGCAAAACATTAGGTACTCTACCTAGACAATCCATCACATAAATGTATATTGCTCTGGAAGATTTAGATCCAGAAACTACCGTAAACAAAATGTGCACAAACTAGTTCAAATATCTGATACACGTTTGATTGTTTTCCTCCTTATCAAGACTATCAAAACCTTTGTGCCTTTGCGAGCGTGAAAATGGCAAAAATAAAATCCATTGAGCAAACAGAGCGAGAGAAAGACAAGTTGCTGTGCTTAGTACGGTGTGGTTGGCCATGCATCAGTGAGCGTGGAATTACCTCGGGGAATAACATCAACACGATTTCTTTTGGATTTTTTTGAACAGTTGTGGTGTTTACTGCAATAAGTAAGGCGATCTGAAGTCCCTTCTTCTCCCTCAGTGAATCACTGTTCCAGAAAGTAAGCAAGCAGTGATGTGCGCACTCAGGTATTTCACGTGATTGTTTCTTAAACGTAAGACTCACCAGCCAGTGTCACATTTAAAAGGATTTCACTTCTTTAACTTTTTACATGCTACCTGAATTATTTTGTGTTTCTTCGAGGTTTTCTACCTTTATCTTTAATGGTGGATCGGACTGATATGGAACAACAATGATGTTTTTGTAAAGTTGTGCTTCTGCGTGCTTGTGTCACACTCGCAGTAACAGCATGCAATATCTTTAAAAAAAAAAACAGAATTTGCGTAACTCACTACTGTACTGCTGTAAAATATGATGTTAACTAAAGGGGAACCACAGATGGAACTATTCCACCAAAAGCTTATTTATAAAATTAAAAAATGTGTTTAATACATTCTTTTCCAGGCAGCACGGTGGCGCAGTTCATGCTGCCGCCTGTCAGCATGAAGATTACTGGTTCAAGTCCCAGCTGTGGGCCTTTTTGGGTAGAGTTTGGATGTTCTCCCCGTGCATGTGTGGGTTTTCTCCGGGTACTCCGGTTTCCTCCCACAGACCAACAACATGCATGTTAGGCTGATTGGTAACTATAAATTGTCCCTAGATAAGAGCGAGAGAGTGAATGGTTGTCTCGTTTGTCTCGATGTGGCCCTTTAATGGACTTGGACCAGTCCAAGGTGTCCCCCGCCTCTCGCACAGTGAATGCTGGACATGGATACCAGTAAACCCCTGTGAACCGAAAAGGAAGAAGCGGGTAAAGATGATGGATGGACGGACAGACATTCTTTTCCTGGTGTATTATGTTGAATATGAAATAGACATACAGTTGAAACCAGATGCCAGTCAGGATTCCCAAGATTTTTTTTTCCTTTTTGTTACATGCTTACATACACTTTCACAGGTTTTAGTAGTGCTGCCTTTAATTTGTCTGACTTAGGTCAAACTTTTTAAAAATTTCCTGAAGTTTCTCACATTAGGTGCTGGGTTTTTATGTCTTGGTGGAACTAAGTCAGATTTGTAGCTTTACCTTGCTCACACACTTTTTCAGCTGTGCCTGCAATTTTTCTATAGGATTGAGTTCAGGGCTCTGTGTTGCCACTTTAAAACATGGACTTTGTTGTCCTTAAGCCACTTTGTAACTAATTTGGCAGTATGCTTAAGATCATTGTGCGTTTGGAAGACCCATTTGTCCCCAAGCTTTAATTTCCTGGCTGATGTCTTAAGATGCTGCTTTTATATATTTCACATAATTTTCTGTCCTCATGATGCCATATATTTTGCACCTCAGTCCTGCCACGCCCACTCTCACCTGCGCCCTGTTGCAATTAGCACAGCTGATTTTCTTTTTATTAATTAAAGCCTCAGTCCTTAAAGCCTCTCAACTTTAGTCCAGAATTCAGTGGAGCTTTACACTTTCTACATGCCACATCTTATTGTTTCTTTTTCCTCCTCTGCCTTCTTGTGCCTTTTCCAGTTTCTTTAAGTTCTGCCACCACATCAGACTTTTGATTTTGTTTTATGAAAAAAATCTGTTTTTGAAGTATTTGGGTTGATTGGTGTGTATTGCTGGGAACAAATCCTCCCAAAACCTTAACATCCACTCTTTCTTGAGTTCACTGTTGTGACACAAATATACTGTAAAACATGAAAAAAAGATTTACAGATGAATATTAACTCACATGGAATAGAACTAAAAAGGAAACCTCTAAATAAAAGCAATCTAAAATGAATGAAAACGTGTGCCATGACCTATAATCACTTTGACTTTCTCTCATGTTCCTGTGGCACGGGCATCTGTGACCTGGGCAGATTATTAAACTTCACAGGAACAGCCCATTAGCTACAGTAGCAGTTTATTTTTCATCCTTAGCAGTGGGATTTTATTAAGCTGAAAAAACAAAATGCACCAGGTTGATGGCATTCACATGAGCATGGCGAAGTTAGACAGTAACAGATATCTCTTTCCATTTTCATCTTGTCCTTTTTTCACACTAAACAAACCTGACAAGATTTGACAGAACACATAAAAAAGCCAGAATGAGTTTTAGCATTTGAGGAGCCATGTGCACAGATGTCTGTTTCTTGAATATTAAGCCCATTTTGGTTTGCAATTGTTTGAGTCTACCTGCTCACAGAAAAAGCTGAAGCTCATAAGCTGATTAACAATGTTTCCAGCTTAAGATGAAGCAGCAGAAAAACAAAACAGAGCAGCTCCTTGGGACTGTTTCAAAGTGGTAAGAGGATCTTCGTCGTCTTTTTTTTAGGGCGTCCTCTGTCTTGACAGAAAAGAGTCACAGGACTTGTCACTCAAGAGCAGAAGGCCAAAAGGCACCCACACATACATTCTTTGTTTCTCTCTCCCCCTTTCCTTCTCCTCTTTCCTCCACACACTGCATTCTCTATTTGCACACCAGTGTCCAGCATTTATGCCTTGTCCCCTAGAGCTACATATCACTAAAGGTCAGGGTGGATTATATTCCTTTAGAATAGGTAAAAGGGGAGCTTTTCAGCAAACTCACTTTGTTTTAAATACCTTTTTTCATTCTGTTTGTTTTTGTGCCTGGCAATATGGATGTTTTAAGTATAAAAAAAGTGTGCCAAGCTACTTGTAAATGATGTACCTGTAGTCTGATTTGAAGAAACATATAGACTCTGGTCAGAAAGGTAAATTATAAATTACATAACTATTCCAAATTAGAAATTGAAATTCCCATCAGATCTCCCTATGCAACTGGGTCCTGGATTTCCAGCACTGGCTCCCCTCAGGGCTGTGTGTTGAGCCCCCTCCTGTTCACTCTGCTCACATATGACTGCGCACCTATCCATCCTGGCTGCCATATTGTAAAGTTTGCAGACGATACAGTAGTGGTTGGATGCATCGCAAATAATGATGAGTCCAGCTACAGGCAGGAGGTGGAAAACCTGGAGAGACGTTAGTGTATATCTTTGATCTTAGATCCTATACTGTTTCTTTTATACTTCACGTTTCAGCTATTTTGGGGTGTAACTGGGATCTTGAGTACACAATTTTTTTTCCACCTCATGTACCACATGTGATGCGAATGACTATAAAGAACCTTAAACTTGAACCTTGAGATGTGATGAACAGTATCAGAATCTGAGGTGTAAAGTGCAACAAAACCGTAAACTCCACAAAGTATACAGCCAGTGTAATTCTTCTGGAACCCCTAAAGCAGTTTATGAACACCAGACTGAAATGTATGTGAAATTCTATTGTTTCCCAGAAACAAAATGTATTTTTCAGCTACTACTTTTTAACTGCAGGATAATGTTTAATGACATACTTGACAATGTGTGGTCTTATTACCAGTTTTTCTTTTTGAAGACTATCTTTAAAAATTTTAATCTTCAAAACACATTAAAATTTTGATTTTACAGCCACCCCTTCTCGTTCTTTCCCAAAAATAAATAATGGGGCTAAGAGTCTGATAAATCACTGCTCAGGCTAACCACAGTCACTGTTTTCGTAAGTGTTTGATTTGAAATCTATCTCAAAGTAAACTCCTGCGAACACAGCTGGACTGAATATTTGTCACACAATGACATTTATCACCTGGAGCTCCATGGAAACTATGAAGTGAAGAATAATTTACATCTCTAAACTATTTATGTGTGCTCTCATTTGTTTTCTGCCTTTAGATGTTTAGTAAGGCACACCTTTTGTATTTTATTTTCCATAACGCTTCAAGCTATAAGTTCCCATGGATCTGCACAGCATACTGTATGTATACAAATTTAGTTTTTTATGCTAACCTGCTAACACCTAACTCTTATCTGATCCTAATACCCCTCCCCAAACATACATACATAAATACATAAATAAATAAATAAATAAATAAATAAATAAATAAAAACCCCTCATCTACCCCAATACAACCCTGCCTCCCCTCTCTAGACTACCGATGGTGAAATGCAAAGATGGATTCCAGTCACCCAAAAAACTAGCACCAGGTTGATGCAGGGAACATCCTACTCATGCTTGTTCCTTGACTCACCCTTAAGCGTCACCCCAACACTCATCCGTCTCAATAGCTACTTCTATAAGGGTTCTCAAATAAACAAAGTTCCATGTAAATACTCTGCACCATGTAACGATGGGGTAAAGATTTATTAAATAGCATTCCTATGAACTGCTTTGAATTGTTTGACATTTTTGTTGTTTTGAAATGACTAATAAAATTTGATCTTGGCTCCTTTCTGACCAGCCATTAGCTCATCAGTCCAGTCAGAAATAAACTGGTTTCTCCAGACCAGTGGTGGGCAACAGTCTCTGTATTTTTACCAGGTGTTGACATGGCAGTCACCACATCACAGACTCTGATTACATTACTGGTAACACAAGAAGCTAATGGCAGAGCTGGATTTCAAAATAAAAGCACTACACAAGAGATTTTGTATTTGTGTGCAGAATAATTTACATTAGATTTATTTATTTTTTTATCTTTTGCATGCAAGATGAAGATTGCTAACAGGCCAAATGTGGCCCTCAGGTTAAGAGTCTGTCGGTGTGTCTGTGAGCCCGAGGTGCAGGCAGGCACAAGGGACTCACAGAATAATATTTATTAAGAGAAAATTAAACAATCTGAAAAGGCAGCAATACTCAGAGAACTGGGAACAAGGAGACCGAGAGGGAGACAGAACCAAATGCCTTTACAAGACCCTAACAAACACCAGGAAAAGGACAAGTGGCAGAAGCGTGAGCTGATTACAAGAGGAAGTAACACTAGCTGTTGACATGGGCATACATAATTGGATTAAATGCCCATTCTGAATAAAAATGTGTCACGTAAAAGCCCCATTCAGCTTATTCTGAGCTGATTCAGCTCGATCCAAATGAATTTGTAATCAGAATGAGACAGGTGATGCTGATTCCTAATCTGAACGGTGTGCAAGTAAACACTTAATCTGATCATCTAATTCTGATTATGGACAAATGACCTGACTGCGCATGTGCAACCTTTCAAACTCACATATTTCCGCCTGACAAGATGTTAATATGTCGGGGAAGCAAAATTGGTCGATGAGCAACACAACATTTCTACTAGAAACTCTGAAAGAGCTCAAAATGATCTGTGTTACCTGTAGCTCAATCAGGGAGTACAATAACGTCTCCAACATCATTAAAACCTGTCGCGGGTCCATTTTGGGCGCTCAGGTTTGTTTACTTTCATCCCGGAAGTAAACCGGAACTTTTTTTTTTTTTAAACTTTATTGAACTATTGAACATACAGAACAAAGGAACACAAACAAAACAACAAATGACAGTAAACCGGAAGTAGAACTTCTTCATCTGTGGTTTTATAAGGAGCGTTTGCATGTCAGTGCTTCTATTCTGAATAAAAGCCTGTTGCATGTAAATGCTCATCGTGAACGGATTGCGCCCATGTAAGCAAAACATTTGGATTATGTTATCTGAATACAGGTAGTCCTCGGGTTACGACGGTCTCGAGTTACGACGTTTCGCGGTTACGACGCAGCTCCCTTATTAGGAGTTACTTGGTTACGTCGGTTTTACATCGTTAAATGTTGTAACGCAGCGGCGCAACAGCAGAAGAATACAGTATTGTACTGTACGTGGTGCAGCGTGGAGGAATACAGTACGTACTGTACAGGTAACTACGTACTTTACGGAGGAG
>JARVGQ010000737.1:16625704-16637788 GCA_031762355.1 Hypsolebias martinsi | reverse complement strand
CCTAATGTGCTGCTGACGACTTCCTTGATTGTAGAAAAACCAGGAACCAGTCGAATCCAGAAAGCAGGAACCAGTTATCATAAATCAAATTATATATGTACGTCCTTAAAATCCACGAATGACAACAGCGATAGACACATCATCAAATCTTCCGTCAATGATATCCGCTTTCATGCCAACAGGGCAAATTGGCTTACCTAAAGCCTGTCTTCTCTTTGAAGAAATGTTATCAATTGCACTGAGGGACCAATTGACCAAATCCACAAATTATGATTCAGTAGATTTGTAAAAGAGAGGCTCTAAACAGTCTCACAGACAGGATAGAGCAAAGCAAAGTGGAGAAAGAGAGGAGGAGAAGATGTCAGCCCTCAACAATAGCAATGATCCAAGCAGAAAGCATACACAGAGCACCATAACCAAGTGGCTGGAATAACACACAGGAACATCTGTGTCAAGTATGAACTGGAGGTCCCACAGTCAAAGTGGGAGACACCACCAATTGTGGTGGAGAATGAAAGAGGCAGTATACTGTTGTACGGTACTTATGCATCCAGACTGACAACCAGGTGATAGCTAACCAATCTGACATTATGGTGGTCAACAGGCAAGAGAAGAAGGCAGTGGTGAAAAATGTAGCAAACCCAAGTGACTGTAACAAGTAAGAGGGAGCATGAGAAGTTGGAGAAATCTCAAGGGCTGAAAGAGAATATGCAGAAATTAAGGACTGTCAAGGCATCAGTAAACCCAGGGGTCATTAGAGCATATGGTGCTGTGACCCACAAAACTGGAAGAATGGCTCCAAAAGATCCCAGGAACAACCTCAGAAATCTCTGGCCAGAAGAGTGCAGTCCTCGGAACAGCTGAGATACTGAACAGAACCCTCAAACTCCCTGGCCTCTGGTCAAGGACCTGAGTCTGAAGTGAAATCAAACCACCCAAGAGAAAGAGTAAGGCGAAGAGTCAGTCAGTCAGTCTGTCTATCATATTGTTAAACCATACATGTTTTACCCTCCAACTGTGTTTTGGCCAACTTTTTTTTTGTACTTTTTTTTTTAAGTTTCATGATAAACATCAAAATGTCTGAGGTCAAACATTTGTATATGTTAAACCTTGCATCCTGTACAACCATCAGTCATGCACGTTTTGTTGAAAATGGTCCAGCTCAGTGGTGTAGTCTACGTGATACGCGGGTATACGAAGTATACCCACTAGAAAAACTTAAGAATTTCAGTATACCCGCTTAAAAGTGCCCAATGATACATGACATATCATTGGGCATGTATCATTGATACGTTAAGTGGCAGTTAAATGCTTCTGTAACAATCTATCGTTATGCAGAGCTTGTTTTTTTTATCCTTGATTATCCAGCAAATCATTGTATAATTAATACTTCTGTACTCACTACTTAATACTTGAACATGTTTTTCTTTCATACTGTTTTATAAATTCCATAACACGTTTTTAATACAAAGCCAACTGTTGTACAAAGTTTGTTGTACATTCATTCAAATAGAAGCATCAAAGAAATTTGGAAATGTTCCATATGCTTGAAAATCAAACTGAATTGAAGATTGCATTGTACTAACTTGTGTACTTTAGTTTCTAAGCACAGTATACGGACCACGCGTGGTAAAGTTAGTTTTACGTTGGACGTTGGACATTCACACTCCATGGCTTTGGCAATGTCCAACGTAAAACTAACTTTACCGTGGTATACTCACTACAAAAATGTAGACTACACCACTGGAGTTGATACATAAGGATCACCTGATTATAAGGCTCACTGTCGATTTTTAAGACAATTAAAAGCGTTTAAGTGTGCCTTACAGTCCGAAAAATACGGCAAGTTTCCCCATGCATGCTTCTTTCGAAGTTCAGCTGTCATTAACATGCACAAGTCTTGATACGATTCAGCGTGCGCTCCCTGCCTTTGAAACCTTACAAGGCTCCCCATGTGTATAATTGGTGACCCATTACCTTTAGCTCATTGTGTTCGACAGTTATGAATTGCCGTGCAGACACGCTTATTAATAACAACAATAATCTGTACCTCTTAATTGCAAACGACGAGAAGCCAGACACTGCAGAGAGAAGCTGATTAATGCGCACATGTGCGAGCACGGCGTTGGTGTGGGGAGCGTGTTTTGTCTCTGCACATATCAATCGTTTATAGGCTATAGGAAGGGGTGCATTTAATCAGCCGGTGGTGGAGCATGAAGGTGCCAGTTGTTTGCCAACTTGCGTGTTTTCTCATGTATGTGATCGCTGTCTGAAAGGGGGAGGAACGAGGTGGGGGGTTGCATTATGTATGTGATTTAGCACATATCTTGTAATCTGCAACCCGCATATAGAAGCAATATACTGTATTAGCACACGGCGCACACACTTGAGCAGACCTGCACACCGCTAATTAACCTGGCGCTTCTCACAGCTGCCAGCCGCGACTTTGCCCCTGCCAAGACAGACGTGGGTGGCTCCTCAACCTAAATCAATCTGCACTAATTGCTGGTCTTGGCTCCCCCTGCGTCTTTACCTTGCCGCCTGTCAGCATCCTTTCTACCTGTCTGGTTTGACAAGTAATTCCCACATCTTTGAGCAACTCTGATGGCAAATCAAAGGTCTCTGTGTTTGATTTTGCCTCAGTGTCGAGACATTGTGGAGCAAAATCTGGCTGCACACTGGTCCAGGATTGATAACGATGGTCCACATCAGAATTTATGTTATTTGCTTCTCTTTTTATATCACAAATTATATTAGTTCATGTACATTGTGCAAGCAAACAAGGAGTGTCCTAGCCATCAAAAAGCATGTTGCCGGGATTCCTGACCAAGAATGGAATGAATTTATACATACCCACATCGCTCCGAGTTTCCAGAACCTTAAAAGGAAATATGAGGAGAAAGTAACTGTTCTGTGTTGTTTCCTCAAAAGCAGACATCTGTTTCGTTTTGGCACTTCTCCCCACGCTGACAGGGATCGTGACTTTGTGTTGCGCAAGTGAGAGGTTAACGGCGAGTAAGTCAGACTCAGTGGTATGATATGAATGTGACAGAAGGGGAAAATAGCCCGAGCAACGAGAGAAACATGAAAGATCAGAGAACAGATGTCTATTTATACACGGTGCCTCGGAGAAGGCTTTTCTGTTTGTGTAACGCTACAAAATCATAAAAATAAAGCTAAAATACAAATGCATTGAGACAAAGGAGTCTTTATGCCGTTTTCAAACACTTTGGTTTCCAAACTTCTCAGCTAAGAGATGGCCCTCACACGCCTACATGATTCACACATGTTCATTAAACATCTGGACAACAATCACAAAGTGAAGATACTGTATTTTGTAACGCCTCAAACTCATTGACCACAGTTTAATGAATCTGTCACCACAAAAAAAAATGTATTTAATTATTTTCATTAACTTTATGATGATTTGTTACTGGAAGGTTTGAGAGAAGTGTGAGAGAAATATGTCAGTGAACACAACAAGGACCATCCCTTCATTTTTTATGTTGTGGTGGATCACTACATGGGAATTTAAATTAATTGGCCAAATGTGTGCATGCGTGGGTGTGGGTGCAGGGTGGGGGGATGGACATGGTGTTTTAATGGAAATAATACCAATAATTAAACATAGACGCAATATTAACAACTGTTTACTAAATTGGACCTGTGATGCTCTTTTGTAAACATTTCTTATTTATGCTAATATTATTATTATTATTTACTCATTTTTTATTTATTCTTTTTTATTAGATTTTTATTTATTTTTTTTGTTAAGGTGCAGTCTAGCAGCGCGATCTACAGTGACTTCTTGTTTTGGGGAGAGAATACAAATCATCTGACCAATAATTGCACCCAGACAGGCATTGATAGCAATGGATTACAGTGTAAAATGAATAACTACAGTCCACACAAAACTAAATAAAAGACAATATTGCATTCATGCCGAGTACTTCAGCACAGTATAAAGAACAGGAAAACTCCCAATAATTCAGATGCAGACAAAAGAAGTGTGTTTAAACTCATCACTGATTGCTTCAATAAAATTACAAAGTATGTAAGACACCTTGTCTGAAACAACACTCAACACATTAAATCGATTTAATATAATACCCACATTGATGTAGGATGATCATGCATGAAGGTCACAAAGGAAGCATAATGATCTGCATGTATCGTGTTCGTGGAAAACCGTTACCACTCCGGGCTCTGTCTCAAAGATCTGCAGATACTTTCTTCAATTGAGGAGATTTGTCACCACTCTTACAAGATCCCATCTATATGAATGTGAACTCACAATACAGAAAGATTTTCAATAAGGAAGTCGATCATTTGTGAATGACATATACTGCAAGTGAAATCCTGCAGGGATGTCCGAGTGTGTCTCAGTGTTTGGCTTCTCCATAAGACATGTAGTGTGTGCTTGTTCTTGTGTGAATGTTAATGAAGCAGTCACACTATTGTGATCAAGTTTTCTTCTGTACATTTTTCAGCGTGATTCTTGTCCCTTAGTTTCAACTATTTCAACAAATCTTAAATCAAAACCTTCAGCTCTTTCAGGACAATCCTGCTATGACTTTTGGTATTGGTGCAACTTTGGCTTTTTTTTTTTAAATATTTAGCCTTTTCTGCCATTTTTTCTCATGAATTGAGCTAATTTTACATCCTTCAAATCCTTAGATCTGTTGACAAGCTTTTATTGCTCCTTTCACATTTTGTTCTGGTTCAGCTTCTTTCAGCTTCCTTGTGTAAATTTAAATTTTTTTTCCCCAGCTATTTTCAGCCCTTTGTTTTTTTTTTTTTGGTTGTTGTTTTGTACTCCTTTCAGGGTCTTTCTACTAACTACAACATTTTGTGCTTCTTCTAACTGTTCTCTGTTAATTTCAGCTTATGTTCCTTTCAACTTATTTCTGCAAGTTTCAGCTTTTTTCTAATATTTCAGTTACTATTTAGTTGCTTTATGCAAGTTTCAGTGTTTTTCAGATCCTTTTCACTTTTTGTGCTCATTCCTTATTCTTTCAGCCTAACTGGGCAAATGTGTTCTTTCTGCTTTATTTTGCTAATTTAAGCTTGTTCTACTTTTTCAGCTACCTTTTTAGTATTTTTAGCTAATTTCAGCCATTTTCAGATAAATTTAAGTTTTCTCATTACTTTCAGACTAATTAACATACAAGTATTTACAGTCATTTCAATTTGTT
Source organism: Hypsolebias martinsi (assembly GCA_031762355.1). Classification (NCBI taxonomy): domain Eukaryota; kingdom Metazoa; phylum Chordata; class Actinopteri; order Cyprinodontiformes; family Rivulidae; genus Hypsolebias; species Hypsolebias martinsi. The sequence goes on along the minus strand of JARVGQ010000737.1, from coordinate 16,632,593 downwards.
ATGCTTCAGCTTTCTGCTAAATTTCAATTTTTTCTGCTATTTCAGCTACTATTTAGCTGTTTTATGCTAATTTTAGCCTTCTCAGCTAACTACACATTTTTAAGCTCTTTCAGCTTCCTTCTGGTAGTTTAAGCTTCTTAGCCTTTTCCACTACTTTTCAGCCTTTTTTGTTGTTTTACTAATTTCATCCTATTTTTTAGTTAATTTTGTATTTTTTGTGCTCATTTCTGCTAATTGATACCTACTTCAGCAAATATGTTTTTTTCTCCCGATTTCTTCAGTTAACTAATGCTTGTCCTTTCATTTCAGCTATTTCAACTTGTTTTTATTAGCTAATTTCAGCAGTTTTTCAGCAAGTTCTTCAGCAATAAGCATGCACATTGTATTTTCACTGGAAATGAAATTTCTAGTTACAGCTGATATTATGGCAGAAAGTCAAGAAAACAAACTCAAACTGTATCCACCCTTGTTTTTTTGTGTGTGTGAACATGTGAGAGTGTGTTATTAGTAGTGTAATATGAAGTCCACCAGCCTGAAGTCAGGTCGTGCTCTGTCTAACCACCTTGAAGCTGTCACAGTCCCAGAAACCATCGTAAGTCAAGGACACTGTGCGCTGGATGCTGTGCACGGACTCTAGAGGATGGCTGGAAGTCAGAGGAAGACAGAAGGGCTTTGATGTGAACTCTGAAACAGTCCCTTGTCATCTAATAGAGATGGTGGGAAGAGAAAAATGGAGGAGGGCAAGAGGGTAAAAGGAGGGAGGGTGAGAGAGAAGGCCTGAGGAGTTTTTAAAATACTGTAAATGTATCAAGATCAATGACATGCAGTGGGAATGACACGAAAGAAAAAAAATCTGAATTAAAGATCAAGCATTCCTTTAAAAAAATGCATTTCACCTCATGATAGAGTTTTCAACCAAGATCATCTTGTGTTGAGAAATGGACTTACGGTGTAGTTGTTTAGGTCAAAAAAAATATCTTTATGATGATGTGAAATAAGATCTTGCACAATCTGTTAGTGCTCAGAGTATGTGTTGTGAACAACTCTCAGCTGCTACTGTATCAAATTTTAGGTGAATATCTGTAAAACTAACTGGTTTATAGCAATTTATGGGTTTGTTAGTGTTGTCAGCTGTGGAAGCCATCTTGAAATGGGTTAACTTCAAAAGTTATTCGGTTGCAGATGTGTGTCAACTAATTACTTTCTGAAAGTTTTCTTCAAATCCATTCAGTGGCTCATGCAATATTTTGCTAACAGACAAACAGATTTGATTCCGGAAGTTAATGACACACTTTTGAACAAAGATTTCTCATCCTCCATTAGTGCTCAGAGTATGTGTTGTGTATGACTCACTTCTACTACCACACCACATTTTTAACGAATATCTGTGAATTCCACTGCGTTATTATCATGATGTTTGCAAAGCTCAACGTATAGTGGCCATCTTAAATCAAGATAACCTGGAATGTTGTTTAGTTGTAGCTGGATGTCCAATAACTTCTATCTGAAAGGTTAACGAAAATCCATTCAGTGGTTCATGAGATATTTTGCTAACACAACAGACAAACGAACACAGACAAACATTGGTTCTCAGCATTTGATGACAGATGGTAATAACTTCATGCACTTTCAACTATTTTTCACATATACTCTTTAATGCGCATGTAAAAGTGATGGTTCAGAGGTGTTTTTTTTTTTTTTAGTTTTGTATTTACATCTGCTCATTTTGTTAGTGAGAGATTTACTTCACTAATGGCTGTGGCTGAGTGGTTAGAGCAGTCGTCCTCCAATGCAAGAGTTGGAGGTTCGATTGCACCAGCAGTCACATGTCAAAGTGTCCCTGGGCAAGACACTGAACCCCTCATTACCTCCGATGTGTGTCCCATCGGTGTATGAATGTGATAAAACATGACATGAAAGGTGTGAATTTCACAACGGTTCGCTCAGTTTTGATCGTAAAACAAACTGTTTGATACAAAATAGAGAATGAGAGGTAGAAAAGTGGTCATAATGTTCTCTCTTCATCGGAATAGGGTTTATTTCTTATTTGACCCAGTCTCTCTTTTTTTTTTTTTTTTTTTTTTTGTCAGAGCAGCAAAATGCAAGAGTTTGTGGTAGCTTTGCATAATTGCCAACTCAAAGTAGCTCATTGTTTGGATGCTTTATGTATTGTTTTAAAATTACTCTCTGCCAAAAGCTTAGGATTGGTATGTTGATCTATTATTAAATATACACATTTCTTCCCTAGAAAATATATTTGATATTAACTTTTTTAAATAAATGTATCTCCTTTACGCTCAAAACAGCATGATTATTGTGACATTTGTGAAATATTAAGTGTTTTTGAGTGTGAATAAAGATAGAGTTAAGTCATTTTGAAGTGGTTTAATTCTAATCTCAAGAATTTCATATTGGCATGTGCAAATATTACAAAGTATTTTATAGACAACTCTGCTGCCATTTTTGAAGTACTTTACATAAAAAAAAAATCTATGGTTATTTGCAAGTGCAAACAGTTTGCAGCTACTGGCTGTATCACTTTCTCTGCAACCCAGGTCACCTCCAGTAGAACTGTTACATTGTTGTGCCAGAATAACCATGTATTGCAAACAGCAGAGTAAAGATTTCTAAAATAATGTTTGGATGAACGACTGTGGAATTTTGAGTTTGGAGTTGTTTGAAAATGCCAACCAAACATGTTTTTCTCTGTCCAGTACAACTCTAAACAAAACACTAAAATACCCATGTCATGGGACACGGGGAAATATTCCCATTAACAACATGTCAAAATACAGGGAATATTCTTACATCCCTAATAATTCAATTTTAGTTTTGTTTTCATTAAATTGTTTGTAGTTTCCTCCGTTTTCAACCATATCAGCACATACTCAAAGTTTGATGGCAAAAATACACCTGTCCTGCTGAAAAAGGAAGAAAAAAGGAGCTGTATGGTTTAAGTGTTAAGAAACCTGGTAGATTTATAGTACTTGGTCCCAACCAGTCAGCCTGCCTTTGGAAAATGTTACAGAAATGTAAAGGGGGTATTTTAGACAGAATTTTGACACATTCAGTGGCCTAGTCTTTAATGGAAAACTGTGCTTCTGAAAGCAGCTTGGGGCAGTTTTTATATCAAAGGTTGACAGCTTAAATTTGTGATTTATGAATGTTCACTCCTGCACCGTGGGTGATATTTAGAATGAACAAAAAAAAAAATGCATCTTGACTTTTATCAAAATATTTTTAGAAGACAATTCAAGACGATCAGGCTTTGTAATAACACATATGTTTTGTATTTTGACTTTCACTGCAGGAAAAGCTTGATTCATATGGGGATCAGCCATCTGATCCCCATATGAATCAGGTTGATGAGCTGTCACTCCACAAAGAGTGATACCAAAGCATTACAATATTAAATGACATTACAATACATTGACAATGACCTTAAAGTAATTAAATTATTAATGTTGTTAAAATGGTAAAATAATAATATTGTAATGTATCAGAAAGCAGATTGATAATTATATTTTCTTTGAAGTAGTTCAGGATTTATTTTTTTTTTTATCCCTTTTGGCATCCCAGCTTTGGGGAGATTCAGTAATACCTGTATAAAAGCAACTCATTTTTTATTGGTTGAATAGTAACTCATCTATTGCCACTAATTCTGAGAGCAAACAATACATAAATTTAATTCAAGCATTTATAAAAATAAACAAATAAATAAAATAATCCGAAATTGTTATTTACAATCCAGTTGGAGGGCTAAAAAGAGCTGCCTGAACTCTAATTTCTGTCACTTCATGAACACGATAAAGCTCAAAAAATATTCCCAAAGTTCACATTTGTCTGAATTTATGTCAATGTTTTTAAATGAAAAATCAATAGTATGAAGCAGACATGATACTAGACCAGTGGACACATCTTCCAGGTTTAAAATATACAGATGTTTTCCTGAAAACCTTTCACCATGGATTTGACATACTTCCCGTAAGTACCTGTATCATCTCAGCTGCATCTCACTTTTGTAGAAGGTGACGGAGTGTGAAAGTAACAGATTTCACCTTTAAATAGGGTAAACTTCATATCCAGTGCAAACATTTCTGTCAGGGTTGTAAATCAAACTTGTTGTTGTTGTTTGTTAGTTTAAAAGTCAATGTATCTGTCAGCTTCTATGACTCACACAAAATATTTCTGTGACAGACTGCTACCTGGGTAGATGTGTTTACCCAAGAAAAGGAAAGAAGAGATTTATTGAGACCACCTTTAAATAGCACATCTTAAAGCGTTGTCTTGCTCCTTGCTAGCTTGTAACACGACGTAGTGTTCACTCGCCTGGTGTGTCCCTGTGAAGGACAGCAATTCCAGGTGCAGCGAGAAGCGATGCAAATCAATCACTTTATCTTGAGTGAGATAATTTATGATGTGCTCGGAGGGTTAAGAATTCCATCTCCACCATGTTCCTACTGTCATGTCCCATGCTTAGGACTGTCATCAGTCTTCATCAAGTGCCCTGCTTTGCTCCTGCTCTCCCCCATCTCCAGAGTTGCGATTTATCCAACAAATAATCGATTATGACAGGTTGCATGCAAACAGAAAGTGAACTAAATGTGATTAATCACTTTGTTCGATTAATCACAGCCGATTATGCATTTTAAGCACCAATCTCACAGCAGATGATCACTGGAGAGGTGCCTATATATTCATTAGACCTTCACCTGGGACAGCATGAGAATAGAAAAAAAAAAAGAAAAACAGCTACAAGGGAATGGTATTCTGTACATTTTCAAAAGGAAATATATATTTTTTTCTTTTTTTTAGTCATATGAGATTTAAAAAAAAGTTTTATTAGAACAATTTATGCATTTTGCGGGCATTAGTCCTTGAACCCCTCAAACGCTATTTTATGGAAGTCCTATAAAAAGCTTGTTGCACCATCTGACTTTCCTTGATATTCAAAGTAATACAACACCATTCCCACTGAAATTTGCAAATCAGATCACATAAGCAGGTTCACAAAAAGCAATTAATATTCAGTGAAACATGTAATTTAATCAGACAAAAAATGAAATATATTAAGGTTAAGAGTGCAGTATTCAGTCTTTTTCCCCATGACTATTATTCAAATGAAGTCACCATGCAAGTAGTGATCCTGACAAGCATACATCTGTCTAGAATGACTGACAGAGCAGACAGAAAAATCAGCGAGACAAAGCATCGACTTGAAAATCAGGGGTCTCCAATAACACAAAGAAGTAGAGCGGTATTACTAAGACAGGTCGTCACGCATCCACTTGTATCATTGCTCTCTTATTGAGGATTCTGCTGCAACACTTGGCATCAATTAAACCTGCTTTACAACAATCCATATCTGTAAAACGTGTTCTTGTTGTGCGAGACATTCAATCGATTCCATCCAAATTATAGCAAGTTAATGGAGAATAGATGACATCTGCCAATATAAAAAGGTATAGCTTCACTTTGTTAGAACTCTAACAGAAGGATGCTGAGGACAGTCACTTTGAGGAGTGTCATTTTTTGTAGGGGAATTCATGTGCTAACTTTTATCTTCAAAAAGCTATCTAGACTGTGATGCAGTAAACAAAAAAGCTGCATACACAAGTTCAGAAGAGTTGTAGGTCATCTCAGCATATACGAATGTCTTGTTTGAATGAGTCAGAATGTAGTGTTAAGCTAACTTCGCAATAGATGACAAGCCTGCAAATGCATTAAAAAAATAAAAAAATAATAAAATAAACACTTATCCAGAATGTGGATGGTCTTTTCAGGACCTCGGTATGCTCCTTAGGTGTGTGAACACACTGTGGGCTCTCCATATTGAGTGATAAAGCAAGTGAAGTTGACGTGGTTTGTTACAGTGGTAACATTGTTGTAGGGTTCTACGATTCATTAGGACGAATCAGGATGAGTCAGCACATTCTGATCAGGCCTCAGAGACACTGAACGTAAAGGTAATTATACCCCTTTGCTAACCAACCCTTTCCTGGGCCAGCCAGACAAGATGACTCCTCATAGGATTTACCTCACAGGTAATCAACTTTTTGAGAAAGATAGACTTTGCATCTCGAAAAAGGTCTATATCGACAGCTGAACTGAACTGTGTCATACATTCTGGAAAAAAAGAGGTGTGGTCACCATGACAATGAAGGAAGTGGGTCAGCTAGACAGAGCTTCAAACAGAACCCCCTGTTGTATAACAATGTTGTGTGAAAACCTAAATGTGCATCTGTGAAGAAATTGGGTTATGGTGTAAACAAAGTCATTGCTCCCTCTAAAGTTTGAGAGGTGGAGTTATGATCAAAAATTAATTTATGTGACACACATTCTGTTGGTCAGTTGCATTAATTGGATATAATTTGCATGGACAACCACCCCTTGCATACATAAAGATGCATACAAAGCTGAACTCCGCACCCACCTAGGATTCTCTGATCACATCTCAATCTTCCTGGCTCCTGCTTACCTGCCTGCGCTGACTCAAGACCGGTACAAAAGAACCTTAAATCTTGGATCCAGAACAGTGGCCCCATATTGAGAGATTGTTTTGAACGAACAGACTGGGAGGTATTCAGAGAAACTGCTGAAAATGGGAGGGTGCAAGACCTGGACCAATATGCATCCTCAGTTCTGGGGTACATTAGTAAATGTACTGATGACATCTCTACCATAAGATATGTTAAAAGTCACCCAAACAGAAAACCTTGCCTGAATGAAGAGGTTCACACCCTGCTTGAAGCCAGGAACACTGACTTCAGGTCTGCAAACTCACAGGAGCTGAGAAGGACAAGGAAACAGTTGTTGCTGGTATTAAGAAGGCCAAGGCCACATATGCACAGAGGATCGAGGGTCAATTCACCTCACAAGACCCACGGAG
>JARVGQ010000737.1:16614935-16625604 GCA_031762355.1 Hypsolebias martinsi | reverse complement strand
GCAGGCAGCTCACGCCTTAGAGCACAAACACAGCAACTTCCCTCACGTCACTCCCGAATGAGCTCCTCCAGCTGGCACGGTTTCCCACAACAAAATGGACGCCAGAGAGCGGGAGGAGTCAACAGGGTTTGTATTGCACACTGCTTAGCGCTACTTCTTGTTGTGCCGGGTCAACCCGTTAACATACACCAGAATGCAGGAAATAACATCTGCTTCATTCAAAATATTCTGGGAAAGGACCCCCCCCCACACACACACACACACACACACACACACCACCACATTATAAATGCTTCTGATGCCAATGGCTACCATGTTGTTCAAGCCAAGACCCATTGTCAGCCCTGGGGGCTGAGCACCCCTGAAGGTCAGATTCTAGAATCGCCCCTGGTTGTTGGTTAATTGAATGTGTTTAACTGGCAGATAAGATTCATAAATGTTTCATTTGTTTAGTTTTCATCAGAACACCTAAAACCATGTTTGGTATGCTTTACATAGTTTACAAAGCTTTCTCAAAAAATAAATACAGTAAAGGCAAACGCTGAATTTTACTGACTGAGTTGTTTAACCAGGTGAAGGATTAAATGTAGAGACGTTTCAATAATATGCAGCCTGGTCCAGTCTGTGAAGTGTGTGACATGACTGAGTTTCTCTGTGTTGACTGTAAAGTGCATTTCATTGTAATCAAGTCAAAAGGAAAGTCAAGGAAGTTTTCTACATGCCAGCGACTCTCTGGAGGAAATGCTTCGCCGCATCTAAAAAGCTCAGCCGTGCGAGACGCCGGCTCATAAACAGTCACCTTGTCTGTCACCTTGTCAATCAGTCAGTAAGTTGGTCAATAAGTCAGTGGGCCAGTTCCTCTTTCAGCCTCAAAGGCAGTCATCCGTCAATCCATGAACCCACAACTGATCGTTATTTTTCCTCCTCACCTGACCATCCTTTATTCTACAGCCCAACTGAGTTCTGCAGACATGGAGTGATCCAGTGTCTCCTCAGATTATTAATGCTTGGGCAGCTTTCAACTGATGAAAGAATCGTTTTAAATTCATATACATGCAAAATATTTACTTGGATTTTTTTTTATGTCAGCTATGACTGCATCTGCTCTCTAGTTCAACAGCAGATACATCACCATGTAACACACACCTGCACATTTTTTCTTTAATGGTTAATTTCTTATACGTCTTGTGCTCTGCCATTTTTCATCAGTCAGTACAACCAACATTTTACAAAGCAGACGGTTTTAAAGGGACAGTGCTGACATTCTAAATTGTGGCTCACAGAAAAAGTTATGATTAAAAGCTTTGATGTTGAGGTAACTCTTGGATCGGCTCCTTTTGGTGTTTAACTCTGACAAGATAACTTAAACCAACTCTCAGAAATTTTAGAAGGGTTCAGGCAAATGCAATTTAGAAATGGTTTACTTCAAATTTGACATGGCACAGTTATTCAAGCTGGAGTTTTCTGAAAATCCATTTGAGCCAGCAAACAAGCTAAAAATGGTAAAAACCCAAATACTATGAAACTGACAACGTAAATGTTAACTAGAGAAATTACATTTTCTGCAAAAAACACAGTCTGAATATTTATTGCTGAATAATTTTAAGGAAAACAGCTGAAATTAGCTAAAAACATGCTGAAATGTATCCAGAGTTAGCAAGAGAAAGCAGAAAGAAGCTTATGTTTCTGGAAGAAAGTGGAGAGAGCACCATTGTGCCCAATTAGACTGAAAGAAACAGAAATTAGCTAAAAAAATTTAAATAAAAAAAAAAGTGGAAATTATCGGGAAAAAAAAGCAGAAATTTGAAAAACAAACAAAACAATGACTGACTAAAAGTAAAAAAAAAAAAAAAAAAAAGAAAAAAACAGAAAGAAGCTAAAATTTCCAGAAGGATGTGGAGCGAGCACATTTTTGCTGAACTAGGCTGAAAAAAACTTTTAACAATTGCAAAAATTTTGAAATTAGCTAAAAAAAAAGCTCTAATTAGCATAAACAGCTAAATAGTAACTAATCTAACAGAAATAGCTTAAGCTGAAAGGAGCATAACAAACTGAAATTAAAGAAGTTAGAAGAATCACAAAGTTAACAGAAAGAATCTGAAAGAGCAAAAAACAGCTGAAAAAAAAGCTGAAAGTAGCTGAAAAAAGATTACATTTGCACAAAGAAGCTGAAAGAAGCTGAAACAACAAAATGTGAAAGGAGCAGTAAAAGGTTGCAAAGAGATCTAAAGATTTGAAGGATGTAAAATGAGCTCAATTAATTTTCTATGAGAAAAAAAAAAAAAGTGGCCGAAAAGGTTAAATATTTCAAAAAGCTAAAGTTGCACCAATACCATTAGGATTGTCCTGAACGAGCTGAACGTTTTGATATTTTGATGAAATGGCTTAAAAACTGCACGACAATAATTGCACCAAAAAACGAACGAATTAAAAAAAAAAAAGATTACAGTAGTGGGAATGCTTCATAAACATTCACACAATAAAATATAATTTTATGAATTATTTTAGGCTGGAGCTAATTAAAGACAGTCTTTGTTGGTTCCAGTACAACTAGATGTTTGTCAAGACTTTCATAATTAAATTCAAGCAAACAATTTGCAAGAAGCAGGGAGGACATTTTGCCTTAACCATGAGATAAATCCAAGTTAAAGAAGGTTCTGCTGCTCAGACATTGATTGTGGTTTTCAAAACACTGAATCGTATCAGCCTGATTAAAAATACCCAAAATCTTATTCCAGATCACAGAAGAGCATAAAGTGATTATTTAAGCACTTACAGACAAATCTGTCAGATTTAACATCACTTTAGCATATGAATTCAATAAAAATGTGTTTTAACATCTATAATACCCTTCAGTGGTACTATAATCGATGTGCTTCGGGTTTTATTCAGTAAACTATACGTTTGCCATTGGCATTGTTTAAAGCACGTCCTCTCATTACACTTTGATACAGAATCAAAGAAGAAGGAGAAACGGTTTCTGTCTCTTTTTCTGTTCTTCTGAAAGAAAATTAGTGTTCTTGTGAGGCTACTGAATTGGTATAATTACATGGGTTTAAATGCAAATTTACAATGTGCCTATTAATTCTATTCTGTTCATTTCAAATGACTGACTGCACTTAATTAAATCAGATTGATTAGACCTTTTCAAGACTTTCCCTTTACAACCACATAATTATGACAAATAGAGGCACTTGACACCAAATGCAGAGGACTAGGCTTTCTGTTTCTCCACCATTTAGGGCCTTCCTAGTTCTGCATGGGGTGGGTGGCCAGAAAGTCAGAATGGGTCACCACATCACTCTGAAGCCATACTGTTTATTTGGGCAGCGATTAAAAGCATCTGACCTTAGTCATTTTTTGGGCGACCCTCAAGCATTTTCCTACCCAGAGACTCCCAGCGTTAAGGCTTGATTTCAGGGACAGAATGTTCCTCATCTTATGGGGTCCTTTTGACAGATTTATTTGAATATATCTGCAAGAATAGAAAAATACTAATGGGGATTTATTCACCTTTAAATGTTGTGGGGGTAAGGGGTTCTATATCAGGTGCTCAGCTTGAATATCACTATTTTTGGTGTAATTAGGTAAACAGTGGTGACTTGAAGACAAAGAGAAATAGGATTAGCAGTCAAGAGGGCAGAAAGGAGAAACAATAAGCAACATAATAATAAAAATAATTTAAATAACAAAACTAATTCAAAGAAACATAAATTTTTTTTAGATAACAGCGCCCCGGGACCCGGTGAGTTAATGGCTAGAAGGGCTCGTGCTCCTTGAGTGTTTTTCTGAGCTTTGATTGCAATTTGGAGGAAGAATTATCTCATCGGGGTGTGTGGGTGGAGGGAGGTCGGAGCTGGCTGTGAAGTGCTTGTCATTACCAAGATTTCTCCCTTTCTATTTTCTCTTGTTCCCCCTCCACCACCACCATTACAACCACCACCGTCTCCTCTTTGTTAAACTTGTGTTCAGCATTAAAAAAAAAACTAATAAATATTTGTCGTAAAGTCAACGGCACTAACTTTGATGTCTTGACACACCTCCCACTTTTTTCATATTTTGCTTCAGTGGAGCCTGACAGATTTCTTGGGGTGTTCTGAGGGGATAAGCTGCTTACTGCTAACCTGCAAATCCTTCAAGAAAAAAAAGTAAATAAATAAATAACACCTCAAGAGATGAAAACCAGCGTTGTGCCCACTCAGGGCTGCAACTAGTTGGCGATTGGCGTTCATGAGAGAGTCTCCAGAGAGTCCTGAGACTTTTGAAGAGTTTTCAACTCTTTTGTATGAGTTGCAGCAGCGCTCAGTCCTGTCCAGCTCAGTCCAAAAAATCCAAAGAAATTTTGGTTTAAAAACAACATTGATGATGAATATTAGTTATTAAAAAAAAAACTAGTCTGAATCTGCCTGTCTTCATTTAACATGTCTACAGCAGCAGGTAGTGGAAGTGGCTGCCTTGGACACAAAACAAGACATGGGGTTTAAAAATAATAATGTGCAAGGCCAAGACTGTAGTTTTACACGTTGTACATAAAATAGATTTTCAAAAACTAGACACCAAATGTGCATGTTGCGCATGTGGGAGTTTGTTTTTTTCCTGCAAACTGAAGTCCCAAGATGGAACCAATCAACCAGGTCTATTCCCTGATGAGTGCCAGGAGCATATAAGGCTGCAGAAGATCTCTACCCCCTGCTGGAGCATTACATGTCTAGCTTCTACGTATGATTTACAGAAATGGTTTTCCTTGTGCTCTCTTCGTGTTTTCAGCCTCGACGCCTGTGATCGTCAACTCCTCTGAGAAAAACCCTGAGATCCTTGTGGACTTCCTCAACTGTCTCCTCTGCCTTCCAACCACTTGTCAGTCTGATTCTCCTCCTCTTGTCCTGGAACCCCTTTGGACTCTCATCCTCACTACGTTCCATGACACCAGCTGTAAGGAGCACCATCACTGTACTCATCTTCTGAGTCCAACAACCTGACCTCTCTCATCCTCCAGAGTTCCAGATCTTCCTTTGTACATTTTGGTATATGACCACTGCAAATAAAGCACTGTTAACTATCCTAAGTTTTGGAGTCTTGTCTCACTTCAGTCCATACTCTCTGGGTTCCTAGTGTTATTTAGAGCACAGCTTTCTGTTGGCAAACATTCAGAATTCAGTGAGGCTGCAACAGAAAATTCATTGATTTTCTCACAATTTCCCAACAATTTAGAATTGCCAATTAGTCCCCCAAGAAGCAAAAATCCATTTTAAACTAAAGCTTATGGCAATTTGTGTAAAATGTTCTCGTGTCTGTACATTTACAATAACAAGAAAGTAAATAAAAATTTAAAAGAATGCAACCCTACTATACTGTAATATATATTTTTCTTAAACTACTCCTTTTCATTCAAGACTTTTGCTTATGTTAATGTGACATATTTATTTTAAACTGTAAATGAATGAAATAAAAATCAAACAAATAACAATCTGACGTGGATCAAATCACCAATTGGATTCCCAAAGATATCCATATAAAGCTGCATTTCATTTGCCTGCAGAGTTGTAACTTGATGTAGGAATAATTTCACGTTCAAATTAATGTTGTGTTCCAATGCAGCTGGAAAAAACTGTAGATTTTCATGACTGCTGGGTCCAGGAACCAGACTATTTGGCATTTTAAGCCAATAACAATAGGTTTCCCAGCATTCCATTATTTAAACACCAATAGAGAGTGTATATTACTGTGTGTGCATATAATTTATCAAGATAAAAACTAACAAAAACTAAAACATTAATACCGCAGCTATTACAGCTTTTGCACTAGGGAGCCATGTAGAATTTTTAGGTGAAGGCTGGACAAATTTAATATTTTGGGAGGAGGTTGGATTTTTTTCTTTTAATTTAGGTCATTTTTCACACCTGATAGTCTGGTAGACTCAGTTCTATTGGGGACCAAAATTCAGAACATTTGTTTACATTTTCAGCTGGTACGGTTCACATTCACACTGCACTGAGTCAATCGAGCCAACCGGTGCCCCTGCCTGTGATGGGGCTGCACCAAGAACTACTGAAGGAAACTACACAAAAACCTCTGAAGAAGACACTGAGCACAACTTACTTCTGGAAATAAAAAACAAAAATGGAGTGACGTCAAATTTTTGCGATTTTCGGATTTTGTCTGTGGCTCATGTGACAAACTAACATTTTTCAACAATGGACTCAGCATGAGCTGAAGATGAGGCAGAAGACCATGGAGAATGTTCACACAAGGCAGCTGAAACAGCTCCATACAAGGTATGAAATGCGCATTTGTTTTGGTTGTATTTACCCAGAATGCCCTGTGCTGTAGTCCACTTCCTGGTTTTGGAGTGGTCTCTGGTCCATTTGCATTCACACTGCATTCGAGCCGCGCTAGAGTTCACTTCAACTGAACTGAGACCTAGGTATTTAGGTGGACCAGAGTTCACTTTTTTGGTCCAAATCAGAGTTCAATTGCACATTCCCAAAAAAAAAAAAAAAAAATGAATTTCTAGGCAAATATACTAGAGTTTTATTAAAGTGAACTGAACAGGGCTGGTGTGATTACACCATTATAAGTCAGAAATTCTGACTTCCAAGAACTGTTTGAACTCACAGTTAACTTGTTGTGCAGCAAGTGATGCCTCGGTGATAATGCTTCTCTCAGGTATCTACATTTTCTCTTACGCCAAGCACGACTTCCTAATTTGATTTGTTTGTTCATTAATTGTTTGTCATGTAACGACACCATTAATGATTTAAACGAATCCAACAAGGTCAGGTACAAGGACTGATAATGGTTAAAAAGATGTCAACGTCTAAAAACAGCTTTGAAACCCCGGCAGAAAATCTGATTGTTTTTGTCACTTTAAAATACATTTCTACAGCTGTAAGATGGTGTGGCTCATTGGAAACAAAATGAGAAGTGGTTCAAGACAGCTTCATTGTCCTTATTCTCTTCTGTGTCATCACCTCCATTTATTTGACTGTTTCTATATAATTTGGGACTTCAGTAGCAGTCTATGGGTCATGATGTATCCTCTTAATTGCTGTGCCACATCATCGGCACAAAGTACCTCTGTCACACTTCTAGCTACACCGCCCTGATTGCTCTGACACATCATTTCATTTGCTGATGTACCTTCAAGCTTATTCAAGCCTGAACAGAAAAGGGATAGAGAAGGGGCGAAAAAACGAAAACCACAGTAACATGTGTGGATGAATTTACATGGAGCTGAATTACCGGTAGTAGTGAAGCAATGTCTGTGCACATTCGTATTAACATGTCAGTTCAAAATATTATATTTTTAAAAGGATTATTTCCTGGTTTTTGCTGCATTTATCAGTAGATCAAACACACAAAAGAACAGAACTTAAAAACTGCATTTTTAATATTTAACCATGTGCAATGTAATCATCCATTCAGCATCCTCTGAATTTACATGTGAGGAATCTACAGCTAAACACTCCTAATACAAAGCAGTAAACATAAACTCAGTTGGCATGGATATAAGGATTAAAGGTAGTGCAGCTTCACAGTATAAGATTGAGTGGGGTTTTGCAGTCTGGTGACTTTTGCATGTGATTTAATAACAGTAAACACAGTTGGAGGTCTTGCTGACTTCAGATGGCTGTAGAGATTTAATTATGCAGAAGAGAAGCTTTGAACGTGCTATAAAGCAGCTGTGCACAACAGGTACTATAAGGAAGTCTTTATACGCCACTGCACAGAGCTTCAGCAGCTTCAAATACAATAAACATTTGAGTTTTTTTATGCCAGTTCAACACATCTGTTCCTTCAGATGTGACTGTTTAAAAGTAATTTTAGTGCTCATCTTAAACTAAGCTGTTTCATTCATTTTAACATAAATTATCCAACATATTAAACAGTTTATTATATCATGAAGTGTGTTTATCTTACCTAAAATGTTGAATTGATTAAAAAAAAAAAAAGTTTTCTTTTAGTGATATGTCTGCTCAGTCAAAAGAAAAATCAGTACAATCCATGCAAATGCTTTATAAACATGTACAGAACAACCAATTCCACATCATTTATTATCTATGTAAGAAGTGTCCTGGGCTGCATGTTACAACTGGTGGTGCTTATTGCACTTAATGTGCAATTTACCACCAATGCAAAACTGACAGCAATGCCCAAAAGATAGCATTCACACGAGCACTATGACAATTACAGTATAAGCTGGGAGTATTGTTTCAAGGTGAAAGCAATCCCCTTTAGTCTTGGCTCCTCTTGAACTGTCTGTTAGGTCACTACAAATTGAACTCAACTTACTGCATTCATCAGGCAAACTTATCGTGAATCAGCGAGGCGTTACAGCCAAAGCAGGAAAAAAGAGGTGCTGCAACTTCAAACAGCTGATTGATCTAAAAATCCAACCCAGAGGTGGATCTGCTTCAGTCACTGTGCCCATTTGCTCACAGCATTGACAAGTCGAAACTGCATCTTAAAACAACAAGTAATGACTACAACCATGCTACCACAATCAGTGATCTTTATGAGACTTTTGCTTCATGAGATCTCTGCTTCCTGCTAAATCAAACGTGAGCTCCACCTCCGTTTATAGGTTTTTGACAGAACTGCATTGTGCTCGGCGTTCCCATTTTAAACACTGCCGATTTTACTTGTCATGGTGTTCACAAGCCATAATGGGGTCTTTCCCTCTGGTGTCAGAGTAGGGTGGGGAAATGGGACGAGGGGGCCACCGTTACACCAGGTGGGCTCTTTGCTAAATGGCTGCTGCTCATGTAA
This sequence comes from Hypsolebias martinsi, assembly GCA_031762355.1. Lineage (NCBI taxonomy): Eukaryota > Metazoa > Chordata > Actinopteri > Cyprinodontiformes > Rivulidae > Hypsolebias > Hypsolebias martinsi. Next base: position 16,616,835 of record JARVGQ010000737.1, on the reverse strand, counting down.
TGTGCCCATTAAAGGCACTGAAGTGGCGATATTGTTGGACAACCGTTTTCCTGCATGAAGACCGTTTGGATCATCATTGGTCTCTATTTCTTTTACTTCAACGTTTTCTGTTCTCCACAAACCTAACCTTTCATGCATTGAGAGCAAATGCTGAAAGCACCAACCAAACTTGTTTTGTTTTGTATAGAGCAGGAGAAATAATATGTTTTATTTAACCTGATTCACTTGCTGAATGCCATATTGTTTTAACCTAATATGTAAATTCCTTGTCACATATTACACTACAGTATATGTAAAAATTAGCAAATGTTGAAACATTTATTTCTGCAGCTAAAGCCACAAATACCAAACACGTGTTGTTTGTCTCCTAAACTGATGAATATTTATTTAAAAGTGGGAAAAATATGAAACTTAGTAAAAGAGAATCAAAATTTATATGCAGTTTTGATATTTGACTGTAACACACACCTATGCCAAATTCAATTACTTGTCTTTGTGAATAAATAACCTTAATATTGAGGCTTTTTTTTTTTTTGTATGCCGATACTTTTCAAAGACATGACAGGTGCAGGATGAGGTGCAGGTCTCAGAGAGTGATTGCATCTCCTTTTGTGGACATGTCCATGTGAGAGTTTCCAAATTTCCCAATGGAAGAAGTGAAAATAGAAAATAACCAAAAAAATGTTAAGGTTGTGTGTATTTTGATGTTTGTACATGAATGTGACCTGGGTATTTGTAGCTTTTCAGCCTTTGATGACCCGTTTCTGTTGCCTCCGCTGCGAGAAGAGTGACCCAACTGTACTCATTAAAACCAATGGAACGGATCATTCTCCACTAATTGTTTTCCACTGACAAATGGCTCCTCTGACTCTTGAAGACTGCTGCAGGGGCTCTGCTTAAACACACCAACTCCACTAATGAGAACTACCTATCGTTCTGTGTGTGTGTCTGAGCCACTGTTTTAATGTACGTCTGCACATGCACACAAGTGCGTGCCTTTGTGTACACTTTATTTGCTGTGCCGGTCTCCCTTGCTGTGCACCAGAATGTGTAAAGTCGGAAACGCTGCTACATTAGGCTCAGTACAAGCCATTAAGGCATTTTTCTACTGTCAATCACCCTGACACCAAGATATTGTTAACAAGTAAAGTGTTGGATCTAACTGCTTAATAAGTTAGTATTTACAGCAGAGCACATTTCATATCAAAGTGTGGATGGCAGTCATTATAGTAAACTAAAGGTGTTTTTTTTATTTCTTCATTTACACTGAAAATGAAGAAATTAATGTGTTTCAGTCAGGGATTGGACTTGCAACCTGTCCAGGGTATACCTCTTTCCTTGCACAGCGACTGTTGGATATAAGCACCAGTGACCCCCCCCCCCCCACACACACACACACACACACACACACACACAAAACCCAGAAAAGAGTCAGAGTCAGAGTTTCTTTATTTGTCATTTGCACCACATCTGGTACATGTGGTGCAAATGAGATTGTGTACTCAGGGTCCCAGTTACACCCAACAATAAAATGTAAAAGAAAAACGGTAATAAGATCTAAGATATGACCTAAGAAAAACATTAACTAAAAATATGCTAAGCACTAATAGCATACAAACAATATGCCGAACAGCAGCACGAACATGAGTCTGTGTGAGCAGATGAGCACGAATGAAGCAACAACAACATGAAACAGATCAGCAGCAACATGATGTGATTTTTCACAGTGATTATCCTGGTAAGAGATTCATGAGTCCAACGGTCTCAGGGTAGAAGCTGTTCCTCAGTCTAGTGGTTCTACACTTAATGCTCCTTAACCTCCATCCTGAGGGGAGTGGGGCAAAAAGTGTGTGTGCTGGGTGAGTGGGGTCCTTCATGATGCAGGTGGCTCTCTTCCTGC
>JARVGQ010000737.1:16585946-16598723 GCA_031762355.1 Hypsolebias martinsi | reverse complement strand
ATCTTAGATCTTAGTAATGTTTTCTTTTGCATTTTATTGTTGGATGTAACTGGGACCCTGTGTACATAATCTCGTTTTATCACATGTACCACATGTGGTGCGAATGACAATAAAGAATCTCTGACTCTGACTTGATCAAGATAGCCTATTGTGCAATTTATGATTAAATACATGAACACAGACAAAAGTAGAAGTGTGAAACTTTTAAACGTCAGATGATCAGTCATGTCTTTAGGAAATCCATTTAAAACTATGGATTAACTACTGTATTGGATGTCTGTGTCAGTTTGGCCCTTCATTTAGTCAATTCAATTCAGTTTATTTCTATAGGGCCATGTCAAAACAGAAGTTGTCTCGGGGCACTAAACAAAAACATTCACATACATTATAAATGTCAGTAAAGTTATCTATGTTAAGAAGGAAGGAAGCCTTTAAACAGTACCGGTAATTCAGTTTGAAAGTCTATTCAGAACACCTTCCTCTGTGAAAACATCTTGCCAAACCGGTTGCTGGTTAAATTTCAGGATGATCAGTGAACAGCGACGGCCGTACTAGTGTTTGTGTGCGATTTGTCTGGTTTTGCAGTAAAATGTTACCCTGGTGACTTCTTTCCGACCACGATTATTACAGCTAACTTCACTTCTCGCAACTCTGACTCTGTTTACCTGTGTAAGAGGATGAAACTGGAGCAAAAATATAATTGTCAATGCGCGTGATTCTCTGAACGTGACTGGGACAAATGACCACCAGCCCCATGACTTTGAAATAATGTGGTCATTTGCTGTGCTTTCTCGCAAATTGTTAGCATGCAGCAACCTGTACATACTGTACATGGATCCGTCTAGAATGGAAATTAATTTATAGTTAAAGTACATTAATGTGTGTAATCGTCTAGTTCAGGATATCTGAATGTACCAGAAACTGATAGGAAAATGCAAGTGACCTCAACAAAGCAGAACCTCACAGAGCAGAAGTTATCAACTACTCTTGCAACAGCTAAGCAATGTTTTTTTTTGTTTGTTTTGTTTCTCTAATATTGCATAAAATGTGAACTACCTGTCGCCTTCTATGCCATCGTTTCAAAGTTCTTGTGAGTTAGCGCTCACAGTATGTGTTTGGGATGACTCTCTGCTACTACTGCATGAAATCTTAGCTCTGTATTTGTCAGACACACTTGGTTATAGCCATTTTTGTGTTTGCTAAGATTGCTCAGTTAGATCAATCAGAGTTAGACATCCAAACAGAAATCAAGCATTTTTTGTTTTTTGTTTTTTACTTTTTCTTCTGTCATCTTCTTTTCATCATGTGCTTCCTAATACATTCTCCTATGGCTCAAAATCACAGAGTTTGTATGCTTTAAAAGCATCTATGCTTTGTTTTTTGTAAGTCCAACAAAACAAATTTGTATTTTAATACATGTAGGAAGCGTTTGTGCCGGCTATAAAAATAAAAACTCCTTGAAGCTTTACAGATGTGTACTCGAGACCGGCCGTCGCAGCTGCAGCCATCCTCTCACAAGATGGTGTCTAGTTCCCAGCTGTCACCCAGCACGGCTCGTGTTTCATTTTGTTGAATTTACAACCGTGTGTGTTCTCGAAACACAACACGTTCCCGTAGAAAACACTGCAGGATTCACCACAAATCCAGTTGTCGGTGCTTTTAAACGGTTTGCATCTGTTTGTGTGAGGGTTATCAAAGCAGCAGCAGCAAGACGCAACAGAACAAGACATTATGGCTACATTTACAGCGTAGCATAAATCTGTTTACTGGAGTGTGAGTTAACAAGGGCAGATGTGGCCTCAGGAGCTGAAGAATAAGGCCAATAATAAAGTGGCTGCAATAACAGCTTAGCTGATTCTATTACAATGAGAAAATGACTACTACTCCTATTACTTAATGAGTAGATGATGCATGTAGCCTTCAGGTCATTATTGTTTCTTATTTCAAATGAGAACTGAAGTTTCATCACAACAATCAGACAGGAAGATTGTCCTGAGAATCAACAGAGGCAGTCTGACTAATTTATTTAAATTTTAAATAAAGACTAAAGTTAGGTAAAGCACATGCTCTAACAGATCGTGGTGTGTTCACATCACAATTTAGTCTCAAAACACCATCTATCTTTGTTAGCAAAATATTTCAAGAACCACTGAACAGTTTTTATTGAATCTTTTGGAAAATATTCACCGGATGCAACGAGAACAGAACAAGACTGATTTTAACATTTTTAAGTAAAACTGACTGTTCTGTCTGAGCTCTCATGAGTCTCTTCAGGCCTCAGAATGGTTCTTTAGCTTCACATGGTCTTCCAGGTTCTCATGAAGCCGTGAGTGACCTTTGAACTCAGGGAAGTCCAGTCATTTACATAAGGTGCCAAAATTAAAAACCTGATCAAGGACTGATCTTTTTTTTTTTTTTGCCAAGATTTTCTTAAAGAAATGAAGTTGCTATGTTTTTAAAATTTATCAAAGCATTCATTCAGAAATATAAAAATTTCTTTCCTCAACAAATCTTATTTACAGTCAGATTTTTTTTTACATAAAAAAATATGAATCCCTTTGGTTATTCGTTGTCACCAATTTTTAACTGAATTCTAATGAAAACCATCACCTAAGACCATCAAAACAACTTTAAATAACGTCTATGAAAATTCAAACAGATAGAAAAACAGTACTCCTTAAAATGTCCAAGGAAATCACAAAGAGGTAAAGCGGATAAATAAATTTGGACACACTAGCTGTGATGTGCTCTGACATGAGTTTGAAAATCTGAGTTGTATAATTTCACACAGAGAAGATTAAAGGGATTATGCGGAGAGTTAAGGCGTTCAGTAAACGGTAGTTAGATTCACATCCACCTCAAACTTTGACTCTTTTTCTCTCAACTCGAACAAACATAAGTTTTTCAATAATTTTCTCAGCTTTAAAGTTCACAAGTCATCACGTGAACTTGTGTTTTAAATTAATGTGGGACAGAGACTCTTCCTTTCAGCACGTAGCTGCAGAGGCTGCATGAGGGCAACATGGCTTGAGGAACGTGCCACATGGTCCTAGTGCCTGATGTTTTTTATACCGCTGCCACACAACTGAATCAAAGTGTTGGAGACATTTTCAGTGCAAATGTTAACAAAGTCACGAGACGAGGGTTTTGAGTGTTTGCGAGACAGTTTTAAACTTAACGAGAAATCTCGTAACGTTTTAGTCTTGCTAGATATTGAGGCACTTGATGAGAGGTATTCATTCCTGCTCCTTCATGTTGTAGCTGTTTTTCTGTTCCAACACACCCTATTTAAATCAATGAGTGATTAACAGGCTTCTGCAGAATATGAAGATGTAATTCAATCATTGATCCATGTGTTGGAGCAGGGAAACAAGTAAAACATGCAGGATAGTGGCCCTTGAGAACCAGGATTGGACCCCCCTGGACTAGATTCCTCCACCAATGCTAGACCTTTAGTTTGAGCACGATTTAAACCCAGAGTTTTCGGAAACACTTCTTGTGAAATTGACATTATTTCAGTGGAGTGATGACAGAAAACCGGATGGAGTTGTGCAACAATTTTTTTTTCCCCGACTCAGGGTTGGAATGTTTTGGTCAACATGTCATGTATCTGCTTGTCAGTCATGGGATTTAACGTGAGCACCCATGTGTCTGTTTCTGTGCAGGTGTACCTGTTGAATCCTATAGAGAACCTACGAGGCTACATCAACAACCGTCCACCTCTGGTCATTTTTATGATCAGCGTCAGCGCAGTGGCCATCGCCTTCCTGACCATCGGTTATTTCTTTAAGATTAAGGAGATCAAGTCTCCGGAGTTGACGGAGGTAGGACCAATCCACACAATGCTTTGAAAAGAGATGAAATTGGTGGTTTATTTCTTCTCTCGTATCTCTTTATATCCTGCTTCATGTTACATTAATGCATTAACACTGAAATATAAACCATACTCCACCCAGCTTTGTTCACAAGACTCATCTTGGCTCATTTTAGCAGAATAATAAGCGACTCCAGGCTCTTTAAATATTTACTTGTGAAGCTGAACTTGACCTGTTCCACCCAACGCTAATGTACATATGCAAATAAAACGTATAAGTGGAAAACACAGAAAGATGAGATAAATGTGCCGTTGTGCAGTGTGGTAGTTTGTTCAAACAACACAGGAATATTCTTGAGATGTTTTCCAGAAATAAAATAAAATGCCAATATTGTGTTCTGCCATAACTGTTATAAAACCAACAAAACCAGTATTCATAATTAGATACAAATATGAAATCAAGTGTTGAAGTTGTCACTATACTAATTTATTTGGTTTGTTGGTGAAGTTAGTACACTTTAGGCAGCAATAGCTGGGTTCATAATAGGCCTGTCGCGATAAACAATAAATCACTTAATCACATGATAAATGAAAATTATCAACCTGATTTTCATTTATCGATTTTATCGTTTCTTCGTGTCTCTCTCTTTCTGCTGAAGAGACTGGATGACAAAAAGCTCAACTCCAGTGTTCTTCACTGACCCCTCTCTTTCTTTTTTCTCTTTAAAATCTGTTTTAACTGTCCAAAATTGTGTTTTTTGATCGTTAAAAGCAGCTAAGCTGAGAAGCTAAGCTACGAGCTAAGCTAACAGGCCGACCCCAGGAAAAAACCTCCGTCTTGTCAAAACTCCAAAATTTCCGGCTGAAACCCGTGCCTTTGTCTAAAAAGTTGTTTTTTTTTTCTCTTCAAAATAAGCTGAGAACTTGTTTACTGATATTTTATTAAAAGCTTTGTGTGAAATATGCTATGCTAAACAGCTCAAACCACACCGAGCGTCCGGGAACCGAAAAACAGGAAGGAGAGACAGCCCATGTGACGTCAAGGGGCCTTCCTCTCATTTTTCTTAAAGAGACACATTGCTCGCTCCCTCACTATCCATCCTTCAGTTCAAACAGTCTTATACTGTCATCCAGTGGTCAAAAAAGGTACTACACACAAAAATTAACCAACATTTCTTCGCAACTTTCACAATTACTAATTATTGTCAAATTTCAAACAATATTATCATTTATCACAATAATTTCTGAGACAGTTAATTGCCCAGCAAAATTTGTTATCCTGATAGGGCTAGTTTAAATCAAACTGGATCCGACTGAAGCTAAAACTAAAGCGTGATCACAGAACAGGGAGGGGAATGAGGAATATGTGGATTTATTGCAACTGATATCTTCATCACAATATTTAGCAATATGTCACATTTTTTATATTGTGCATTTCTTGTTAAAATGTTTAGAACTACAGAACAGATACATCCTACTGCTTTAGCAGTTCCAGTTAGCCTTTCGTTCACCTTCAGTAGACACAATTACATCATTGTTTCTGCTTCTTGCTGGTTAAAATCACACCACTATAGTTAAATAATGAGGCCCTTTTCTTTTGTGCCTGGATTTGACTTGCATGATGGGTATTGTCGGAAGAGAGGGCTTCCAGCTGTTGTCACTTAGTGTCACAGACAAACAGAGAGCCGGGACAATGGGACGATGGCCGTTCACTCCATCTGATTGTCGTGTTGTCAAACCGACAGCAGGTGCCTCCGACGATAAACATCGAGTGTCAATTATTTCAAGGAAGGGCCATTTTGGAAATTGGCTCAAAGATAAAGAGCCAGAGCGCAGAGAAGAGACAGTGGGGGTTAAATAAAGATATGAAAAGAGCTGCTCCATTTTCTCAAAATGGGGCCAAATAACAGCCCCGTTTTGTTTAACTTATAAAGCATCCTGCTCTCGCACGGACCCTCTTATTCCCGTCTGCCCTTCGTTCCCCTGAATCATTGCTAGCCACCCTATGAAGTATTTGTTCATTCTCACTCAATACACTCAACAGCAGCAAAATTACAGTCTATTTTTCTAAAGGAAATTTATATTTAAAGCCATTTTACCTGGAAAAAGATGCCCTAACCCAGCACAACTATTGCTATGGATTTGCCCATTTTACTGCATTTTATTTTTTGCCACAAAAGCACACGAAAAACAACTAGATTCCCCCTGAATATTGAAAAGTGTTGCAATTCAGCAGGACAAGATATTAGGTGTGAAGCTGTGTATAGATAGAGATCTCAAGAGCTGCCTCTCAACCAATGTGTCTGTGTGTATAGATCAAGTCTATTCATCTAAATGGATCCTGTAAAAACATATATCTTTACATCTCGCTGGTTAAGAATATGCGCTGTCACCTGATATACCTTCATGACCCCATCTGCTCTTATGGATTTGCATTTGACAGCCCTTTAATCAAAGCATCTGTTCCTTCCCTCTCCTGACTTTTCGCCATATGGACATCCCTGCCTCAGCTCAGCATTTCCCAGTAGCTCCAGTTTAACATGAATTATGCCTGGAAGATGTACGTGTGTTTATTTTTGCGACGTACCTGGAGGTTCGTTGTGTTTTTGCATCACAGAGGATTTGTGCGGACTCCATTGTGCCACTCTCTGAGGTTTTATGACTCCTGCATTTGTCTTTTCGGCATGCTGAAGCAATTTGTGGAAATGTCCAACTTTTCCAAGAGTTAAACAGCTCCAGATTTTGGCGTCTTGTTAACACTGAAAGCAGGCACGGCACAGATGAGGAGCTCTCATGGCGAAATGAAAACTTGTGCAAAAAAAAGAGAGAAAACATAAATCTATCTTCCCCTGTTAGGTTGGAAATTTTTTGCAGATGTTTTAGGACGTTTGGCTCAAGAAACAGTAATTCCTTATGCATCTGTCCTCTCTCCAGCCGCCCTATGTCTTTTTATCAACATCTGGTTTTCAGTGCGGCAGGGAAACAAGTATCCTTTATAAACCGAGGGTTCCCAGTTCTTCCTCTGCGTGTGCTATTAGCTTAACCTCAACTACTGCACTCTCTCTGTGCACACACGTCCACATGTGCTAACCATTAAGAAGTCATACCGTTCAGAAAATGTAATAACTTTCAGTAAAGTTTCAGAAACCTTTTTTTTTCTTCTTAACTTTTCACTTTTTCCATTACTGCAAAGAATTTGGGGTTCTGGTTTTAATGCCTCCCCTGTGAAAAGACAAATTACTACCTAGATGTTAGTTTGAGGATGTTTTAGTGAGAGGAAAGCCTCCTTCCCTTAAAAGGACAGCTCAGATGTTTTGAAGTGGGGTTTTGTGGAAATGTTATGACTAATTAACATATTGCTTGTAGATAATGTTTTTACAGATCCTCAGTTTGGAGAAACAAAGTTTAGTTCTGATCAGATTGGTAAGATAGTATGAGATGAACCAACACCAAAGTCGATTATTACTTTCAATCCAAAAAGCTTCATAATGGTCTATGCCAACATCCATCCATCCATTATCTTTTTACCCGCCACTTCCTTTTTGGGTCACAGGGGTCACTGGTGCCCATGTCCAGCCAATGACCTCCTGGTCAGGATTCAAACCGAAGACCCTCTTTATGAGAGGCGGCAGCTCTACCAACTGCACCATCATGCTGACCTCGTGCCAACATTATTTTATAAATCTCTACATTGCTATAAATTTGCATCAAAACTGTTGTTTACCTATTAGTTGATGGCTGTATGCAAGACTAGTGTAGAGTGGACACCACCTTTCACACAGTGACCGCTGGAGATGGAACCAGCTGCCCTGCAACCTGGAAAAGAAAAGCTGGTAAAGGAAGATATATGTATGTACAGAGGGATGGATGGATGGATGGATGGATGGATGGATGGATGGATGGATGGATGGATGGATGGATGATGGATGGATGGATGGATGGATGGATGGATGGATGGAAGTGTAAATAGCAGCAGCAGCTAGCTGTAATGCTTCCAGTACAGCACTTTGAGTAGGAATATTATAATTTTCCTGCAGGGATAACCATGTTATGGGAACCTAACATCAAAGTAGAGGTTAATAAAAGCGTTTTCAAATAAATTGCTGCAAAGTTTTTGAAAATCGTCCACTTTGGCCCCATTCTTGCTAGCTGTTAGCTTGTCTGTCCCATCAGAATTAAACTTTATTTCTCCCTGATGTATATATAAAAGTGAACAAAAGACTAAATTATGATACTGCTGTTCACCTTTTAGGAAACCTACCAATAATTATATTTTGTTGCACACTTCAGCACAAACTCTTAATTTGACCAGTTTCTTATTTCCCAGTATTAAACTGTCTGCAAAGTGATCCACAGCTGCACACAGGTTGTGTCCTGTGGTGCAGCTGCGATTTCCTACTTGTAAAAATAAGCATCTTGCACATGCTTACGATTCACATGTGCTACACGCACGTACTCACGCACGCATTTACAGATGCAAACCTGTGCACTCACCAAATTGGTTTCGCACATGCTCACAAACAGAAGTCGGATGTGCAAACAAAGCGACGCAGCTCGGCGCCATATGGCTGGGCTGTCAATCAAGAATGAAGGCATGCCGAGTGTGCTTTGAGTGTACCATGTAAGGAGGTGTACAACGCTGTGTGTTTGATGGGGTGAACAGTGTTACGAGATTTGTGTGGAATGGCATATTAACAGATGAGTACACACACTCACACACACACACACACACAAGCGCGTGCACATCACCAATTACATTTGCTACTGTTTCTTGTATGCACGAATATAAAGACATGCAAACGCTACCACATACCCATGTCTTACCTTTTGTCATTTAGTCGCTTAACAAAGGCATGCTGAGTTCGTTGCTACTGCCAATTATGTTCTATTAAATCAGTCTTGTTCCTGTAACTCAACACAGTTTGGTTGAGTAGTCAAATGTATTTTGCAACCACAGCATGCAACATTTTTACTGTTTTGTCTGAGTAAAACAATTCTGTGAACATCTACAATTGCAGACTTTGGACTTTTTGCCAGCAACGAGCTGAAAAACAATGAAACGGTTTGGATGGTCATTAGATTAGATGCGAAGCTGCCATAAAATGAATCAGCGCCACTGTCCTCTGTAACTGGGATCAGTCTGCGGTATTTGGCTAAAACAAGAGTCTTTGTGTTTGCCACCTTGCCCAGGGCTACAAGATGCAGTCACACAAAAACATGTAGCGCGTCATGACAGATGCCCCTAATTGCCAAGGAAACAAATGCATTAGTCGTGCATCGCCCCGGGCTTTTGCCTTGTAGGAAGACAACAAAACCCAGTCATCAGCTGATTGAGGTTGGGACCCACACGCACACACAGACAAACATGTTTGCATTCATTCTGAATTCACATTTATTGTCATAAAGCTTTAAGAGGCATTTAAGATAAATCTAGAGTTTTACACCATTCAGCCCATCAAAGATGTATTTATTTCTAAAATATACAATTATTATAAGTGGTTTAAAATGTTCCAAAGCTATCCAACCACCCTGATGATTGAACCTGCATGGAGTTTGGCTGCTTTTGTGTCTTTATAGGGCCTGTGTTTGCTCATATATGAGCTATGTATTTATGTTGTTGGTGCCAAAAGCGGGTAGTATCTTCATGGGGAACTGATTGCAGAGGATTAGATTGTGATTATGGCTGAGGCAGGGGGGCCAGGAATAGAGATAGGGAGGAGAGGACGGTGACAAGTGTGGAAAGGTGAAATTGGGAGAGGAGAAAGCAGAAAATAAGATATCCATCACTCAGGTAAATAAGGTGCAAGACTGCACCAAAGTCACGGAGAACAAGAAGACAAACCTGTCATTGTTTGGAGATTTATACATAAATATGTGAGTTTATCAGTGTATATATCTTAGGCTCATTTTGGACCACACATTTCTCCAGTCTGTCTAGAAATTTTTACAGAGCAGCTCCCAGTTAGACCAGTGGGAGTGATCCAAAGTGAAATTGTTGTGTTTCAAAACGAAAACCACATTATTACACAGGGCGAGCAAAGTCTGTGTGTTTGTGGCTCTGATGTCAGCCTGTTTGCCTGTGCCAGCAGGAGAACACAACCCTGAAAATAGAGCGAGAGAGCGAGAATGAAGGGCATCCATTTGTGACTCTAAACTGTTGCAGACTGAAGCCAGAAGCCATGGAGTCAAGCATCTGAGGGAGATGGAAGTAGTGACAGACAACAAAAGGAAAAGCCGAGCAAAAGCCTCAGTGGATGGGGTTTTATCAAATTTCTTTGTTTCTAAATAGCCTCTGCTTTGTGAAATTCTTTTTTTAGATGATATTAGAAACTGCTTACATCCGAGAAGTATTTCAGCATTTGGGGAATAAGATATGAGATCAGTCCCTGTCACAGAGTTCACACTGCACTTCTTACCCACAGCTTGCACATGTGAGCCACAATGTATAATACATTTATGGCTGATCTACTGTAATAAAAAAATACAGTGCAACTGGGGATTATGAGGTTAGGAAAAAAGGCTGTATTCATCATTTGTAGAGAAAAGGTTGTAAAATATTGCATAGCCTGCAACTAAAGGAACTTCCTACTTTTCTTGTGATGCCAGAGTGAGGCTGGCTTTCTTCATGATACAGTTTGAAAAGGCATCCGTGTTTTGGATGAAAGAGAAACAACGCAACGCCTCTCATTTTTGTAGTTTGAGGGCAGCAGTTTGGAACTTGTCACTTGATAATTTGTAAGGTTTTTCTTTGAAACACTTGTGAAGACCCTCACAAATTCAATCCAACCATCCATCCATCCATTATCTTTTTACCTGCTTCTTCTGTTTTGGATCACGGGGGTCGCCAGTGCCCATGTCCAGCAATCACTGTGTGAGGGGCGGGGTCCACCCTGGACAGGTCTCCAGTCCATCACAGGGCCACATAGAGACAAAGGAGACAACCATTCACTCTCTCACTCACACCTAGGGACAATTTAGAGTTACCAATCAGCCTAACATGCATGTTTTTGATCTGCGGGAGGAAACCAGAGTACCCGTAGAAAACCCACGCATGCACGGAGAGAACATACAAACTCTACCCAGAAATGTCCTGGGCCAGGATTTGAACTGGGGCAACCTGCTCACTGAAAGGCAGCAGCTCTTCCAACTGTGCCACCGTGCTGCTCCGATTCATGAAACCATCAGCTAAAAAGCTTTTTTTTTTTTGCCACATTTTTCATACGTTTCTCTGAGACGCTGACATCGTCTTCATCAGTCTTTAAACTGGATTTCTGGTTGTCTTTGCTCATTCAAAGTCCTCTCCACCAGTTGCTGCTGTCATCTGCTCAGCTGAGCTGCTGGTTGGAAGATTAGAGTTTGCATGTTCAGCTGCAGGCCATAATTAGTCATCAAACCAGACTTGGAAAATAAGAACAAACAAGCGGTACGTTGATGTCCCCCATCACTGAAGGATTTGAATAATGAATAATTACAGTTTATGGAACTGGAATTGAACATGGAATACAAGTAACCTTAATGTTTCTAGTGTAAGTTATTTAAGTGGGTAGGAGTTATACTGTATGTAAGAGAGGGAGTTTTCTTTAGTTTTTTGCTGTTCTGCAGCAGCGCAGTGACAGAACCTGGTGAATGGAGTGAGCAATTTTATCTACCACCAGGAGTAATGGTGGAGTCAGAGGGTGGTCAGTGGTGGCCTAGCCACCATAGATTATTTTATTTTATTCCCTTTGTCCTGTTCGGCATTGATGGCACAGAATTGTTGTCTGTGTCGAGGTGATACCCAACAGATTTACTTTCACAAGCAGAGCATTATGGCTAGCCTCAATGCTCCACTTGATGTATAAATAAAACTTTATTAGAATGTGCTTTGGGTTTGTTTAAGATGTAATGGACACTGGGATGAAAAAAAGACAAAAGATAACAAAGCTAAGAGAAAGGGTAAAAGAGAAAGAAGGTGATAGGAGTAGAGAGAGAGGTACTTTGTGTAAAGAGAACACATCAACATCATTGAAGTCTGCCTCTAGACCTGCGGAGAGAGAAAAAAAAAGAGACAAAACTGAGAAACCACAACAATAAAACAACATATACAGTATAATGATACATATAACATCATTAGAAATTATTTTATATGGTACATAGTGATACAATATGTATTTTGTAGCCACCACAACCCAACTGTGTGTGTATCTCATGAACACCTGAATCTAAACACCTGTGTGAGCATGCTTGTCACTATAAGATTTCCCCTTAAGAACATTTAATAGTGGATGTGGGGACCCACAGATCCACCCCCACAGGACATGATGGTAACACAGGGAGGACCGGAGCCACAGACACACAGGGGCCCCAAGTCCGGAGCTCCGAGAGTCCCCCAACAGGGACAACTGCACCCCTACAGAGAGAGGCAGAGGGAAGCCCCGGGTGACCCCCAGCAACCACAATGCAGAAATCTCAGGAGGCTGCAGCGACGAGCCCACAGGCCCTGTCGGCAATCTGTACCCCAAAGAGTAGATCCAGCGATGGACACCGAGTCCCGAGGTCATACCACCCCCAACAGAGGCCCGACAGAGCCAGGGCTCCCAGGCCCCAGCAGGCAATCTCCAGGGCGGGCCGGCACACACCCACCCACCCAGCCCAGATCCGGAGAACCACCAATGCACCGGCGGCAGTGGGGCCCGCCACCAGAGGGAGGAGTGACAGGGGGAAGTAGACCTCACATTAAATGAGGGGCCCGAATTGATCCAAGAGAAGGGATCACCAAAACCCCAACCTGAGACATAAACAGGCACATACAGACAGCCCGACAGAGCCACTGTCAGGCTGACCATGTGCCCCACCCACCTGACAGCGACCACAAGCCTGCCCCAGGCCAGGGGCCAGAGCAGCAGGGAGCTGCAGCCAAGGAAGGCCGGCCATCACACCAAGAGCCCTGCACCACAGGCCCGGAGAAACCCTGGCACGCCACA
>JARVGQ010000737.1:16562892-16573191 GCA_031762355.1 Hypsolebias martinsi | reverse complement strand
GGTGCAGAAAAGTCTCAGACCATAAAGCATCACAAATTAGATGGGCAAACAAATCCGACGAGGTGGCCCAACTGCAGTTTGAAGTTGGCTGAGGGGGCTCCAGCCCCCCTGTGAAGATGAATTTATGCGGCCATGGGAAACAGAAGTTGGGTCCAGAATCAACAGGTAGAAACAGATAATTTGCAGCAAACAGCAGAGTGAGCTGCCAGAAAATCCTCCCGAAATGAAAGATCCTAGCCTGTTTCAGGTCAGCATGGAGCAACAGCATGATCCGGAATAAAATTATTATCCAGGGTCGATGAAATCCGATGAAAATTCCGGCCGGACTCCTCACGAGCACTGAACAGCGCAGCTCCTCTGCGCTTCACTCTGCTCCTCAGCACGTCGCCCTGCTTGTCTGATCCTCCGCGAGAGGCCAACCCCAGAGAAAAATGATGAGACTGACTGGGGAGGATGAAGACGTCACTGGTCCGGATCTGCTTCAGCCCGGCTCCTATGCTCCGCAGCACGAGAGGCCACCACCCGTTTAAAAAACGGTGAGGCCGACTGGAGAGGCTGAGGTCATCACTGACCCGGTTCTGCTCTAGTCCAGTTCCGGCGGCCCTTTAAAGCAGCCGCGCGTCACCTCCAGGTGAGCACAGCAATTCCCACGGAGGTGGACACTTCTTCGTTTTAAGGTAATGGGCCGCTTAGAGGCTGAGACCGGCTTTAATGAAAACGAAGTCCCCCACAACCAACTCGGTTCGGTTCTGTTCCTGTGACACAGGTTCTGGGACACAGGTACACTTCCCCCACACCAAATGAAGATGCCATGAGGCCAATCCAACAGAAAAGCAGCGGAAAGACCAGCAAAATACCTCCCTGCGATTCTTGTTGGAACCAGGTAGAACCACAGGTCCAGATGAGAAATTCAGTTGGGCTCCAGAGAGAGAGGGGAAAAACCACTGGGGCTTCGTGGGATGGCTCCCCAGCTCGAGGGGTCACCTGGCTGGCTGGATGCACTTAGACTGATTGGTGGGGTGGGAGCGGCCGGTCCTAGGCCGAAATAATTTTTTGGGATGGTCCTGTCCGGCTCTCTGAGTCACTGAACACCGAATTTGGTTGGAAGGTGGAAAACGGGTCAGTTTGATGATGAAAAGACTACAGAGAAGCTGGAGGGAGCAGCGTCCATTAGCTCGCCGGAACCAGAAGTGTAATAACAGAAAATACATAGAAGAAGATAAGAGATAAACTAAAACAAAAATAAATTTGGCAGTGGCCTTGGGCTGCACAAACAAATGCACCATACTCATTTAGAACGTGTGGGATTTTTACATTAATTATTTTATCAACACTTACATTCCACAGCAATATCACTTTTCATGTTGGAGTACACAGATGATCTCACATCTTATTCTTACACACAGGAAATGGTCGCCCTGCACCCCACATGCAGGCCTCCTGCACCATCCGTTTCAGAAATACACCATCTTGTTAAAATACTGACTGCTTAACACTTAAATACAAATGTACCGACATATTTCAACAAGTTATGTGCATATTTACCGATTTTCTGCCAGAATTAGTGCCTTTTGACAAATCACAGTTCACTTCCAAGCATAGTATGGCAAACAGGAAGTCCCAAGATGTATTTTATACCTGGTCTTGGGAAAACAGTAATAGATTTTAAGTACTGCCCTCTGGTGGCCAAACTGTACAACAACAGAGACAACTAGAAACATTTGAGTGTGCAAAATATGCAAATAAATAAAATGGCATAAACAAAACAAAATTACTCAATAGCATTTCTGCTGTAACAAAAAAAAAGTAAATCAACACCTCAATACCTTAAAGTTGAGTTATTCCACTAATGTGGAAAAGATAAATCTACCACCCAGCTACACTAGCAAGCCTTTCTCCGAAGGCGATATTTTAAAAGAAACACGGTAAAAACAGAGCAGGTCTATTGTGTCCGGAGGGCCAAAACAAGTTAGAAAAAAAATCAGTTTATTATGCAGGACTGTGACTCACCTTGTGGAACTGATTGATGAAAATATAGCCAGCAAACTAGTCTAAAAGGCAGAGTCCTTTAAGTTACTGTATATTTCTTGCACTGGATGAAAGTAATAAAGGACACTGCTCAGCTCCTATTTTTTATCTGCGGGATTGGCAAGAGTTTTGTGATTATGGAGGTGTTTTTAATCCTGAAGTCTCTGAAAGGAAAAACATGGTGAGAGGATTCTCACCTGTCTGCTGTCATTGAGAGAATGAAACTACTGTGGAGTAAAGTTGACAATGTCACAACCATTCATAATGGTGTGAAGAGGATGGCTGTAAGGTGAGAAGGGAGGCCATCGAAAAATGCAAAAAAGAAGGAAAAAAAGACAATGTCACAATGGACAAATAACCAAATTTAAGTGGAAAACTTGTCGGGCTGCTGACAAATCCAGGATGAAGTGAAAGAGGAAAATCCTGACCAGGATAACAACAAAGTTCATGCTCAATTGTCCAGGTACCAAATCCAATAATTCTCAGTTTGGTCATTTGGACAGTTCTTTTTTATAGAAATGTTTCACCCTCTATCTGGAGGGCTTCGTCAGTCAGAGGAGTTCCAATAAACTCCTTCCACACCAAGCAGTAAACAACTTTTCATTCAACCTTTATTTAAACAGATAAACCACATTGAGCCTCGACGACTCATTTACAAGTGAGATCTCTGTTTGAAGGTCAAAGATGTGGTAATGAAAAAAATCTCGCACACAAGCACATAATGACTCCGACATTACATAGAGAGGGGGGGAATGAGGAATAATCAAAGGTGGCAGAGGCAGCGTCCCTGCACACTCAGGGGTGGGGGGTGGTGGGGGGGTGCTGCCTAGGACGGCCAGAGTCCTAAAATGATGACAGAATGTTTATTCAGCTGGGCTCCTCCTCAGCAGAAGGTTTTTTTTGGGTGAGAGCGTCAGGTTTACAAAACTTCTCAGGCGTGTTGAGATTAAAATGGCCTGTCAAGGCCAGTCAGGGAGTCGAATGTCAGATAAACATGATTGTTTGGGAACAGGCAGAACTTTAATGACATCTACCTTCAGTCTGTATCGGTCCAATCGCTTCTGAAAATGACCAAATTAAAATGATCATACCAATGGAACATGCCTGAAAAAAATCCCCGAGATCTAATCCATTCAGCCAAAAATCTGGGTTCTCGAGACATGAACCAAGCCATCATGTGAGGCAGGCAGCCTGACCAGATCCAGATTTGCTGCCGACGTCTTCCTTGTGTGTTGATAGACCAGGAACCAGCCAAATCCAAAAAGAAGGACAGTTGTCATGAATCCAATTAAACATGTGTCCTTAAGATTCACAGATGACAGCAGAGATAGGCACGTTATCAAGTCTTCCAAGTCGATGAGATAGCCAGCTGTGTGCATGCCAACAGGGCAAATCAGCTCGCCTACAGCCTGTCTTCTCTTTAAAGAAATGGTGCATTACCATCTCAACCTCCTGAACATAAAGATGCATCCAGAAGTAAAAGAGGTTCTACAAAATGGTGTGTTGGCAATCAAATGGATAAATTTGGCCATGTTTGTACAGCAGTAGACATGGCACTGGAACAAAGCATTGATGCTTATGCTGCCTTCAAACTTACTGGGATATCTGCCTTGCAAATTCAGAGGGAGTAAGAAAATGGTGGTTGATCACAAACTCAACATGCAGTGCCATTGTGGGAGATCTGCTTACTGAACTGGACTGAAGTCAACTGATAATATTTCAAAGCAAACAAAACTACACAGGCTAAAGTTCAGAGTGACTTTAACAAAGTTCTGGATGGCAACAAGTCATCAATGAATTCTTATGCCGTTTAACCTGATACGTCTGTATTGCTTGACAACAGTTTGTGAAATCTCCAGGGAAATCAAGGATGACCTTTAAAGTGTTTTCACAAAGGGTACCTTTTTCCTATGTTTAGTGGCATTGCTTGGCAACTGCTGAAGTATCTCTGCACAATGCTTGAGCAAGTAGACCCAATGTGTGATACACAGAAAGTATCATGGACTTGGAAAAGAGTAGAAGAGGCTCTACAGAGACAGCATACCAGATCACTAGATCAGATCAAACCAGGCCAAAGAAGTGGCAAAAAACTCTACAGTCAACCTCCTTCAAGACTGCACTCTTCAGATTATTGTCAGAATGGAGATAAATAGTATGAATAACTGATATCAGGCCATACAGTCTATGTTGCAGTTGAGAGTCTATGTCAGAAGTTCCCTTCCCAGGATGGCCAACCGAACGAAGTATGAAGAAGTACCAAGGTACTGTATATCAACTAGCACATTGAAGCAGATACTAGGATTATTTACCACCTTGTGCAAATCCTTGAAAAAGACTGCACATCTATGAGTTCAGTCCAATCCAATGACACTGACATATTGGTGTTACTTCTGTACCATGCCTCTTTGGTCCACATTGAACACAAGATCTACAAAGTACATGGATGCAGGCCTAGACATTAACAATACATGAAGATACATAGATGTATCCTGCATGCTCAGCAAACTCGACAAGGCAGTTCTGGGTGCACTTCCAGGTCTTCATGCAATGACCGGCAGTGATTATACAGTTGCATTCATGAACAAGGTACGTAAGTTACCACCTGTAATGATGTCAAACAAGAGCTTTGTGGATGCCCTAGCTGCACTGAGAACAGGAGAAGAAGTTGAACCATCTACTTTTGCCAAGATTGCACAATTTGTCTGTTCACTCAATGACCATAAGCAACTGACATCTGTTATCAGTGTATACTTTGAATCCCTTCTCCAGCATTATGTCCCAAAGAAGAAAAATGCAGGATTACATTAAAATCATGAATTCATCCTCGATATGACCATGTGAAGTTATACTACAGGACAATATCAAGAGAGCCATTTTGGTGGCTAGAATGTGGAAAAAGGCTGATGCAAACAAACAAAAAAAAAACTGCTAGCACAATGAATACTGAGCAATGTGGATGGGAAAAGGATGAGAATGGTTATAACCTAAAGTGGTTTTACTGTAAACAGCTCCCCAAGGAGATGCTCAACATACTACAGAAAGAGTCCTCTGGCCTTCCACAACAGCAATATGAGGATGAAGATGTCAGTTATGGTGAGACTCTGTATGTTAGTGATGAGTCAGATGATGATGAGTAAATTAAATTTTCTTGTCCAGTACATGAACTTTTCTGAAGCCATACATGTGGATATTCTCCAATGCCATACAAGGTATAGGTAGAAGCTCATTCTACAAGACAAAGATCCCTATACTGAGATTAAGCACAAATTTATTATTACAGCCATTGTGGTTAAAAATGATCGTATGTTTTACAAATTAAAGTTATATTGGTAAATTATTCCTGATTTAATCTTTCTTTACAAATACAGCCTTAGAAATAGGAAATAATTGCTAAAAGTAGAAGAAATACAATGTTCTTAAACTCCTAAAGTAGTTGATAAGAGCAATTGTCTCATTTTATGTACAAAGATTTAATTAACACCAATACCTTAATGACTTAAATTATACTGTAAAGTATGTCTTATGAAGCTTATTACTTATGAAGTATGATTTATGAATAAAAAAGTATAATATGGAGCAATATGAAGTAGGGCAATATATTGATTAACCATTATTTAACCAGGCAAATCCCACTTAGATCACATATCTCTTTTGCAAGGGAGACCTAGGCCTGAAGACAGCTTAACAAATGTAGATAATACATAGTAATAATACATAGAGATGCAAAATTTGGTGTAAATCGTTAAAATCAAGATTCAATGTTCTTTATTGTCATTTGCGTCACATGTGGTACATGAGGTGGAACAAAATTGTGTACTCAAGGTACCAGTTACACACAAAAATAGCAAAAAAGAAAAAGACACAGTAAATAAGGATCTAAGATATATGCTAAGATATACGCTAAAAGAATGCTAAACAATACGTTAAAAGATCTAAGATATATGCCAAACACTAGTACAAATAATATGGTATATTAAACAGCAGTCCAAACATGAGTCTGTAGTGAACAGATGGGTATGAATACAGCAGCATAAAGGTGAGATCAGCATCATGGATCTATGAATTCATTTATTTGTTGTTTACCCTTTATTTATACAGGTAGTCTAATTGAGTCACAAGAACTCATTTTCAAGAGAGACCTGTTTTTGGGAGCAGATGGTGAGGGTTATGGGGTAGGGGGTCATTCATTTACTAAGAGCATAGATGACATTGTACAAAGTACATCTAATCTTATATATTTTGATTACTATAGTGTCAAGATACTTTTGGTGCATTTTGGTGCCAGTTTGGGAAATATTGACCTAACAGTGGGGTGCATGACAAAATTTTCCGAATGAAACCTGATTGTTACACTTTTTGACACTTTTTATGAATGCCAGATGTAAATGACTTCATCAGTTCGATATCGGTTGCCTGGATTTAATGAAGAAGTTAGTTTGTAACATTTTGGCGCCAACAAAAAAAACAACCTGAAGCTGAATGGTGGTTTTGGTCAGATGTTATATAGTCATAGTCAAAGCCAGGATTTTTAGCAGTATCCTTGAATTCTGAGTTTATGTTGAATTAATTAATTCCTGGAGAATTTTAGTAAGAAATGTTTTTATTATACCTGAAAGGGATGTATAGTTTAATGGCGTACCACCAACCTTTTTTTTTAAATACAGATAAACATGGTATAGCATGGTATCTCTTGAACTGAGTCAACTTGTGCACTTTAGTAATTATTTTACTTGCGTGGTTCTGAAACTTCCTGCATTTTAGAATTCCAGAGTTGTATGTTATAAATTGATGCTGGGGGGAAAATAAATCAGTGCATGAGTCATCATCAAATCACATCGCACCTTGTGTGTTTTAAATGGTTTCGGTTGGATACAGTGGTTACATAATTCATTCATTGTTTCAGCAAACACTTCAATGTCTTCAAATTGTCAGATAACTAAACAGTGATGCGCCTGAACACAGTCATGCTGATCTGCAGGACTTTGCCTGAGGCTTTCCAGATGAACGCCTTGATGTTTTCCCTTCATGAGCGTGGAGAAAACAAGCAGAAACGCTCAACACAAAATAGCTGCCATAAATAACACCCCCTTTAAACGAATCTCTGAGCTTCAGAAGAGTTGTATCCGCCTGTGTGTGGGCTTCAGTGATGCAGGAGATGTGGTGGACTTTAAACTTTTCATGCCACAATCAGCAAGTGTAAACTATCCACGGATGTGTGTGTGTGTTTGTGTGTAACAGCAATCCTCCTTTTGCATGAGTGAGTCTATAAGTGTGAGCGCTTCTGAGGAAGCAGCTGTGCGTGCAGCAACGTGTGCCAGGTCGGGAACACTTAAGACTCTCCGTGTATGTGTGTGTGTGTGAGTGTGTGTATCCATTTCGGAGCATATGTGTGTGCGCGTGTCAGAGTGTGGATGTGTTTGTGTTCTTGTATGTATGAAGGAGTGGGACTTGGAGCAGGGAATTTGGCCACCCATCTGTGCTTGGCTATTTTGCTACTGTTTCTGTGGGCACACATTCACACACACACACACACACACACACTCACACACATTCACACACGCAGAGCTCTGTGCCAGGCAAGCTGTTCACTGGCTGGCGCTGGCAAGGCTCCAGAGAGAGTGGTGGCATCCATCTGTAGCACCTCAGAGCGATTAGCATGTGTGTCTGAGTGTGTGGGTGTGTATTTGTGTTTATGCTACATAAAAACAAAACAGTGGCTCTGTGATGATGCTATTAGACGAATCAGTAGTGGGTGTGGGGACACGTTTTAGAGTTGTTCTTCCTGAAAAGCTGCTGTTGTTTGAGGGTCAGTGGGAGATGGATGTGAGAAGAACAATGATCTGCAGAAGAAAGGTGGTGGAACACAAAATTAATCTACCCACACATTTTAAAACGGTTAAAGGATTGTCAGGAATATACAGCTGCCTTTAATAAAGAGCGCGTCTTCTGCTTTATGTTCCTACAGACATTTTCTTTTTATTCAGCCAAGGTTTTAAATAATGAGGCATAGTCATGAAAAACTTTTTTTTTTTCTTTTGCAACCAGCTGTTCTTGTTCACGTTCTCACAAATTGGCCTACTTGAAGAGCAACTGCGCAGATAGATGTCATTTACCGTAACAGAAAAATCTGTTAAAAGCTGCACTGGCCGTGTTATTTTCAGGGAATCTTGGGCATCTAGTGCATTTGTCAAAAGCTCACAAATAAACACATGTATTTAGACAAATAAACATTTAATATGAAGTTTGTTAGCGTTAAAGGCTAAAGCATCAATGAGCAGGAAGTGCGTTTAACGTTTGAAAAAATGTGATGCTGTGTTGGGAATTTTGCAACCCACTCTCTCTTTGGCTCATCTTCTGGAGCTGATTTAGGATCAGTAATGTACAGATGGATTTGTTTCCAGTTGAGATTTAGAAATGATGTTTAGTGGGTTTATAGTCTTCACTTGGAACATCTTCACAGGCAAATTAATGAAAATATCATACAACATAGGTGCTGCCATCTGGCCAATCTTGTCAAACTGTTGTTTATTGCTGCTTTTTTTATTACTCTGTACTATAAGTGTTCTGTTTCGTACAGCCCTTACAAACTTCATCTCTCACTGCAGCCTAACTTCTCAACAAGGATCAGATGTTTATCAACCGACAACTTGAGAAGCTGCACTGACACAAGACTCACAACTTCCCTGTGAAGGAGTGTGATTATTGCACTTCATTGATTTATCAGACACTTTGATTCAAAGTGTCTTACAAGTGAGAATAATGTGGACGGAGTACATATGCTGAATAAGGTTGTGACAAGCTTTTAATACAACAATTATAACCGATCATAAAAATGGGCTGAAGCCGTAAACCCATCCCCTCACCCCAGCCCCATGCCTTGGCTTTTAATACACAGTTGAAATGGGTAATTGTTAAAATGATGTCACCTTAAAAAAGGACACCCTTTCACAAAGTTGATACACCGTTAATTGTCAATGCTTCCTTTAAAAAACAAGTGGGATTACATTATGTTCATTCATTGCATAGCCTGCAACAAACTTTAAAATTTTCTTTATTTTTTTTTTATTTATTCATTCATTTCAGATTAAAAGAAATTACAATTTCATAATAATGAGAAAAAAAACAAGAAAGGAAAAATAATCTAAAATCAAAGGTGGCAGAAGAAGAAAAAATCTTATATCTGCCCCTTTTTGCTCTTTTTTATAAAATCATATCAAATCATATATTATTATTGAGGAAGATAAACAATGAAATCCCGGGACATCCTTGTACACGAGATTAATAATCTCAATGGATTTATTTCCTTGTAAAATAAAGGTTTAATGACAAATCAATGATTAAATGAAGACATGGTGTTATTTTTGCCATTTTAATTTGCTCTGTAAGGATAATCAACTATGTTCCCAAACAAAATACAATGAAATCCAATAAAATTAGACTTGGAAATATTATTAAGTAAATTTTCTTTGCTTAAACTTTGTCATTTCAAAAATATCCCTGAAAATCTTGGCCAAATAGTCATTTTTTTTATATATATAAAAGAGGATTGTGAACCCCCTCCTCCTCAGTGTGAGCATGCAAAGCGTGGAGGTAGGTCTGAGTTAAGAGTGAAGTGGTTTGAAAGAATTGAGATTTGGTCTAAGCATGTAATTATGAGTCATGCACTTGATATGTGAATATATGGGCTTCAGCAGAGACACGGTTGTTCAGGCCCTCTCTCTATCCAATTAGGAGTGTTTTTGCATCACCAAATGGTACCAGATTGACTCGACTGGATTCTTGGCTGAGGCAGTACCAATAGAGTGTCACTTAAATCAGTATCAGTCAGTGAATTGATGACTTGCTCTTGGCCTCAAGCCACAACTACAGTACTTGCCTTTTGTGTTCAGAAGTTCAATGCAATTTACAAAAAACAAAGTCCTTTAAACTCTAATAGGGTTTCAATTAAAAAATGGGATTGCAAAAGAGCTTCTGAAAAGTTTTATAAACCGCTCAGGATTAGACAGTAAAGAATTGCTTTTATATGTTTTACTTATATAACTATATATACTGTACAGTCTGATGGTGTTGCATTTCACTCCACTCAGTGTGTTAAAATGCTGTAATGAAACATTTTCCCTTTCTTCTTGTTTGAACATGGACTCAGATAATTGTGAACTGACAGGGAGGTGATGCGGCGAAAGGAAAAGGGAGGCAATGAAAGAGCCATGGAGAAAATGCGTAATGGTTAGATAAAAGGAGACGTTGCTGGCCTGGGATGGGTCATGGTGG
>JARVGQ010000737.1:16545534-16556123 GCA_031762355.1 Hypsolebias martinsi | reverse complement strand
TTTTGAATGTCCAGAGGACCAGACTTAGCTTTTTTGGATTTTTCTACCTGGATTACTGAGCATGCATCAGGGTATTCAGTGTTAAATTTATGAAACTGAAGCAGCTTTTGAACAATTGGATCTTAGGTGGAATCTTAGACATCATCATTACAGGGACATGTGAGATGTTTATGCAGCAAACGAAAAAACAATGAGAACGTTACTTTACGAAACATATTGAGAATGTGCTGCAATGCAAATTCAAAACTAAGATTATGCACATGAAACGTGTAATAACAGTTATCGTTTTCAGCACATAAGACTAACAGTGTGGTAGCCATCTATCTTCTTGATTATGTCTTTTTTTTCTGTTACTAGGAAATAAAAAGTTGAGTCACACAATTTATACTAAGCTTATTTTAATTACTTTGTCTCACTTACGCTCCCAAGGTGTCGTCCTCACTGGAATGTACCGTACTGAGAAAGATATTACAATCAAAATGAATATGCTAATTATTCTGATTTATATTCAGATTTCAACAATGGTTTTGTATTTTAATGACAATAACAGGACTTTATGTAAGCTATACGAAGTGCATCTAATTACAAAAAAAACTTAATATGCGTTTTCATAACTCTCTGCTTAATTGTACTCAACTAAGAAGATCTATGGTATTACACTAATCATTCATTCATAACAGGTTACATTCTTGTAGAGTTCTGTTTTTCTGTGTCTGAAGTACGATGCCACTCATTGTCAGTCTTCATTCTCAGATGTCCAAGATGGATCCCTCATCTGTCAGTACCAGACAGACCATTTCCCTGAGTCTGCTGTGGCGGCTGAGCTCCACAGACCATGAAAGCTGTCTGTGCAGTTCCCTAAAAAACAAGCTCATTGTGAAACATCACCACCTCCGATGTGGCTATGGACACAATTATTGCATCAAGAATCACAAAGCATTGCCCTTTTAGACTTTTCAGTTTCAGTTATTTCACATTCTCAGGCAGAAACAAATCTGCTCAACTGAGTGAGATTTAATCATTTATTTTGCATGTTAACATAAAGTGTACTATAATAGACAACAAACAAAAAGAAACATATAATTTAAAAAGTGTTTGTTTTAAAGGAGGGTTTTGTGAAGTTTATGATCAAAAAATAACTTACCTGTTGTAGACAGTTCAAAATTTGACATTTCACATAATTATTGCCTGTTATTGAAGGCAGCAAAATAAAACTCTTCTGAAATTTTATTTGTTAGGTAGGAGAACCAGAATTTTTTTCTCATTAACCATTTTCTTTCCACTTCACAATCCTGCACCAATTTCTGTTTGTCACCTAAATTCCATTTGAAATATTTGGGTTTAATATGACAAAAGATGTTAATACTTTCTCTCTCTTTCTCTGTATATGCATATTTTTATATATGTGTGTTTTCCCATATATGTGCAAATAATTGTGTATTTGTATATGTGTGTACCCCTATGTGGTCGCATATGTGTGTGTACCCATACATGTTTATGTAAATGTATATGTTTGTGTGTACCTATATTTGTACACATATGTGTGTGCCCATATATGCATGCATGTGCACTTGTGTGTGTCAAAAGTCAAAGTCAAAGTTTCTTTCTTTGACATACGCACCACATGTGCTACATGTGGTGGAACAAAATTGTGTACACAGGGTCCCAGTTACATCCAACCAAAGTATAAATTGTAAAGTAAAACAGTAATACGATCTGAGATATGAACTAAGAAAAATGTCAACTAAAAATACACTAAGCACTAATAGCATAGAATTACTATGCTAAACAGCAGCACGAACATGACTCTGTTTGAGCAGATGAGTGGGAATGAACACAGCAATATGACATAAATCAGCAGCATAAGACCAGCATTGTGGATAATCAGCAGCACATATACATGTGCATGTGTGTGCCCATATATGTGCATGTATGTGTGTGTACCTCGATATATGCACGTTTGTGTGTACACAGACAAGTGCACATATGTGCATCTGTATATGTGCATGTATGTGTGCCCATATGTGTGTGTGTACCCATATGTTTGCACATATGTGTGTACCCCTATATGTGCATAAATACTTGTGTACACTGATAATTGCATATATTTGTGTGTACCCTTGTATGTGCATGCACATGTGTGTACCCGTATATCTGCATGCATGTGTACCTGTATATGTGTGTGTGTGTACCCGTGTGTGTCAATATGTGTGTGTACCTGTATATATGTATGTATATGTGTGTAGCCCTAAATGTGTTTGCATGTTTGTGTGTACATGTATACATATGTGTATATGTGTGTGTACCTATACATGTGCTTGTATGTTTGTGTGTACCTGTATATATGTATGTGTATGTGTGTGTACCCATGTTTGTGTTGCATCGTTTGTCATCCCTTATGTGAATGTACTGCTGGATTGTTGGATGCTGGATTGAATTCACTAACTGGAATTTTGTCTGATTTAAATGAACTTGTAGTTGTATGGTGCCCTCAGACAACTCATAGCAAACGTTTAGTCATTAGAGCCGAATACCCTGATTTTTTCAATTTCTTTCCATTTTAAATTATTGATTTGGTTAATGTTCATTTATCTAAGTTTTCATATATTGCGCTGTATATGTTTGGGAAGTTGTTAGTATATTTTCCTTGATGGCATTACACTTACTATAATTATGGACTTTATCCAGACATATTATTTAAACATGACTGTAAAAACCACCACCACTCTGCCCCGCCAGCATTCCTTATTGGATTTCCTGGAAGTTGGCAGGCCTCCTTTAATGTCAGCGCACAGTATTGTCTTAACAAGAAACGTCTGAAGCAAGAGTGGTGAAGGAACCCATTTCTCTGTGGTACAATTACAGAAGTGCACTGCAGTCACTTACCCCGCTAATACACGGTGTGATATTAATTACAGTTTGTAAACAATGCACTTTGCAGAGATTATTGCATGCACTCGACGTCCTCGATTTGTGTTTGGTAATTCTCACAAGTGATTAAATGGTGCAGCTAGGACAGCTGTTCAAGATGAGTTCATTGGCATGTTTAATTAATTGCACTTGAGATAATTATTCAATCATTAGTTTGATGAATTTCCTTTGTCCTGGATGATGCATCAAACGTCTGCTTGGTGTCAATAAAGTTGAAAGTCTAAGAGGAAGACTATTTTTAGATACTTAATTTAGGCATGAACTGGGATTCATCATATGACCTCATGGGTAATCTGAGCAATGCTAATACTTACAATATCTGCTGTTTGTTTGTTAACACCCAACAACTGCTATTTTAAACTTCTTACTGCCTGTTTTGGTGTTCAGATGGTGTTCACTTTGCATTGTGCTTGAAAAATACTAACACCCCCCTTCTAAACATGAAGGGTAGTGGCAACATCCAGCTGAAGGAAAGCCAGGCAAATCATTTGTGAGAGATCTTGTCAAACAGATTAATTCCCACCCTGGGCCTTGAGGTTCTGGACCGTTTTTCTGTCATGCTGTTTTGCCAGGCTCCCTCTTGATAATACCCCAAAGATAAAATTAATTGTGCAGGGAGATGTGGAATGGGGAGTATCTAAAAAGGACCTTGAGCAACACATGAAGCCTTTTTCCCCCCTCATACTCTGCTACTCTGCATGTAAAAACACAGAAACAATCAAACCGTCAGAAGCTTGACACATTACATCAATTCATCACATTCTTTGGGATGAAGTTTCTGGAGGGAGAGTTCATGAGAAAGATGTGAGGACAAAGACTTGAGCTTTACGAAATCCCCTTGTCTGAAAACTTAGTGCTCAAAATTATTCTACTTTTATAGTGGAGCAAAACATGGAAGGGATAAAATGCTAATGCATTGCTGCAAAACGTGCTTAAATTATAGAAACTGCTCTCAAAAAACAAGTATAGGAAAAAAATCTTGTACTGTATGGCTTTCATAATGTTTCACACAACAGGCTTTCTTACATGAACAAAAGCTCCAAAGACTCACATGGCGAACATGAAATGCAGTTAAACACGTCCAATTTGAAAAACAAAAAAACATGCAGCTTTCACTTTAGGCCAGGTCAAACAGATCAACCTTAACAGATCTAATCATGAGCCAACTAACAGCGTTCTGCTGTCAGTTCTTGTTAGAAACAGCAGAAACCTAATGTTCATAACTACTGTGAAACTGTACAAAATAATAATGATTTATCACTGTTTTTCAAATTACACTGCTCTGTTGCATGATTGGTACAACTAGGTAGATAGTAATTAGCTAGCCACGTAGCAACACAGCTTGCTAAAACCTTACAGAAGCGCTGGTGAAGATTTTCATGGTCAATGGTCAATCCCCCAAAAATGGAAAAGCAAAAAGGAAAAACAGAAATGGACTTATTTCAGATTATAAGAATTTTTTTTCTGATTGGCTTTACAAAGGCTTGGGGAGTTAAAAATAAAAAATAAAAAAATAAGGTGATACAGAAAGAAACAAGAATACAGGTAGTCCTCGACTTACGACAGAGATCCGTTCTCACGCGGCGTCATAAACCGAATTTGACGTAAGACGGAACATGCATGGTACGGCATTGTATACACGTTTTTTTTTTTTCAACATAAGACAAAACCAACGTACATTCTGTAACATAAACTTGTACAGTAGTGTATTTCCAAGCAGTTAGCTAACACAGTACCCTACATAATTATCAAAAAACACATAAAATAATGCACAGTACTTTTCATAATGAAATAAAACAGTAAAAAAATAAAAATAATAAAAAAAAATAAAATAAAAAAAAAAAAAAAACAGTACCTGTATCCCTCCGCATTCCTCCACCTCGGGTGCGCCACTGGTTCACTCGTTCTCTTTTTTTTTTTTTTTAATCCAATCCACCTCGGTCAGGAGTGTTTACAGGTAAGTCCAACCAACGGAGTTTATTAGAACAAGAGTATTTTTACAGGCTGCACTGCCTTAGAGCACAAACAAACACAGCAACTTCCCTCACTTCACTACGAATGAGCTCCTCCAGCAGGCACGTTGTTGTTTCCCACAACAAAATGGACACTGGAGAGCGGGAGGAGTCCACAGGGTCTTAAAGGGAAAGGTATTAACACCCCGCACACAAAAGAAACGGCACTGTGTAACTCGAAATAAGGCTATTCAAAGTCAATGGGAGGTGCGTCGTAACTACGAAACGTCGTAACTCGAGACCATCGAAACCCGATGACTACCTGTGTGTATATATATATATATATATATACAGGTAGTCCTCTACTTATGACTTAGATCCGTTCTCACGGCAGTGGCGTAATCCGAATTTGACGTAAGTCGGAACATACGCACATAATGCACCATATACATGTACAGTACTGTATTACCAAGTACTTAGCCTATTCTAACACAGTACACTACATAATTATAAAAAAAAGAAAAAAAAAAACATACATTTGGGAGCCATAATGAAGAGAAAAAAAAGAGTTAATTTCCTACTGGGATGCTGGTGAAGCAGTTTTCCTCCGTCTATCCTCTGTATTCACCATTGCGTTTACGTCGTAAAACCGCCGTCCATAAAACAGCTACTTTTCCACAGCTGCTGCCTGTTTCTGCCGGTCCAGCTTGGTCCAACAAGTTTAGTTTTGTTTTTTGAATGTCCAGAGGACCAGACTTAGCTTTTTTTAGAGAGTACAGTGCAGTATTTCTCCGCCGCAATGTTTACAACATAAAACCGGAAACTGGAAATGGCGTAACTCGGCTTTTCAAAATAAAATTTCACTTTTTTTTATGAGAGATGCGTTGTAACTACAAAACATCAGAACTCGAGACCGTCGTAACCCAAGGACTACCTGTCTATCCTTTGAGGGGTCTCTGCTAGGTTCCACCAACGTACACGTTGGACTGACCCCCACCTGATTTCCAGGCCTGCCAAGAAGGCCCCAGGCAGACCTCCCTAACTGTTCGTAATAGAAGTGCTCCTTGTTTTGCCCGGTCTGACATTGATTCTTGAATTAATTCATTTGAATTGATCTAGATTATTAAACTATCTTGTTTTCAACGTTAATTTGTTTTGTTCTGAATCATCAGTATTCCCATGTTATTTTGTAGAACAATCCCCTTTGAGTCTTGCCTCCATAAGCGTATGTGTCACATGGTTTTTATTTGCAAATCATTACCCCACTTTATATGTACAGTACAGGTCTGGATTATCAAATCCCTGTTAACTCCCTGTTCCATTAATCCTGTTTCTTTCAGTTAATATAAATCCCTGATTTGCTCTTGTTCTGGTCTTTTGAAGAAAAAAAATGTTTAGTTTCTAGTTGCCTGTCTGCTTATTCCTTCTGGACATTTAGACCCATCTACAAAAATCACATGTTGTGGCACACCTATTCAATACAAACAAATATATGACAGTCCAACACTAGCTGGCAATGAACAGTAAAAAGCAAATATGTTGACAAACAAAATAATCTCATTTCATGTGGGACCTCATGATGCAACTGGAAACTAGTATTAGTATTAATATTAAATTTAAAATGTGGGTAACAGTATTTAGTGAGGCACCACCCCTCCCTTAAACTCTCATGGAAGTATATCTGATTTACTGATGATAAGAGCTATTTTATGATGCTGTAAATAAAAAAATAAAAACATAAACAAAGTGGGTAATGTGAGACATTAATCACTGTCATTCACAGATACGATCAATATTTTTGCCACCTCTGCTTGTACAGAGTGCACAAGTGACTCAACACACACTGAAGAGACTCCTCTGTTCGCTCATATCTAATTACTGCCTCTCCAACAACTGTTCTCATCCTCTCCAATCCATTAACTGCTGGACAACAGACGCTTCTGAGAAGTCGTAATGTGAGTTAGGTAAAGTCAAAGCATTCGTTGCCCCCCTTTCCATTAAGACTCTGCACATCAATACCCGTCCAGTCCAAGAGTACCATCGATTTGCCACAGTCCTGCTGCTTTCCTTATGAATTTATGCAGGCAGGACAGTAACAGGGCTAATAAATGGACAATAGATGTGCATTTGGCCATTAACTTTTACCAGAGGCATTAGACTAGAGATGCCCCACATTTCAAGGTTGTTTAAGGGTGCTTTTTGAACTGAATTATGCATGAAGGAGCAAGTGCTTTATAATGTCCTCTATTGCCGTAATAAAACGAGAGCTTGTCTGATTGTCTGCTCATATATTTTTTATCTTAAGTTATACATGCCAGTTACGAATAACAAACAGGCATACCGTGGTCGTTGTTTTCGATCGTGTGCTTGAGTTCTCTGTGCATTTTTTTATTTTCCCCCAAACCCAACAAATTACTTTGCAGAGGCAGAATTGCCATTGATTCAGGAGGTAGAGCAATTGCACGGTGAATGGATGGATTGATGTAGCCCTTGTTGGTTTGTATGAAGCCATTGATTTTGTTCTGCCTATAGTGCTGTGGTGCTCTCAATCAAATCCAAAGCAGAGACAATGTTGTTTATATGGTGCACAGTTTATGTGTGGAGTTGTGTAGACTAGAACATGTTATTGTGTGTGTATGACTTTCAGTTAATTAATTATTTATCTTTCATCTCCGTCACTTGTGGGCCTGTAGATGAGTTTTAAATGCTTTCAGGCTTTTGTTTCTCTCATCTGAGTCCAACACCTGACACAGGTGTTACCGCCCAATTACAAGCTTCTTCTCTTTCAAAGGTGAGCCGTGAAGTCCAGATGTTTCTTAAAGTTCAGACATTCTGTTTCTAGTGTTGTTTCTAACATTAAAACTTGTATTAGAAAAATGTGCTGTTGAATTATGACAGAGACTCCCTTTGTTGCTGTGGAAAACATCAGCATTCCCTTGAGTTTTACTGCAGACTGCTGGAAATCAATTTCTTTTTTGTTATTTTTGTTATTTATTTATTTATTTATTTATTTATTCATTTTATAACAATAAATTATACAATATATACAAATAGAAGATGAAGAAAAACAAATATAAAATGAAAGGTAGCAGACTGAAGAAAATTGTTTCCTATTTTATCTGCCCCTTATTTTCCAACAAACAATTCATACAACCAATTTAATTAATTTCCATATGAAATGAACAAAGCTTTCAACCTTCAATACAACATACCAATTTCCACTAAGCTGATTTAGATATAAGATTTTAACAATTTAAACTTAACCATTCTTTTAAATATTGCCACTGAGTTAGCCTCCTTAATATCATTCTCCAAATCGTTCCACAACCCAACTCCTTGAACCATGGCAGATCTTCAGGTTCCAGAAATTTCTGACCTAAAGTCTGTCAACTTCCTTATAAAGATTAAAAATAAATACTTAAGCAATGCATTGAATCCCATTTTATATTTCATTTAAATTACAGATCCTGTGCAATACGCCATAAATCACCTCGTAATTGGAAAAGAGCATGCAGGACAATTAAAAGCAGAAACAGAATGAGCACAGCCATGTGTGAAATGGTGACTTTACTTAATATGACTGGCCTGTTCAGCATAAACATTGTATGTATGTGTTTGACTGGGGAATGATGAAATGCACAGACGTATTTTTAATGATATTGTACTTTCATAGATCATACTGTGGCAGTGTTGTATAGGATACCTTTTGACAAAATGTAAGGATTTTATTGCACTGCTATGCCAGTTTTTATTAAATATGGTAAGTAGCACATACTTTTTATTGGAAAGGGACGCCTTTCATTGGTTGGCCAAGTTGATGGTAAAGAGAAAGTTTGTGTTTGGGACATGACGTAAGAAGGAAGAACTGGATCTTCTTATTTTCATACTGACAGGAAATCTTTATATTCAAGGTCAATATTTCTTTGTCATTCACATCATATGTGGTACATATGGTGGAACTAAATTGTGTGGAATTTTCAGGTCTACATCCAGGTATTATATTCAGGTCTCATTAAGATCTCCAGTTCCCATACAATCAAAAGAATTACATAAAAGTTAATCTGCTGTGAGAAATATAAACTCTTTGTTCCAGAGCGACTTAGAGGATGTCTTCCCAGGTTAGAAGTTATCTCACTTGGCTGCAGCTGTTGGAGACTAATTGGAGAAACAAAATTGTGAAAAATAGCACAAATTCATCCTTGAAATCACACTGAATTACACGTTTGCACAAACCCCTAGCAAAAACTGTGTCAAAATTTGCCATTATTTAACTATCTGTACATATTGACAATAAAATACTACTATAGCATTCCCTCTTACAGAAACTTAATTGAGAACGGTTATGGACAGGTTCCAGACACTTGCAACCACTCCGTGCTGTTTTAAAAAAAAGTCTTGTAATTTTATTTTTGAACCCAGTAAATATTTCTGCAAAACAAGACCAAGGCTCTGTGACTTGCAAGAAAACTGAGAACCCTTGTAAATGTTTAGAGACATTTTGGAAACCGCCTCGCAAATGCCATTCACAGTCTGTTGCTAACAGTTGCAATCCAGTGAGCCATAGCAAAGCAACAAACCTTTCTAATCTGGATAATTTAAATAATATTGCATGATGCTTTAGAATTCATTTGTCTGGAGTATATTTCTAATGCAAGATATTTCTCATGTAAGACATTTGTATATTTCTCTTGTTTCTTTCTCATGTAATTTTGGCCTGATTCTTTCACACAGTTACATCACGCACCTTCTGTTGTCTTCAGGGTCAGCGTACCAGATAAACAAAACTGTGATCGGTCAATCAGTGGTGGTGCTTTAGAGCACTGTTTGGAATTTCACTGATGTCTTCATCACTTACTTTGCTGCCTTTAATGCTAAAAATTAGTGAAAGTACCTTCTCAGTTCAGGCGCAACTCAACTCCTGCAGCAGAGCAGCACAGGGCTAAAGTGTGTTTTCTGTGCAAAAAAAATACACACACTGAAGAAGAAACTCCACAGCAATGACCACCCTGTTCATGGAACATGACGCTCCATGATTACAGAGTGATTTTCATTTTTACTGTGTTGCACATCCATTTAGCCCATGATTTATTTTGCTTGCCTTCACTAACTCTTTTGTCTTGCGTTCCTTTACTTTTCTCTCCTATTCCCGTTTTTTATAATCTCCACTTTACAACGAGAGAGAGATTTGATATGTGTTGACTTAGTGATAGGTTTGTTACCATTTTTTGCCAAGAGAAGTTGTGTATCTCCCCTTCCACAGAGGGTTCTGCGCTTGTGTTACTGCAAGACTAGATAATGTCTCACTTGTGTTAGATGTGGTTTGTTGTCTGCTGCAAACAATGTTGAAATGGGCAAATGATCAAAAAGGCTACGTTGGTTTTGAGCAAATCTTTTTTAGAAGTATGTCGCCGCTGGGCAAATGGGGTGATAAATGCAAAAATTAAAAATGACAGTGACTGTGTATCAGTTTGAATGTAATGAGGGTTATAGTCATTAGCTGGGAGAGGAGGGGCTGTGTGATCACTCTGTGCAGCACAGATGGTGTTGGAATGAATTCATCGCAGATTTAAACTAAATCTTGTTTTTTTTAGCATTACCACTACCTCTTGGTCCTTGATTCAAAGTCACAAAGAGCAGTGGTTAGATTATTTCACTGTGACTTGAAACACTCCTTAATCAACTTGATCCACCATCAGGTATCTGTCT
>JARVGQ010000737.1:16444814-16457681 GCA_031762355.1 Hypsolebias martinsi | reverse complement strand
ATCCTTTTGGCCAGTGGCTGTTTAGTTTCCCCGATATAAGACTGATCACAGCCCTCCTGACACTGAACAGCATTCACAATATTACTCTGTTTGTGCCGGGGGACTGGATCTTTGGGATGGACCAGTCTTTGCTGAACCTGTAATGTGTTTTGGGGTTTAAAAGCCACTGGGAGGGCTAGAGTCCTGTTTGGGTTTCTTCTTTGCTTTCAGGAAAGCCTAGTTAGGATATACACATTTCTCCAGGGCCTGTCTTGTGTGGGATTTCTCCTCCATGGCTGCTGCGTTAGTGGGGGCACCAATAGTTTTAGCTGTCACCAACAAACTGGTTGATTCACTATAAGGTGCTGTTTATAAGACCGAGTTTGTTGCATCTCCTCAGACTGAAGAAGTCTTTTGGATAAACGATGAAACCTTTCAACAAGAAGAATCCGTCCAGAGGACCTGATTTAACTTTGTTAGATTTTTCTACCTGGATCTTTGCGCATGCATCAGGATAATCAGACACAATACGTTCTCTCTTTCTGTGTAGTGATTAGTGCTCCTCCAGTGCCCAGGCCAATCTACTACAGCACCAGTCCTGTGTCCGTGGACCCATCCACATGCGGCAGTGTCAGTCCTGCCAGGAAACCCGCCTCAGCCATAGAGTCAAACTCAGGTATGATAAACAAAAGAGGAAATAAACAGGTTTTACTGTGCAGGTTTAACCCACCCTTACATCTACCCCAGTTTAAATCAAGATACCACAGTGAGATCAAAGCTTAAATGAAGTAGGTTTATTTCACTTCTTAAACTTCTTTAAGATAGTCTCAGAGTCGTTTCATCAGCCATGACGATAGGCAGAGGAAAACCCCAAGAATGTTTCCTTATGATGCAAATAAAGCTGCTGCAGCTAAGCTCATCGTCAGCCAGCTTCCAATCCTGTTTCTTATCGTGTGTATTCTGAATCTGTATTTTATGGGAATTTATAAAAGCGAAACGGATGAAGATTTTGAAGAATCCTGTGAACTGTGCTTATAGTTGGAGAAAAGCGTAAGGCAACAGAACCTCTTCACCACGAAGAGAACAAGAGACCCAGGGTGCTGGGAGACATCCCCATGGACCTCATCAATGAAGTCATGGCAACCATCACTGACCCTGCTGCCATTCCAGAGGTAACCTGATGTTCTTTATGTAGCCTTCTACTTGTGTTGTAATGCTCAAGACCGGTCTTGGTCTTGAGACTGGTCTCAAGACCACTTTTTGATGTTCTTGGTCTTGTCTCGTACTCGACTGCCTTTGGTCTCAGTCGTATCTCAGTCTTGGACATTGAGGACTTGGGATTTTATTTCAGGACCAGTCAAGACCACAATTGTGGAAATGTCACTAAGCTGTCAGAATATTGTCCAGTTTATTTGTTAACATCTTTGTTTTTATTAGATGCAAAACATACTGATTCAAATCCAAGAGATAACATGACTCAATGCTAAATGCATTTTTTCTTACCGCTGTCACGCCCAACCCCTTTCACTCGCACGCGTCACTCGGACCAGTGTTGCCAGATTGGGCAATGATTATGATTTTGCTGGGAACTCTGGAAAGATTTTTGTTGGATTGTTGCATTTTGCCACATATTGTTAAATTACCTTGGCTTGTACTGATGTGTGTTCATGTTCAAACAGTAAATATACTGGTACAATATATTAATTGGGCAGATTTTTGTGTGATGTGGAGGTTATTAACAGATTTTTGGGCTGGAAAACCTCAACTATATAGTCTATAAGTGATTGTCTGGGCGCTGGAGAAGATGTCTACTATATAATCAGTTATAAAATTTGGCTATTTAAAGAAGAACAAAGAATACTTGTAACTAATATCCATTTGTATAACTTTTTAGGTGTATATCTTCTACTGTATTGAAACCACTGTGCAACTATGTGGTTATCCTTGGTCTTGAGTTCAGACTTATGAGGAGTGTTTTGCCAATGCAGTTTTTTTAAGGCTTGGCATGTGATGAAACTGCTTCCAGTTTAACAGTTGTGCAATTTTATTGTTGAATCACATGAAATTAGGTCACAGAATGTCTGATTTCTTTGTTATTTAGCTTTGAAAATGTATAAAAACTGTTATATTCATTCAAAAGCAAACAAAGTTGCAGTATGTAACTTTTTTTGTTTTTAAATTATAATAAAATTTAATATTTTATTTAGTTATTGTGAGGTCTTGGTCTCGACTTGGTCTTGGACAATAAGGCTTGGTCTTGGTCTCGGGTTAGGTGGTCTTGACAACACTACCTTCTACGCTGTGACATGTGCCTTTAATTATAACACATAGTTTCTGCCTCCCTTCCTGGTCAGACCAGTCTGCTCTCGGCTCATTCTGCACGAGATGAAGCGGCCCGCCTCGAGGAGCGAAGAGGAGTGATTGAATTCCACGTCATTGGGAACTCCCTCAATCAGAAGCCCAACAAGAGGATCTTGATGTGGCTCGTTGGCCTTCAGAACGTGTTCTCCCACCAGCTTCCCAGTATGCCCAAGGAGTACATCACCCGGCTGGTCTTTGACCCGTGAGTTTTTCTAACTGTGCTTCATCATCTTGCACATATGTAACTGTAGCAAATAGTTAATAGATGTGTTTTCCTGCAGGAAACACAAGACTCTGTCATTGATCAAGGATGGGAGAGTTATCGGAGGAATCTGCTTCAGGATGTTCCCATCCCAGGGTTTTACAGAAATTGTCTTTTGTGCCGTCACATCCAACGAACAGGTCAAGGTGAGCTTGCACCCTACATTTGTTTTCAATAGCTACACTTGTGCAGCCAGAGTCTGATGTTTGTCTGTTTCTCTGCAGGGTTATGGAACCCATCTGATGAACCATCTGAAGGAATACCACATAAAGCATGAAATACTGAACTTCCTTACTTATGCTGACGAATATGCAATTGGTTACTTCAAGAAACAGGTAATGGTGTGTGTGTATTGAAATGTGTGCATGCCATCAACATGCTACTGAATATCTCCTTGTCCTTTTCAGGGTTTTTCAAAGGACATCAAAGTTCCCAAAGCAAAGTATGTGGGTTACATCAAAGACTATGAAGGAGCCACGCTCATGGGCTGTGAGCTCAACCCCAGCATCCCATACACAGAGTTCTCTGTTATCATCAAGAAGCAGAAGGAGGTACAAAGATGAATTTTGGAAAAGGTCTATCACGTTTCTGTTTTTTTCTAATTCATCCATCTTCTTTGAATCCCCTTTAGATCATCAAGAAGCTGATAGAAAGGAAGCAAGCTCAGATCCGAAAAGTCTACCCAGGCCTGTCCTGTTTTAAGGACGGAGTCCGGCAGATTCCCATTGAGAGCATTCCTGGCATACGTAGGTTAACTATGAACTGCACAGCATACAGTGTGGAGCAACTCGCTCAGTTATCTATCAGAGGTGAATTTTTTATGATTTTGATTTTGCTGACAGGTGAGACTGGCTGGAAGCCCCCAGGCAAA
Source organism: Hypsolebias martinsi (assembly GCA_031762355.1). Taxonomy (NCBI): domain Eukaryota; kingdom Metazoa; phylum Chordata; class Actinopteri; order Cyprinodontiformes; family Rivulidae; genus Hypsolebias; species Hypsolebias martinsi. The sequence goes on along the minus strand of JARVGQ010000737.1, from coordinate 16,454,208 downwards.
GGGTAAGAGTGTGAAACTTTGTCGTCATGCATTACTTAAGCTAATAATTTAATAGCTGTTGGCGAGACATAGACTTTGATCTTGGTTTTTTTTGTTTTCGCATGGGGTCCATTTGCATTTACAGAATATAAAATACAGTACATAATTTTTGTTCGCGATATAACACACACATATCTATCATGGACAGAACAAACTAGTTTATGTATCTTTTGCTGTTGTAGGAAGGAACTGAAGGACCCAGACCAACTGTACAGCACTCTAAAAACTATTCTCCAGCACGTCAAGGTGAGGGACAGAAACTCTCAGCTCAGTTCTGTGAGATCAATGGCCAAACATCTTCTACTGAAGACAAACAGTGATAGTAATGGTTCATTATGCCTGTATAGTCTAAAAGCTTGTTAGACTGGCTACTCCAGCCTATTCTCCATTAGCATCATTTCCATTCTGCTTCTTTTCTACATCCATGCCATCTCCTGTTCAGTTGTCATGTAACACACAATCTGACACTTATTCTTACAAGCTGCTGCGTTTATTTTTAGAGTCACCAGAATGCGTGGCCTTTCATGGAGCCTGTGAAGAAAACAGAGGCTCCTGGTTACTACCAAGTCATTCGCTTCCCCATGGGTATGTGTAATATGACTGCTTCTTTTGGGGTTCAGGTTAATCACATATACTAGACCAGAATAAAAACAATGTTATAGTGTTTACTCTGGATAAGTATATACATTTTGTAATTCCACTTGAGCTAAAGTTGAGCCATGGAGCTAAAGAGTTTCCTTTTTTAACCTGATTTAGCAAAATTACACAGCGTCAACGTTATACATTAAGGAATTTGGAAATAACTTTTAAAAATGACCACAAGCACAATGCTCAGGTGTGAATTTAGGAAGCCGAGTGATTCTGTTGTATGGCGGACGGAATGTGACAAAATTAAATAATTACATACATGATACAAATATTAAAAAAAATGTACAGTTAAATTATTAAATACACCATTAAATAAGGAAATGTGCATTTTAAATTATTTCATGATTTATTTATTTAATTTTGTCACCTTCCGTCCTCCAGTGTCACCACAATGTTCACTGTCAGTTTCACTCGTCAAACTCAGTGGGCGGGACTAAGGCGGCTCGTGAACAGACCCTGACACTTGATTGGTTGCTCCTCACAGCAAGCGAAGACAAATCGACCGCAGATAATGGATTGATCCACAGGCAAGAAAATACTGTATATACCAAAAACTTTAGGAAGTGGTAATTGTGTTTACGTGTGTTTGGATGAAATCTTTTTTCATAACATGAATGTAAAGAAGACTCTGAGGGAGGGAGCTTCCATGTATGAACTGACTTCAGACCAAAGCAATGGATTTCACATGATCAACATTAGTCCCGCCCACTGAGTATGACGAGTGAGACTGACAGTTAACATAATTTCATGGTGACACACGAGGGTGGAGTGTGACAAAATGAAATAAACAAATCATGAAATAATTTTAACTGTGTATTTAATAATTGAATTCTGTATTTAAGATTTAAATTATAGATTTCATTATTATGCATTTATTCATTTTGTCACATTGCGTCCTCCATACTGTCGGGAGTCGGTCTTCGATGCTTTTGCATTTAGCAGCACTTCCTGTAACGGCTTCATCTTTGACCTGCAGATCTCAAGACGATGAGCGAGCGTCTGAAGAACAGGTACTACACCACGCGCAAGTTGTTCATGGCCGACATGCAGCGCATCTTCACCAACTGCCGGGAATACAACCCTCCGGGAAGCGAGTACTACAAGTGTGCCAACATACTGGAGAAGTTCTTCTACACCAAGATCAAAGAAGCGGGGCTCATCGAGAAGTAGACGAGGTTTTCTTTTCAGAGGCTGAGAGATCAGCGGTGAAGGAAACAAGAAAAAGCCTACTGACTGTGGACTGGGAAGGTCTCACAAGCAAGGTGAAAATGCTTTGTGTCGACGCAGATCCCGAGCTTCAGATATTTATTTAAAAGGCGACCAAGACGAAAGTCCTCAACGAAGAACAGTGAGTTTGACTGTAAACACGAGAAATATGGTCTTTGTGTTTCAACACCAGAGACCCCAGGAAAGAAGGATCATTACAAGATGTCAGATGAATACACGTGAAACAAAGGTTCCGTTATTTAGTGGCTGAATGCAGCGAAAAAGAGACCTAGTTGAATATTTGTCATTTGATTGACTCGTCTTTTTCCTCTCACTCAAGTAGGGATGTCACCTCAAGGAGCCAAATATTCATTCAAGTGTTTCCTGCGAGGAAAACAAGTTTTTTGTTCAACTCTTTGCTTTTACGAGCATGTACAGCTCCAGTGGGGTTAAAGTTTGTCTGTGATGAGTTCGTCCTGCCAAAAGACAAATACAGATTTTAATTTTGTAAATATTTTAATAGTTTTAAAGCACTTATGCCAACTGTATATTTTAATATCTACTTTTGTTTTCTTTTCTATTAAGCCACAAGCTGCAGTTTGACTATCCAAATGCACTTTTAGTTAAAAAATGTAGCCTCTTATGAATTACACTGTCAACTAAAACTAATTTAATTATCTAGAGTCTATTCTTATTTATGTGCTGAAATTCAGAAGTTATGTTTAGGACAAAGGGTCTTAATTTATTGTCTTATTTTTGTCCTGCAAATGGAGATTGAAAACTTTATACTTTGGAGAAAAAAAAAAACAACTGTGCAATACTTTGTAGTTTTGCTGTTTTGTAAAGAAGTGTTTGTACTTTCCAAACTTTAGGGGAAGAGAAGAAAAAAAAAACAATCTTTTGTAAAATGTCTATAATGATTTCAAGCTCTTTGTACAGTTGTTTGATATAAATTTAGCCTATTTTATAGACTGAATAAAACAAATGCAAGGCTAATCTGTTGCAATTCGACTCATTAATAAATTTTGACTTGGGCATAAAAAAAATTCAAACCTTCCAATTATTTACAGTAACCGCTTTCAGAAGTATGCAAGTAGTAAGGAATAGTAAGTGTTTATTATCACATGTGATATCAAGTTAAAAGGACATCACACATATTTTCAGTTTCTCGTTTTTGAAAGAAACTTGGGCATTGAAAAAAACTGACCATTTTTAGAAAATATAACTACATTTGAAAAAAAAAAAAAAAAAAGTAACAATAGGGAAGAAATGCAAAAAATTATCTAAAACTAATCTTATATACCGTAACTAAAGAAAGCACTGAGAGGTAAATAAAAGCATTTAACATCCAACAAGTCACTACAAAGCAGCTTTTAGCGACATCCAACAAAAGACTCGTATTTCTGAAGTGACTGCTGGCTGCGCCCAGATTTCCGCACAGACTTCCTATCAGACTTCTGCTTGAAAACAGGAGAGTTGAGAAACTGCAGGTCTGTGAATTTGTCGCCACGGCGAAGTTTTCTGTTGGAGGGGAAAACAACTGTTTAGCGCCTGGGGTCGTAGTAATAAAAAAAAATAAATGCATCAAAGAGAGCAGGTTCCAAGTGTGGACATACGCGTTTAAGGAAGGTTCCTTGTAGTCGACTGACGTGGTGCAGCGCCGCTTGCGGCCAGGAACAGGCGTGGCGCATCGAGCATCTGAGAGACGTGAGCCGCCACAGAAGTTAAGGAAGGGTGCAGGTTGCAGATTGGTAACATCGCACAGTCTTAAGCCCTGCCCCTCTGTCCTTACACCACCCCCACCTGCAGATATGTGGAGAACGATGTGATGGAAACAGACTTGTGTGTTTACATTCAACAGTGAACACCTAACACATTCTAGAAGCCCAGAGAAGTGAAAGCAGGGTGAAAATGTGACCATCAGCTGTACAGACAGTGGTGACTGAAGCTATTTATTTCAGCCGGTCGATTCTGGAAAGTGATTTGGGAGCAGAGTAACAAAGATCAACTCACGTTTCTGGCTCGTTTTGAGTCTCTGTGGTTTTTGGTGAGGTAACAGAGAAGAGGCTTCGCACGAGTTGTCTCTAAAACTGGACAGGACGTTGTTGATTCTCGTCATCTCAGCCTCAACAAGTGGACTGACAGGAAGCAAACAGTCCATCTGCTCACTGGGAGGTCCTGAAACAAACATATATTCAACTTCAAGTTTTCATATTTTACAGTCTGATCAATAAATTAAGGTTTCAGCAGCAACTATTAATCACTAAAGACTCAATCTAAACAAACATTCTGTGCACTTTGTTCTCGACATGTATCATTGATAAACACGTGAATACAAATGTCTACATTAACACACAGTATGTATGAAAAACAAGTTCTGTCTTTCATCAAGTCTTATTGTTTTACTGCAAGAAAGACTTCCCGGGTTGTCCTCAGGCTGGTTTGGTGAATAGCAAGCGGCCACCAGGCCTCTAACTATTGATTGCTATGCACTGATGATTGATTGTTAAGACTGATGGTCCTCTTTTTACTATGGAACACCAAAATGCTCAAAATTAAATAAATAAATAAATAATATTATATGCAATATTCATTATAATGAAACATTTTCATTTTATTTCATAATTGTGTTTTTGATGATAGCTTATTTATTTCACAATTGTGTTTGTCATGATAGCTTATTCATTTCATAATTGTGTTTTTCATGATAGCTTATTTATTTCATAATTGTGTTTGTCATGATAGCTTATTTATTTCACAATTGTGTTTTTCATGATAGCTTATTTATTTCATAATTGTGTTTTTCATGGCTTATTTCATAATTGTGTTTGTCATGATAGCTTATTTATTTCATAATTGTGTTTTTCATGGCTTATTTATTTCATAATTGTGTTTGTCATGATAGCTTATTCATTTCACAATTGTGCTTTTCATGATAGCTTATTTGTTTCATAATTGTGTTTTTCATGATAGCTTATTCATTTCACAATTGTGTTTTTCATGATAGCTTATTTATTTCACAATTGTGATTTTCATGACAGCTTATTTATTTCATAATTGTGTTTGTCATGATAGCTTATTTATTTCATATTTGTGTTTGTCACGATAGCTTATTTATTTCATAATTGTGTTTTTCATGGCTTACTTATTTCATAATTGTGTTTGTCATGATAGCTTATTTTTTATTTTATAATTGTGTTTTTCATGGCTTACTTATTTCATAATTGTGTTTTTCATGATAACTTATTTATTTCATGCCACTTTTCAGCAGCATGGCTTCAACTGTCAATCAATGTCAGAGGGTTGGACCTTCATGCCCACTGGCTGATCCTTCACATCCATTAGTTTTCCTGCTTCTAACTGGTACAGCTAGCATAGCAGCTAGCAGCAACTTGCTAGCTCAATACTGTAGTCATCAAAGATGGCAGAGTTGCATGAACTTCGTTCATCTCAGGTAACTTTAGCAGATCAAACTGAGAGGATTACGTTCTCAGAAGATACAGGTGTCGTGACAAAAAATGATGGGCTGCCAAAAATCGATAGGCACCGTGGGAGCGCACACGGGAGGATTCGCTGTTTCAGTTCTTTGAATTCAACAAGATTAACACAAGCTGTATCAGTGAGCTGGTATTCAGGAAAACTAATGGATGTCAAGGATCAGCCAGTGGGCGTGAAGGTCCAACCCACTGACTTTGATTGACAGCTGAAGTCATGCTGCTAAAAAGTGGCATTATGAAATAAGCTATGATGAAAAACAATTATGAAATAAAAAAATAAAAATGATTTTTTTTCTTAATGTATTATTTAATTTTGAGCATTTTGGTGTTCCATATTTTACATGCGAAAAGCTAGTTTCTGGAATTCCACAGCAGACTGGCCTGAACCGCTTTGAAAAGGTTCTATTTATACGACAGAGCTGGTTGGCAGGCCTCAGACTGATGAAGTCTTTCGAATAAAAGACGAAAGGTTTCAACAAAGAATAATCTGTCCAGATGACCTGACAATTTATTTGTAACTGCAAAAAAGACAGAACTAATAAATCGAAAGTAAACAGCTCATTTACTTACTTTGTGAAGTTTCATCTCCAGCAAGAGACGAATCAGGCAAGTGAGGATAATGAGATTCACCACAATCGGAGTCTGCCTCTTTGAAAATGGACTCCTCCTCATCGACAAAAACTGAAAATTATAGAAGCAGTTGATTATCACGTGTAAAAAAAAAAAAAACAACAGGCACAAACCTGAAGCTTTAAATGGGTTTTGTAAATACCAGTACTAACCAGAGAACCCTCGACCTGGAGGGACGTCATTTCTTTTCCGTTGGACAGCATTTGAGGACTGGCGTCTGCGAGTGGTGATCCCTCTGATCTTGTCAGGAGAAATCGGTCTCCCCTTTGTTTTCATAGGGACATAAAGGCTGTCGTCCGAGTCTGAGGACGGAGAGGATGAGCTGGTTTCACTTTGTATGGAAACTGCACACGTTGCTTCGGTTTGAGCCTCCTTGTTTATGGGTGTGCCCGGCTGGCTGTTCTCTGCTTTGGCCTTAAACGGTGTGACGTGGATAGCCTCCTCACAGTCAAAATCAAATGTGTCATTAAATCCGAGTGATGTGTTAAGCTTATTACTCTGTGCTGGTGGTGCTGTTTTGGCCCGTGTGGCTGAACGGTCCCGACTGTTTGAACGAGCTCTGGGTTTGGTATTCTCCCACGGTTTCTTTAATTGAGCACGGTCTGGTTTGCGGCCTCTGTCAGGTTTCCGTGATGCTGGTTCTAGTTTGGAGCAAGGCTGCTGCTGCTGCTGTTGGGCTTGCTTCCTGGTTGGCTGCTTTGACTTTTTGGGAGGAACATGCTCAGGTGTGGAGTGATGCAGTTCCTCATTGTCACTGAGCTCTACTGCTTCTGGCTCTGCTCCTTGTTGGTATGGATGCAGATCTCTACTGTCACTGAGAATAGGACTTGAAAGTATAGCACCAAAGTCCACAAATGGGTCTCCTTCGCTTAACAAGCTTGAACGTCTAAGGCGCTCAGATCTTCTGCTTTTTCTGTCTGTGTGTCTGCGTCTCACACCAACTGTGGACGGTAAGGTAATCTCTTTGTCACAGTACTGTTCATTCCTTCTAGAGGTTGGAGGATCTATGTGAAATAAAACAAACATCAGTGTGATTAAAACAAAGAAATTCTGGGTCACAACAAATGTAAAAGTTATTAAAATGCCACACAATACAGTATATAAAAAAATAATACCTTCACAAAATGGTGAATCTTTACTCAGAAGGGGCTCATCAGGTTTCTGGCTGCTCCTTTGAAACATGAAGGTTAAAAAATGTTGACAATGACAGTTAATATACAAAATACAACCACGTTTTCTGATAGTCTCTTCATTTTAAAACTCACCTCGCTGAATGAGGATGGTTCTGAGTTTCCACATGAATGTCTGCAGGTTTAGTCTAGCTCAGCAAAAAAAAGAAATGCAAAAATTGAAGCAAATTAATTATTTGGCAAGGTTTACAAAGTTAGTTTAGAAAACGTACTTTTAGACTTAAAACCTAAATAATTAGACTAGTACAATGTCAGTCTTGAACAGTAGACAAGTAATATATGTTAGTGTACCATTGAAGCACTAGCTGCCAGAGCTTCCTGCTCCTTCAGCTTCCTCTTCAGGAGTAGCAGGTGAAGGAACAGGGCTTGTTGCTCCCTCTTTAGCTGCAGGATCACTGCATTGGCCTGCCTCACTTTCTCCTTTTCAGCTTGAAGGGCCACAGCCAGCGCTTTGTTGTTCAGCTGTGCGCCCTTCAGGATGGTGTGTGTAGAATTAGGCCCTGGGGAAAAAGTTTGGTAAGAACATTTGACTATCCTACAGAACAGCTGCCTGACACATCTATACGCATATAGACAAGGTAAAATGCACCACAGAAGTTCTGAATCCAAACAAGATCGTGACAACTGTGATAAATAAGCTTGACCGCTTACCAGTATTTTTGTTCATCATTCTTGACCGTCTCATGCCCGGATTTGCAGCACTGGCCAGCCGTTTACTCCTCTTCTCCTTCATCCTCTCCTTGATGTCCTCCAGACTCTGCTGGAAAGACTTCTTCTGAACCCGTTCTCTAGCCATGGCTTAGGGTCTATGTTCAGTAAAGTAATATTATTATTTAGGCGTTCCGCAGCGTCATTAATGACACATATCGCTACACGACGATGCTAACGTGTTGTTAGCTCACAAGCTAAGTTAGAGAACGTTACTGGTTTGACGAGGCACTAGGCTTAGCAACCCGACTTTATAAATTAAAATGAAGTAAACCTAAAACCTACCAGACTATATATATATCACGGAGATGTTATCTTAAATGTTTCAATAACAAAAATAATGGAAATTATGCGGTAAAACAATCCATCGATTTAATCTCGGCTCAGTTGTTATTCGAATTCAGAGCCGCGACTGCTGATTGGTCAATTTTGTAGTGACGTCACTTCCTCTGAGTGAAATAACAGTTCTGCTCGCGAGATGGCGATAATGTACAGAAAGTAAGAGACGTGAACTACAGACGCGTCTAAAACATTAGAACATCATGAAAAAGTTAAATTTTTATTGTGACTCACTTCACAAAGTGAAATTCATATATTACATAGATCCATTACACATAGAGTGAAATGTTTCAAGCCTTTATTTTTTTGGAATTTTAATGATTATGTACAAATAATGAAATAAACTAAATTTAATGTCACAGCAAATTAGAATGTTGCATAGCCACTGCAGTTTGGGCAGGTGCCAAGTCCTGCTGGAAAATGAAAGCAGCATCTCCATAAAGCTTGTCAGCAGAAGGAAGCATGAAGTCTCTAAAAGGTCCTGGTAGATGCTGTGTTGACTGTGGACTTCAGAAAGCACAGTGGACCAACACCAGCAGAGGACATGGTCCCAAACCATCACTGACTGTGGAAGCTTCACTCTGGACTTCAAGCAACGTGGATCCTGGGCCTCTTCACTCTTCCTCCAGACTCTGGGACCTTGATCTCTAAATGACATGAATAATTTACTTTCATTTGTAAAGAGGACACTGAGCCACTGAGCAACAGTCCAGCTCTTTATCTCCTGCAGGTAAGATGCTTCTGGTGTTCTCTCGTTCAGGAGTGCTTCGACATGAGGAATGAGACATTTGTAACTCATGTCTAGGAGTTAATCAGCTGATTAGGGTGTGACACCAGGAATTTACAATACTGAACCTCTTCACAAGACAGGTAGTCCTCGGGTTACGACGGTCTCGTCTTACGATGTTTCGTAGTTACATTGGCATCTCCCTTATTCATGTTACATGGTTACGTTCGGTTTTACGTCGATTTTATGTTGGTTTTTACGTCAGTTTTACAATGTTAAACGTCGTAACGTGGCGGCGCAGCGGCGGAAGGATACAGTTACGAGGGCAGCGCGGAGGAAAACGTACTGTACGGAGGAGGAATGGCATCGCTAGCATCCCTTGTAGGCCATTAGCCCTTCATTAGCCCTTC
>JARVGQ010000737.1:16422626-16438053 GCA_031762355.1 Hypsolebias martinsi | reverse complement strand
TATGTATAAATACTAAAATAAATATAGCGTTTTTGTGGGTTTTCACCTAGCGTGATGGTGTGTAGAACGAACCCCTGCTATAACTGAGGGACTACTTTACTCATAGATAATGCTTGGCATTAAATGTTTAGTATCCCATTGTTTTCAAGTAAAACTCAACAGTGTGAATTCATACACTGTGTTTTGTTGTTTTTTTTCCCCTGTGTACCTATTAATTTTAGAACATTGGTCTTGTTTAATGGCATACTGTTTTGTTGCTCGTTCAGTCATCTGTATAAAAAGTCAAGTAGTTCAAATTTCCAAGCCGTAAATCTTGTGCCAACAATCAGAGCACTCAGCTTCCAGTGGTTCCTTTTTGCAGCTACCCTCTGAAAATTAAAGCGATGTCTAGTCAGAAAACTGGAGAAGGCTTTAGGAAGATAGCGCAGCATTATCAGGAGCTCTTTTCCCTGGGTTGTAATGTAATTAGGAAAAGGCAGTTAACATAATTTATGGGGGTCAAATTGAGGTCTGAAAGATCAAGACAAGTTGTAAAGAAATGCTTTTAGAGTTGGGAGAAAAAAAAGGAAAGCAAAGCCCAGTTTACTGAAAGAAAAGGAAGACTTTGCGGAACATGGAGGATTATTTGTGCAGCTTTACCTATACAGATTTGATCATTATAACTTATTTGCGCCCTTATATATAAAAAAAAAAAAGCATCCAAACATCAAAATAAGCCTGGTGCAGTTTGTAGACAAAAACAGGAACTGGTGAAGCAAAAACAAACAAACAAACAAAAATCTTCGTAGAGCAACAAACTAATGTTGAAGACGTTTGGAGAAAGAAAAGAAACTGCTGAATTTCATAAAAGAACTATTCTTTTCATGCACGGGGGAAACAGCTCTTGCTTTTGGCTTGTTTTGTTGTCAGCAATACAAAAAAACGTCCACTAATGGTAATTGGTAGGATTAAAGTAAATGCATGCTATTTTTGAGAAACCAACAAATTATGAAGAAGAGAAAAACAAATTCTTCATGTTCTCCCATGCCTTGTAAGACCATTTGTACAGTTGTTCCCTTGTCCATGTGTTTTATGAGCTCCTTTTTTTCCATCTCTCGTTTCTGTTGCTCATTGTGTAGCTGCATTCACCACCTTTGTTTTATGATTTGGACTCAAATACAGAGTATGGAAGTCAAAACGCTTCATGCCAAGAGCTTATTACAATCATTTTTTATGTGGAGAGCAAGCAAAGTTGCCCTCACATGGCATTCTCAGCTCAGAGTTTAAGCTTTGTAGTCTCTCCAGACAGATACCCCGAATGCTAAGTTAAGCTTGGGTCTTACTGATACATACTGATGTGTTCATGTTTTCCTGCTGCAGATTTCAAGATGCAGCGAGAGCCTGAGAGTTGGTATTGAGAGCGTGCATTGTGTACTAAATCAAAGAAAGATGACAAAAGGTGAAGGAGAAATGGGAGTGAAGGCTGGCGAGTGAATGAGCCAGAGTTAAAGGGGCCAAGAGAGCGCCAAATTCCAACAGCACTGAGGAGAACTGAGCATCCCACACACAGATGTTCACAAACACCCAGCCAAGGTAATTAATACTCATAACAATAATGATGTTGTGACAACTGGGAGAATGAGAGGCAGCGACTGATCAGACCACAAGTGGTTTACTTTGGAGAGTCTGCAGAAGACAGAGCTAAGCACTCACGGGTTAATTAATTGAGTTTGGGGTCAGCTGGCTGCCAAAAGATAAAAACAAGAAAAAAGTGTGAGGGTCAGAAAGTTGAGACTATTATTTAACATCACTAATCAGAGACAGACTTTCCAAGCGTAATAAACTTCATCAGCGAGACAAACATAACATCAGAACATTCCTGCGAGGATTTATCACGGAGTATGGCGTATTTGAAGAATCCTTCAATGTTTCTAGACTATAAGTCTGTCCTTTTGGTTTTGTTCTTTAGGGAAATACCTGAACGCAAACCAAAAAAAAAAAAAAGAGAGAAAATAGAGTTGCTAAAGAGAAAAGGAGAATAAAATGGGTTTAAGTCAGTCAGAAAATGGTAATTCATGTGTTTTGAATTAGGTCATGACTGACATCCTCTTATTTTCTGGCAATAGTGAGGTAAATGGCTGTTTAAGTTAACCATGTTGGTGTGAATTTATTGACTAAATAGGTTTTGTGGTAAGAAAGCTGTTAATTTTCTGAACAAAAAGAAAGACAGCCAAAATCTTTATGCAATCACTAGAACAATGCAGACTTTTTTTTAAATTGGAAAACAACCAAACATGGTCTGAAAGTTCCAGAATGCAAACATTTGGACTGTCTTCTTTAAAATTCCCTTCACTGTGAGTAAACCTTGTGCCAGTCCCCAAAAGACAAGGTTAAAACTGAAATAGTCCTTGCAGCAATTTAAGCCAGATTAGCATGTTTATTTGGAAGGAAGGGAGCGAGCACAGTCCAAACATTTTGGTGCCCCAAGAGATTTGAAATCTCAACCTTGATCAGATTAATTTAGTGAAGGTTTCAGACCCCAATTAGCTTGTTAGTGCAAGAATTTCCCAAGAAACCATTAGTCACTGGCTCCTTCTTGCTTTGATAATGGATTTGAAAAGCTGTTATACACCTAGCAGATGAAGCTTACTAAAAGCTAGCAACAGATATTCTTGTGGAGGCAGCTGTGGAGATGTAAATTTGTGTTTTTACCCACCATCTCTACCAGCAAAGACATGTAGTGTTTATGGTTTCTGTATTTTCTTAGTTAAAAAAATAACACTTAGGATACCAAAAGTAATCTCTGCATTCTAAAACCCACCTCCATCACTTTTTATTCGTTTTGAGTTCAACTAACTCTTCTACACAGCCAAAAAAGGAAAGTTTAAATCAGTCTTTTAAAGTGTTAAATCTGTGTTGTATCTCTTTTTGACTTGAGTACACTTTCAGTAAATTCATACTATTTCGGAGCACAGAATATCCACAAGTACATGAAACCTCGGAAATGGTAGCTTGGTATGGGTTCTAGTGCTAAACTGGAGTCAGAGCTTGCTTGGCACCAGCTTTTTCTGTTTCCATCGTTGTAGCTTTAGCATTAAAAAATGGGGCTAACTTAGCTCTGGCTCATTGATAGGACAAAACAAACAAACAAACAAAAAAATGCATTGGTTTGGAGCTAACCTAATCCATTATCATGTTTTTTTTTTCCCTCACTTGCTCTCGTGCAAGGCGGACGCTTTGTCCTCCTCCTCCTGCTTTCCTTTCCTCCTCCTGCATTTTTGCTCTCTTTCTGCTCCTATTTTGCACATCTTCTGAAACATAAAACTACTGTCATGAATCTGGTCAGCTGGACTTTCAACGCAATCAATAAACTCTTTTCAACAAAGCGACAGGGTCCTAGAGAGCCCTCATGCCCCACTGAGGTGCACACGGCAGGATATGTCATGGATCCGTTGGGAGTTTGGGAACTGATGTGCCTTTCCGTATTGTCTTTGGAGGATGCTGAAGATGTTTATACTGTATAATTAGAACCATGATGGTAGGGTTTCTGATTTTTGGCGTCAGTGGATTCCTATGTTATCAACTATTAAAGAAGACAGCGGCAGCAGTATCAGCCATGGCAAAACTGCAGTCTGTGTGAAGATTTGGTTCATGCTTCAAGTACTCAAAAGCAGCAGATTTACAAGCTAAACCATAAGATGGAAACGATTTGTGAGAATCGCAGGCCACCTGCAGCCTCTGGGACTCGCCAACAAGTTGGGAACGACCTTGAAGGGGGCTCATAAGCACGGACCAGTGGAATGCCCACAAATGTGGCTATTTTGGGATCGAAAGTACCAGCAGGACTCAAGGCTGACATGAAAAAACAGTCTCCCTGAAAAAAAATCGACAATTGTGGCTTATCTGACTCTTGACTCCCCCGGTTGGCCTTGAAACAGGCCAACTTATCCAATTTCTCCTGGAATATGTCTAAACTAAGGAAAAGCTGTGACTAAATAAGACTAAATTTGGGGTTGAACAAACATTCACGCTAAAATTGGACTAAATGTTTTCTAAAAATAAAGATTTGATAGATGGATTGGTGCAGCGTCTGCAGTAATACAAACTCTGTGCCAGTCCATTGTAGTGAAGGGGAGCTGAGCTGTAAGACAAAGCTCTCTGTTTAATGTTCGGTCTACGTCCCTACCTTCGTCAATGGTCATGAACTCTGGGTAATGAACGAAAGAATGAAAATGTTGATCCAGGTGGATGAAATGAGTTTCCTCCACAGGGTAGCTGGACTCTCCCTTAGAGAGAGGATGAGAAGTTCAGTTTTCCAGGAGAGTAGAACCGCTGCTCCTCCACATCGCAAGGAGCCAGTTGAGGTGGTTTGGCCATCAGATTAGGATGCCCCCTGGGCACCTCCCTAGGGTGGTGCTTTGGGCATGTCTGACTGGAAGAAGACCCTAGGGAAGCCCCAGGGCATGCTGGAGAGACGGTCTCTCGGTTGGTCTGGAAATGCCTTGGAATCCTCCCAGAAGAGCTGGAAGAGGTGGCTGTGGGAAGAGATGTCCGGGCCTCCCTGCTCAAGCTGCTGCCCCCACAACCCGACTTCAGAACAAGCGGAAAATAATGGATGGATGGATGAAGATTTGCTAACGTTTACTTTAATTCACAAGGATTATAATTCAGGTCTTCCACTTCAAACAGACTGAAAACTGTATATAATTAGGTACCCAGGCAGATAGTCACTTCCTCATTTCATGCAGTACTTCAGAAGCAGCTGTTAATGGGAACAGTAAAACTAAATCTGAATGGGAACCAGGTGACATCCACTTAGAGGAACCGAAACACTGTTTATGAGCCGTGAAACTCTCCAACAAAGACGAGGCGTTTACAAACAAGCTGGACTTTTTTGAATGACTCTTTATAAAGACCAATGGGAACCGAGTCGCAGACAGTTGAGAACTGTGCCCTTTGCCTTGTGTTTGACACAGATGCAAGCACATACATCATGCATTATTTTACTATATCACCAAAGTGATGAAGAACAGGCCATGTGGAGAAGAGCAACAGTTGTTGTTATTGGCAAACATACTCAGGAATGGAAGGGGATGGGGTTGTGCATTTGAGAAGCATGCGTGGCCACAACAGTATGGCCATATGTTATAATGCGCACTTAACGGGACATACAACCGTGCTATGTCACAAGTTGTACCTCGTGATTAACCTTTTAAAGATTGGTCCTTTGAACAGATGTTTGAAATGAAGCTCAAGATTCAGCTCTATCAGGGCGTTATAAATCCCAATCTACATGATTTCAACAGGACCTTTTGTGGACGACTGTATCACCTCATGAGCTATGCACTCGTACAGCACCAGTAAACGTCCCACAGACTTTTCCACACTTGTTTGTAAGGTGCCAAGACTATTGCTTCTGTCTTCCCTCTTAATAACAAACTTGACTCAGTCAACACATCACGTAAACCATAACGAATCAAACCGAGTCTGTAGGATTTTTTTTTATACGGCATTAAACAAATTGCCAAATCTTCCATGTGAACTTGCTCGCTGGTGACCCCTGAAGAAGGAAGCAGCCAAAAGAAACTTGCTTTATGTAAGAGATGGTTTTGCTTAAACTCATTACCGTCCCTGTGAGGCTCTGCAGTCAAATCTAAGTCAGTTAGAGGTTAAACGTAACAGATTTTCTCCCATTCAAATCAGCATATTCTGCATATCAACGTTTATTTGCTTTGACAGAAAATTTGACCCAGTTGCCCAAAAAGATTGCAGACCACTGTATTTCATTTTCTGCAAAAGAAAAGACAAAAAAATAAAATAAAAAAAACACAAATGAGACGACAAAAACAGCACACAGTTGTCATATGCCATTCTGTATCTTATCATATCTAGTGCGCTACTCTGACAGACACATCTGTGCTTCCACCCATACATCACGCACACACTCTCACATCTGTAACTACTTTGTCTCCACGCCATGCACTTCTCTCCACCTCTTCAGTCCCAACCTGTCTCATGATCTTTTCCCCCTGCAAATACTTCTCGGTGCCGTCTTATCTCTCATTTTGTTCAGGTCTCACGCCTGCGTTTCTCCACAGACTGTCCGGGGTCAGTAGGGGGAAAAGAGAACTGGTGTGTGTGGTGAACAGATGGGTCCAGCTGCTGGGTGAAGCAGCGCCTGGGGGAGGGGCTGACTGTGAAACAGGGCGGGGCTTGAGTTTGTGGTTGGCTGGAGGGGGAACGGCGTCAACGGTGCCAGGGCGGCAGCAGCGGCGACGGACAGGTGGCGTTGTAAGAGACAGGAGGCCAGAGGTTTGCTCAGGTCCTGGTTCTTCCGTAGAGTAAGTCTTATCTGATGAAACACAAGTGACAACCAAAGTAAGTAAATAAAAGCAGATGTTGTCTTATATATTGCGAAACAAGTATGTTAACAGTTGTGTAACATTGCGATATTTTAATCTTGAGTCAGTATTGCAGACTTTCTGGTTCAGTGGCTGTGGGGTGTGGAGCTTCCTGGTAGCGGCTCTTGAGAATAAACTCATAAACACAACGATGAGGAATGAAAAAGCAGCGGAGAAGCAGCAGGATACTCACTGCCTGGAGGCTCTGGTGACGCTCGATGGGAGTGTAGGGGCTGAATTTGGGCTTGGCCGGTTTACCTGCCGCTCTATCTTTGTGCCTTCTGCTGCTGATGTGCTGGAGGAGGAGATAAACACACACAGATACAGAAAATCAAATCCAGACAAACGCAGGTGGCAGCATAACAATCATATGGGAATAAAAACAGAAAATAAAAGAGTTAAAAAAAAAAACTGTCAAGTTGAAATTAACAGGGTTTATCAATTAGTGCTTATTTTGAAATTCACTAAAATAAAAATGCTCCGAATTTGTTTTGCTCTGACTTTTTCGTTCAAAATATTCACGAGAGGCTGGTTTGGAAATGTGTTTGAGTTGATTGACCGGCACAAACAGATGGCTGACGGTCAGCAAAGCATGCAATCATCAGCAAGCAGCTAAATATTCATGAGCACCTGGACAAAGTTAACTTTTAAACAGTTAGGTGTAAAGACTCAGTGTGCAGTCGTGTCACGAACAGAGAGGGGGCAACATCACAGTCAAGTGCTCACTGAAATGGAAACTGCTTGGAGCTCATTATGCTGGAAAATATGTGTTTTTAGCTCACCTGCGTCGACAGGTGTTGGACATTCACACTGCGGTTTGATAAAATATGCACATCCCTACATTTCCTGTCTGTGATGCACGATGGTGGAAGTGATGATCGCTACAGTGACTTGCTGAACTGTAATGGCAAATCTGTGTGACAGCTGATCTTTTTAAGGCTTTCAAGTACGTACATGAACAAGAAGGTTAATGAGCCATTGTCCAACTCTGATCACTGCATTGTTAAAATTGTCCATTGAAGAATGCACATCACCCACCGCCTTGCATACCACTTTCAGCTAGGATCGTTTTATCCTAAAAGTGACAAGGTTGTCATCATTCTAGTCAAATTTTGACAACATTATTTGTGATAGCATGTGACAATCCAAAATTTTGGCACCTCTTATTAGCACTAGATAATGAATTAGCAAAGAATCTCAGCTACCACAACAAATTTTAGCTTTAGTTCCTTAACCTGCCTGAAATATTGCAAATTTTTTTGGAAGGCCGATAAACTGTAGTAGCCATCTTGAATTGTGCAGGTTTACCAGTTGTAGACGTACATCCAGTGGTTGCTTTGAGTTTCATTCAAATATGTCCTCTGATTTGGATTTTGTACCTGGATGATTGAGCATGAACTTTGATGTCTTGAACCATTTTGGCCGTGGCTGTCTGCCTGGGATTAGTTGACGGGGGACAGGACAGCCCCCAGAAACCATTTTATCACCAGCAAACTGGTTGGTCCACTAAAGGAGTGTACTGCTTAGTGGGGAAAACAGTTTACTTGAGACTCCTCAGACTGATGAAGCTCTCCGGATAGAGGGGCGAAGCATCTTTCCACAAAAAAGAAACTGTCCAGCTGGCCTGACTGTCCTCTGATTCAGAATTTCATTTATTTATTTTTTTACTAACAGACAGAAAAACATCCATCCATCCAATATATTTACCCACTACTTGATTTTCGGGTCACGAGGGTCACTGGTTCCCAAAATCCAGAAGCCACTGTGTGAAAGTCAGGGACCGGGGTGTACCGAATTTTTTTTACATTAGTGTTTAGCTTATAGCTCAGATCCTTGAATACTGTTTCTTTTTATACTTTATACTCTTTTTTGCTATTTTTGAGTATAACTGGGACCTTGGGTACACAATTTTGTTCCAACTCCTGTACCACATGTGTTACGAATAAGGAAACTTGAAACTTGAAACTTTCAATGGGCGATATAAAGAGTTACAATTTTAAAGAAAAAGTTGTGCATGAATTCTTTGATGAACCAGTGAGCTCCACCTCCCTAATGATTCTGATGAGAGGAAAAGTGATTGCAGAAAAGTGATGAATGGATGCATACGTTATTGCAATTGAAAGTGTGGGGATGTAAGTTCAAGTAGCAGTAAGGATAATGAAAATTGACACTTCTGAATAACCGTTATGAAACCATAGTTGGAGCTCTTGGAAGGGTTCTGAAAGCAGCACTGTGTGCAAAGATGAGTCATGATTTCTGTACATCAAAATATTTACTCAAATTATGCCTGTTCCCATTACCCTAATTATATTTATCCTCCATTTCAGACTGTTCAATGCAGAAAAAAAAAAAAACATTTTTGCAATATTTGAAAATATTACTTTCAGCTCGGTGATTCCCACCATCAAGATGAAAGTTTTTACTGGTTTCAGCCATTGACAACTAAATCAAATACTTCAATGTAAAAAAAGGAAGAAAATGGCTAATTTACTTGTTAGATAAACTTCCATTTTAAGAAATCAAGCACAGCATTAAAACCACTAACAAATTAAATAACAGCCTTTTCACACTAAACTGAAAAATTGTTAAAGAACATCTTATGCATTTGTGATTGTCTGGCATCCTGTCTTTTCAGTGTGAATCTACTGTTGGGCTCCGACACAAAACAAGACACAATCATTTAAAGAGCTAAATTAAAAGGTGCTGACGTAATTGCTGACGTAGTTATTAATCCAGTTTTTATGCTACAACATCCAGTCCCCACATTGAGATTCTTTTGAACCACTCTGTAACTCACCTGTTTGAGCTGAGTTTCTGAGTTCACATGCACATCGCAGATTTCACAGTGGAAAGTTTTGTTCTGCAGCCCTGTGGATGACTCCGACGGAGCAGCCATCTTGGATTTGACCCCTATCCTTGGGAACGACTTGATGGCTCCTTCGCCACTTCTGGCTTCAAGCATGGTTTTGTGCTTGGTACCTGAACACACATAAAGTCGCATCAGCTAGGAATCAAGCGCAGCACATCAAGGTTCGAACAGTTTCTCACCACTTTTGTGAGCCTGAAGCTGTGAGGCCGAGTTGACCGCCATTCTACAGAGGGAACAGTAGAGGAGGCGTTTCGCTTTCTCTTCTTCTGTCTCTGGAAGCTCTTCCTCTGCTTTCTTTAGTGTCTCGTTTTCTGTTGGCCTTGGACTGGGTGGCAGGGAGTGGTTGGAAGCCTCTGTTTCACAAAGACCAGTGCTCACTGATGCTGTGTCTGAGGATGGGATTGGGGCTAAAAGTTAAACAAAATGGGCAAAATTAAATAAAATGTGATGTTACACACAGAGAGATGACAATAAAAGAAAGATCATGAGAAAAAGTGAAAGATATTAAACAAATTATCCTGTGTTTTCATGATTTGTCTTAATTTTTAGGAAGAATAACAGCTTTACTCTGAATTTATTATGAAAATCTCAGCTACTCGGTGGCGTATAAAGATGTGTATAATCAAAGTGTTAAAGAGTTAAAGATGTTAACTCTAAACATTGTTACTTTACATCTAGCTGCAAATAACACATGAACAGGCTGTATTCCATTCATCCATTCATTCGTCTATTCATCATCCATCCAACCATCCGTCCATCCATCCATCCATCCATCCATCCATCCATCCATCCATCCATTCATTCAGTCTGGTCAGAAGATTGAGAAGAGAAACCAGACTTCATTTTCCTCAGTATCGCCAACTCCTCCCATATCATGAGATGATCCCAAGCCAAAAAGGCTATTATGGTTCCTCCAGCAAGTTCTGGATCTTCCCTAGAGTCAACTCCTAGCAAGATGTGCTTGAAAAACCTCCAGAGTAAGGCAACCAAGACATTCTCCTTAGATACTCGGACCACAACTGTGGACTCCTTTGGATGCAGAGGAGCTCTACTCCGAACTCCCTAAGCTGATGGAGCTTTTCACCCTATATTTAATGCTGAGCTTGACCACTCTTGGCATGAAGCTTATTTCAGCCACTTCTATCCAGAAACTTCTGGTTATGATCCATAATTCATGACTATAGGCTAGAGATGAAATGTAGATGGACCAGTAAATCAAGAGATTTGGATAAGCTCCTTCTTTGCCACAATAGACCAGAGAAACACCCTGATTGTCTATCTCTCACTTCATTCTTCCATAACTCATGAGCAAGACATCGAGATAGTTAAACTTTTCTACTTTTAAGGCAAAGACTCATCATCAAAACTGTGGGAAGTATTTCACCTTTGCCAATCACTGCTGGAAGTTACTGTGCAATTAAACAAACATGGCCACATCATCTGCAAAAAAGAACAATGCTATCCTCTTATTTTGACTTTGCAAAAAAGTTCTGTGAAAATGTAAGAGATGTCTGCCCTATTCAATAAAATCCTTGCCATTGGACTGTTATGGAAGAGTCCATCGCTTTGAGGTATTGCTAAACTTAATGGGAATATTCTTTCTCATTTCCATCCAGTGCCTGAGTCATTAAACCTTACAGAAACACTAGTCTTATCACTTTTTCCCATCAAAAGAGAATAACTCAGGCTACAGGTGATTATGAGCACTATCAACTTCTTTATTCGCATCAATAATCAATGATTTCCCCTCGGATCTGTCTGCAGGCTCTTTAATTGACAGTCCTGCACAGACGGTTAGGTTCGCTTATCTTTTGTGGGACTAACGTGCTCCCGGAGGTGCACACACTGATTTCAGGATCCACTCTCTGCTAATAACAGTGATTAGCTCTCCCTTAGCAGAGTGGGTGTCTGTTTGTCTCCACCGATTCCCCACCGCCTCAGTGAATGGATCTCCAGAGAGCTCTCATCTGTTTCCCTAAAACAACTTTCAGACTGAGAAAGGATCATTCCCCCAACCCTCTTCCAATGTGAGCAAACCATCATACTGATGAGGTCAAGTGCATTTCTACAAACATTGTTCTTTGACTGTAGTGCAGCGTGTTATTTTTGCTTGTTAACACCCACGCACAAGCAAAAGTAGCACACTGGTGCAGGCAAAAATATACGTACACATAGGCAGGAAATCAGTTAATGCACCTCCACACTAAGGCTGGCATGTTTCCTGACTAACAACACCCCCATCCCCATCCCCACACAGAAATAGAGAGGCTGTACAGCTGCCCACAGATCACATTCAGTCTTTTCAATGGGCTTTTGATCTTTGGAGGCCAATGAACGAGGTCAGAAAATGTAGACGGAGGCAAAGCAGAGGATAATGCTCAACCTTTAATCTCCTCACTGTGCAACCCAAAGCAGCAGTGGGGGGTTATTACATCAAAGACATTAAAGATGTGACTGAGAAAAGAAGGTCTGCGCTGTACGTTCATATATCTAACTCTGTCATGTGTTGAGAGCCTGCACACACACACTAGGACAGGGAGCATGTGTGTATTCCACAGAACCACACCGTTTGATGTTGTGTCGGAGCTGGAGGGCTGTGAGCAGGGCGACGAGAGGATTTGTGATGTGGGTTTCCCGACGACTGGTTCAGAGGTCTTGATCTTTGAATCTGGGGCATCCAGAGCTTTGAGCCTCTTCGTGTGCCTCGTGCGACTGACATGGGAGGAAGCCTGAGCCTATCCACAAACAAACAAACAAAACATCATACAAATATATAATTATGAGAATAATTACAATACACAGCAAAAAAGAAATTGCACTGTAGAGCAGGTTTGAAGGCTTCGTGAATCTCAATCATACATGGATGTTTAAAAATAATAGTTCATTTTTTAAGGAGTTTTTGTGTAAAGATTATGACAATTTTATATTAGGATTGTACAAGTTCAGTTTGTATCTTGATCTGAGGGTCACTGTTTGTCACAGATTTGCTACAAATAAAGTTAAGTTTTCTTTTTGTTTTGTTTTTAAACGGACTATAATTCTCTCTGAAGTAACACCGACCAACTGACGAACATATTCTGATGTGAAAGTTCAAAATAAGTAAGAAATGAAACAAACTTTTCATTTAGCTGAGTAGTGTGAGACAATAAGACGTAATATACGGGCTGTTAATTAAATGTAGTGTTGATTTGCCATACTTACATATAAATTTACACTGATAGTAACTTTCCTGATGTAGATAGGTTATTCAACAAACTCAATTTGGATAATTTCCAATTAGCTTTGAACATTTTATTGAGTAACATCTAGTTCAAGAATGGAGTGCTGCGATTTTAAGATATAATCATGATTGTTTCTTACCTCTTTACAGAACCCCACTTGAAAATTCCTGAACTATTGCTTTAATATGCAGCCAGTCAACTATAAGTACACCAATAAATAGAAATTCCCCTATTGCAAACATCATGCAAATTGCGATTATACAACTTTACATTTTTGTTCTTTAAACATTTGTTCTTTGACAGTAATCCGTTTATTGCAACACTTTCTCAAACTCTGCTCCAATCTAGAAATTAAAGGGCTGGTAATACAATGCACGTCTGACTAGTGTAAGACTAATCATTTTACTCAGTTGTTATTACACAAGAGCCCATCTCATCCAGGCAAAAAGCCAGATGAAGGGCAGCTCCTTTCAACTGTCATTTAAGGGTGTGTGAGAAACAAAAGGCCCCACGAAAGAGAAACAGTTAAAAGTGAACGGTTCTCACGAGACACCACCCACCTTTGAGTAGAATCTCACTCGAAAGACACCGCACGAGCTAGGCTTCTTCTTCAGAGGCGACGCTAACCTGTAGCCCGGGCAGATCAAAGCTTTGTGGATGTGATCCATCTGCAACAGAAAAGGAGGAAACGTTTGATCAGAGTCATCCTCAACACGTTCTCTGAGCGTTCACATATGGTGCAGCATTTTTGTTTATAACTTTGGCACTGATATAAATGTGTCTGTTAGCAAAATGTCTCACAGACCACTGGATATTAATAAAACTCTCAGAAATTATCCAGTTATTTAT
This sequence comes from Hypsolebias martinsi, assembly GCA_031762355.1. Lineage (NCBI taxonomy): Eukaryota > Metazoa > Chordata > Actinopteri > Cyprinodontiformes > Rivulidae > Hypsolebias > Hypsolebias martinsi. The sequence continues at coordinate 16,424,734 of JARVGQ010000737.1, read as the reverse complement.
TCATTCATCTACAACTCGTTAACTTAATAAAGAAACTCAGTTCAGTAAAGACGTCAGATCTAATTGGCTTAATCAAACAGAAACATGAATATAACCTAGTCAAATTTATCAATATGGAGCTAAAATCTCATGCACAATACTCTCTGAACTAGTGCTTACAATTTGCTTCCATATGTATGTAACTGTGAATAAACTGCAACATTTGTGGGACATTCTTGAAAATGACGTACAAGATAATTTGTCCCACTTTAGCCACAGAAGCATTTTAATTATGTCTCATGTTGATCCCAGTTGATTCTCTCCTTTTCAATCAGACACAATTCAGCTTTAAACCACCAAAAGTTGTATCACATTTCTTGGTCCTGAATCACCAAAAAAAATAAATTAAGAAGAGTTTGAGACACTTGTAGCAATCCGCAACTACTCTGGGAGAAAAATAAAAATAAAAAAATATATATATATATTTTCAAAACACGAGTGAGGCTCTTCAACTCACACCAGAAAATTAGGAACTGTCACAAACATTTTAAGACGTGTTGGAGACTGCCTCATGAATGCTGTTTGCAGTTTGTTGCCAACAAGTCGCAGCCCAGTGAGACACAGGTTTTACTCTCAGCTTTGTTATTTTAAGGCTGAAGGTTACGATGGACAGTTGTAGAGAAATTGTCTAAATATGTTCAGATAATTTTTCCTTACACAAGTTCATTTGGACAATGTGAAGCCATGCTGACCACAATCTGTGTTATCCAAGAAACAAACAAACTTTTACAGTCACTTTTAAAAGCTGCAGAGGTATTTTCGCGAACATGTTCCAGTAAGACTAACCCTGAGAATGTGTCTTTGGCGAAACAGTAAGGAATCTGTGCTGGACACCTTGTGGTATTCATGGAAGTTATAACGAGTATGTATACTAAGAACAATATAACACAGAATGGAGCTAAATTAACCATTACCTTAAATTCTATATAGGCAGCTATAGAAGCAGTAAAAGCACGCTGAGACGGAGGCTGGCAGTCAGGTAATAATGTCATTTAGTTTGGGTCAGCCAGTTTCTTTTGAAAGGCCTGGGAACATATAAGCACAGCTCAGGAGATTTTGCTTGTTTTCCGAGTGCCAATGATGAATTCCTGATCCAACATCAAAAACAGGAGCTGTGTATGTGGGATTTTTCTTTGATCACTCCAGGCAGCTTCACTGAAATGCACCTCTGCTCTCACTGGGTCTTGTACCGCTTTGTTCCTGTCTTTGTATTAAAGACAAACAAACTCCATGACAACATGCATGAGTTGATTTGCCATTTTTTTCTTTATTTAAGTAAAAAAAAAAAAAAAAAGAGCATCTAGAGACTTCTGTAGCTTTACTAGAAGAAATTTACCAGCACACCATCAGTTAGAGACTCCTCTGCATTGGGACGCCTTTGCCAAAGTTTGACCTTCTATCAAACGTTTCTCACTCAGTCTGCTAACCTCTGAACTCTGATACTCTCTCGTACTCCATCTGATCAAAGTCACCTTCCTTTCCTCCCCTCAGACTCACTTCGTTCCCCTTGACTCAAGCTCTGCACTCCTTAGTCTTCAAGCACCTTTGGCAAAGTCAGCTTGCTCTTTTGGACTCATTGTCCTCTTTTATTGCACGCACACTGATACCACATCACCTGCTGAAACAAATGTTCTGAATGAGTCTATCATGTAAAAATGCAGCATCAATTATAATCAGCACAAACTCTCTGGAAGTGACTTGGTTTTAGCAGCATGTAATGTTGAGCTCCAGGGAGCCAATTGTAGCTGAAACATATGTTCAAGTGAAACAAAGCAGACTTTTTACTGGATACCAATCAAGCTTCCATGTTTCTTATAATTATGTTTTATTTTGTGCATGAAGTCCTGACATCAAAAGAAGAAGAAAAAGAAACTGACTGTTGATTTTGGTTCGTTGTCATTAAAATGAGCAGTTTTTGTAGAATCAGCCAAAATGTTTCGGTTAGTCGAAGACCACAAGGAGGGGCAAAGGTAGAGAGCTGGCTGACATGACGCAGAGAAGGAAGGTAGATGTTTTATGTGTCCAAGAGACCAAGTGGAAGGGCAGCAAGGCCCGCAGCATTGGAGCAG
>JARVGQ010000737.1:16361045-16379756 GCA_031762355.1 Hypsolebias martinsi | reverse complement strand
TAATAATGATAATAAAGTAAAAGAAGATTGTTCTTCTTATTAATTGACTTAGGACAAAAATAAAAAGTCTCTTGATGAGATAGTTTGTGTCCTGGATTCAAATTAAAGGAATAACAGTTTGTCTTTTCTGAAGGTCTTCAGAGACAAGATTGATGGAGGAGGTAGATCACTACACATATTTATGTAAAAGGGAAATTGACTAAATGAGGTTGTTCAAAGAATTATCTATGACAGGCGTAGTCTTTCCACTGAACCACTTAAACAAGTCTCTAACCTAACGTTTTTATAAAATGCTAAAAGTGAAATGTTTTTAGTGTGCAGAGTGAGAAAGACATTTTTAAATTCACCATTCAGCATCACAGATATGAACTTCCTTCCTCGCAGCTTTCTTTGTTCTGCTGGGTATGGCCGTCTACACCGGAGTGACCGTCAACTTCCTGGGGAAGCGCTTTGGCGACTGGCGTTTCTCCTGGTCCTACATACTGGGCTGGGTAGCCATGCTCATGACATTTTTTGCAGGTGAGAATCAAAAAGCATCTGGAGGCACATCTGGGCCTCTTGGCAATGCTGAATATTTTCAGCTTATTCACACATTATGATTAAAGTAAGAACAAATGTGTACAAATGGGCGTGCACGATAGTCATCCTGACTGAATCTTCCAAAGCAGATTGTTCATGCTTCATGATTTTAATCTAACTTGTTTCTCTTTCTTGTCGCAGGTATTTTCTACATATGTGCCTACAGAATGTGTGAGTGCCGGAGAGGAACTGGACCACGCTAAAAGCAGATTGCTTACATAAAACACGGGACATTTTTTTTATTTAAATCAACAAGCAGAAGGTGGCAAGGCCATCATGGCTGTTCTGATGAGAGCTGACCGCTGATGCAGACACTTGAGATCAATGATGGTCTTAACTTGGTCACAGGAACATGTTTCTTTTCTCCCAGGAATATTCAAGATGAAGCTCTGAATCTAATCTTGTGTCTAATAATTACAAATGCAACCCTGATATTAGCCCCTCCCATTTTTTAGGTTAATTAATATGTTGAAATGAGCACTTTGAGAGTGCATCTTCTGTGCTTCATTTTATTTTATTATTTATTATTGCGGCTTCTCACCAGCAGGTGGCAGCACTCAACCAGCCGGTGATAGATTGGACGAACTCTTTCATAAACAGATGGTTTGATAAGAAAGTGGAAATTGCATTAAGGCATTGAATTTTAAAATAAAATCTTAAAACAAACAGATTGTGACTCATTCGTCTGCATTAAACAATCTGAACTCTAAACTGGAGAAAATTCAACAGTACAAATATAGTTTCAGAGTGTCTCTGCAAAGATAAAACATATTGTGGGATTATAAGCGGAAAAGATAAAGAACATACGGGTAATAATTTTCTGAATTTGCTCTGATTTACAAGGATTTACCAAATAATAGTAGTAATAATATATGCTCCTTATTGTGTTAGTATAGAAAAATAGTGCTGCATCGGACCTCCAGGATGCTCAGTTATTTAATATCAAACTCTGCTTTGATTTTATTTTTATTTAACCTTTATTTTACCAGGATAAATAAAATAAAAAAACAGTGAGATTAAAAGCCTGTTTTTCAAGGGAGTCCTGGCCAAGAGGCAGCAACAAATACAACACACACAAAAACTACACAATTCAAAGAAAACATCAAGCTATAATTGGCTTCAAGAACTTTTAGTAAACTAAACTATGAATGACAACAAACTACCAAGCAGAAGCTGAGAAGATGATCACATTCCTGAACCAGAGGGAGCAACAGGTCGAGGGTCAAGTGTTGGTACTGTTTCCTCCTTTTTCTTGGTTCTCATCCAGTTCTTTCCATCAGCCGGCAGGAGAGTAATGAATGCTTTGACTACTTGGTGACGCAGAAACAATGACAGAAATGTAAACAGTCGGCAAACATGTCCCAAGTTTTCGTGCTCAGCTAAAGAGATAAGATTTGTTATGCGGTTTGCCTTTTATCCCGGATTCTTTATGGCCTGCGCTGTTCCATGGAGAACATTCACATTTTGTAACAGCAAAACGATTCCGGACTTGTTCTTTGCTATTTGAGCAGCAGTGGTCAAAGTGAGAAAATACAGCTCAACATTGGCATTTTCATTCGTCTATTTAGATATAAATTCACTAAAATAAGCTTTTAAACAAAGGGAGTAAGCCCTCACACATTTATAGATCCCTTCAGAGGGCGTTTTTATGCTTTGAATAAAGATTTTCAAAGTTTCCAGAAGCTGCACACTTCAAAAAGGGCTAACATCCCTTGAAGCACATCGCTCATGTTTGCTAAGATTGCTTTGCTGTGGCGGCCATCTTGAATTGGGTTTACTGTACACCAAAAGTTAGTTGTATGTGCGCATCCAACGAGTGCTTTAGCTTCATAAAATTAATTTGGTCACTCATGACGTTTTTGCTAACAGCATAAGCAAACACACACATTTGTCTCGTTTATGGCTTCAAGGAGTAATTTATTCCGCTTTCTTTTTGCTCTGGTACTGATCAGAGTTTTGTTTTATTGTAATGATCGAGGATGCCGACACAACAGAGCCTTATTCCACCAGCTGATCCCTCTGCACCTGCTTCCTCTCACCACGACCCACAACACATCAGACTATTTTCTGTTGAATCACGTCTAAATTCTCAAGGCTAGCAGTTCATGTGCGACAGACTTGGAGTGAGGTTTTGGAAAACGACTTTATTGAGTAAGTGAACACTAATGTGGTATTGCATTGAGTGCACATACAAGAGACAGATCATGAAACATTGCACTGGACAACAAAGACGAACAAAAGTACATAATTTACACATCTTTTTATAAATAAAGCCTATAACACATGAAGTGGTTCATGACACTAAATATACAACTTGTAGGTGGAGGTTGGTTGAAGCTTATGGGAGGTTTGTGGTGAAAGTTTGAACTAAAAATGTTTTGTCCCTAAAATTTGAAGAAAATCATAAAAATAATAATTTGTACCCATTTCACTGTTCATCTAAACATTACCATTCATAAAATAGCAGATAAATGATTATTATTTATTGGCAACAACTATAAAACTTTTTTTTAATATACTGTATATTCAGTGTTCTCCAAGTCAAAGCTCGCAATAACACTTTCATGAATAAATACCGTATTTTTTGGACTATAAGGCGCATTAAGCAAAACAAAACAGACGTGAAACTTTATCCAACTCATTCACAATAACCACATAAAATTAGTCTGAGGTCAGTAAGCACAACCAGAATTAATACATAAGGCACACTGTCAATTTTTGAGAAAATTTAAGGATTTTAAGTGCGCGTTATAGTCCGAAAAATATGGTAATTGAAAAAAATTATAATCCCTGAGGGAAATTAATTTTTAGTTAATGTTCACTGGCTTGACTTGTTTTAGGAACATGTGCTTTGCGTGTTGGGGTTTTCTGATCAACAGAAAGAAAATGAACCCATCTTTCCACATGGTTTCACACTGGAACCTGCTCACACTGAGCACTCAACAGTCACGTTAAAATGTGTATTTTGGTTCTCTGGGGTAAAGAAAACTATAAGTAGTTTGTTCACAGATGAAATTATGTACACAGAAAGACGATCTATTTGTCTCTTCCACCTCACATTGACTCGTGTTTGTTAAGTTTCTTTAAACTGGGTCTGCTTTTGATCTTTTTCTGACTTCAAAATGAAACGATAGACTCAGCTGCAGTGCGTGTTTCAGTAATCCTCAGCTGCTGCACCATGGTGCTCCTTGCTTGTTCATTCAGGTATTTCTCTTTGCTTTGTAACCTTCTGCCCATTCATGCCTGAAGGAAAGATCTTGGAAGATCACGAGACATGATGAGAGAGAAAAGAAAATTTCCTTTTGAAGTCATGGCTGAGGCAGGCCAGGATGTAATCTAAAACATAAAGTAATTACCCACTGGGTTTTCCTTTTCATGTCGGACTAAGTGAATAATAAATAAAATGAAAAAGTCACTTTACTGTTACAAAGTTCTGCCTGAAGCTTGCTTGATGCACATGTTAAAAATTAAATGTTTGACTTCAGGTTGTTGTTTAAAAGTGACATTACTTTTTTTTTTTTTTTTAAATAAAGCAAACGCTTAAAGAAAAGTTTTGTAGCGGAGTGGGCTGTAGCAGCTGTGTCTGATCATCCCTGATGCTCTGCAGCAGAGCAGAAACAACAGGATGATGAGTGGGACATGGAGGTCTCTAACTATAGCACATCTAAAAACACGTTGCAAAGTGTTATTTTAAAGTATAACTGCAACAACAACAAAATGCATATTCAGCTCAGACTGTAACAGTGCACACAGAGGAAATTAAGACACGAGTACTCATTTAATCATGCAGCTGTCAGCTCTGGTTCTTAAAAAAGAAGCTGAGATCTGCTGAGTTTATGAACAATTGATACCTTACTTGTTTTGGCTAACTTATCGAACACTGTAAATTTGCAGAAATGAAGTTCTGTGAGAGTTTTTAAAAACAAGTTCACATGAAACACTGACAATTTTGTGACTGGAGTACTGTAGTTTAAAAGGTAATGATCCATTTTGAGCTTGTCCACACTCAAGACAAGCCGTGAGCTTGTAAATATAGTCAGAACTAAGCTCTTATTTCTCTAAACCAGGGCGACTGAACTGATGACTCAGTGGTCAAATCAGGCCCACGGGTGAACGTTCAACCCACCAATGGGTTCATTTTTAAATAAAACTAGATTTTAAACCATAAAACTTACTTAATGACAATAACTGCTGGGTAGCTGACCCCTGAGCTCTCGGCTTTCAGTAACTGTGGCCCCCTGATCAATTTACCGTATTTTACGGCCTATAAGTGCCAGTTTTTGCATAATTCACATGCCCTGCAACTTATACACCGAAGGAACTTATTTATGTTTTTTTACCCCATATTTACAAACCAACTTTTGGCTGAGAATGACAGTTTACATTCATTCTGACATTGAAAATATTGAACACTACCATTTTCAGTTGCTAGCTGGCACTCGAGTAGCATGGCATGCCGTTGTGTCATCTGCTCACACAGACTCATGTTCGTGCTGCTGTTTGACGTAATGTTTTTATGCTATTAGTGCTTAGTGTATTATTTAGTTGATGTTTCTCAGTTCATATCTTCAATCTTATTACTGCTTTTCTTTTACATTTTATCGTTGGATGTAACTGGGACCCTGTGTACATAATCTTGTTCCACCACATGTACCACATGAGATGCGAATGACAAATAGACTGAGACACACCTTTACTAAAATTTTGAGCAAACAAATAATTGTTTTCAAGTGTTAAGCTTGTTAAATTCTTGTTAAAGTCTTCCCGTGCACGCTTCCGCGGCCGCCATTTGGCAGCCAGTTGATTTTTGGCACAACGCCAGGCGCCAGCCCACGATTCTGGGTAACAAACGCGACGCATCAGCAGTGACGCATAATAGATGCAACTTATATGGCGAAGCAAAGTATTTAGGTTTTTTCCTCTTTATTAGACATATTTGGAGTGATGCGACTTATGGGGCGGAACGACGTGCACGGCAGAAAATATGGTAGTTGAATAGCCATGTTCTAACTGAGGTAATGCCAAGTGCTGTCTACAGCAAATGCGATATTAATATTTTAATAACTTTCTACAGAACATCACTTCAAAACGCCTGAGCTGTACTTATAAGAAATAATCTTTTCAACCAAATGTTGGGGTCAGAAATTGCAGCTTGAGCTTTGCCCTTGCTTGTGGAAATCTCTTTTGTGTTTTTCATCTGCAGACAAGAAGAATGGCAATTTGTAAATTTAGCTTCACATTAAAAAGCAGAAAATTAAAAATGTCTAATGATTTAAAGATTATTCTGATACTTTTTCTTATCGGACACGCTAGACCAGGCTCTCTTATGTTTCCAGAGTCTTTGTTTTAACTGGAATGTTCTTATAGTTTGGAGATAGCAAGAAAAAAAAAACGGTGCCTTTGTGTTGCTGATAGATATCAATAAGGTCATCTATGATATGTTATCAGGTTTCACCATTCAGCAGAGCGTGTCACGTTGAACCTCTCTGATGTCTGATAATCTGCCTCTCAGATTTCCACGTTTCAGGGCCTCTCCTACGGTATCGGGTCCCTCTGGATAAGAGTTTTAAAGCAGGAAAAGACTAAAGAATAAAGAAATCTGACTGAGCTTCTCCTGTTATCGTTGCTGTGAGCGTGTTCCATTGGATATCATTCTGAGGATTCTGGGATGTGTGGTCTTTGGAGCAGAAGGTACCTGAGGTGCCTGAACGCAAAGCAAAACAAAGTGCGCTTTCGCTTAGTTTTTCATTGGTTTGTTGGTGCGATAAAGCTGGAGTTAAAGGGAAAACTGTTGCTCTGTTAAAAATAAAAAAATAAGGCAAGAAAATGAGATCTGCATAGATTCCCAAAGAAAAGTAAGGTGAAAAATGAGAGTGGTCATCCCTGTCAGCTTTATGGTAAAGGGATGTGTGGTCCTTCTTTGTGTAAAACAAAAAGCTAAAGTCACTGTGGGGGTTGAACATCTGCGGTGTCTTTAAACGTGTCTACGGCGGTGGTGGTGGTGATGACTGTGCATATCCTCCATGGTGATTCGGCCCCACACACCAATCACAAACGCTTCAATCTCGCACTCGTTCTCGCCGCGAGCGATGCGGAAGTAGCCGTCCTCTCCCCAGTTCTTCCCCCAGGAGTTGGCAGCAATCTGGAAAGAATATCTCATGTCACTCTCAAAACATCTGCACGAAAAAGGTTTCATTTTGCAAAAATGGACAGAACTTTGCGCAGAATCCCACTTTGAAAGGTCTGAATATCGCTGTGCTTGTACATTTTTATATAAAAGCTACACATTGTGATTCTTGAGAAAATAAAACCATCTTTTTTTTTAGCTCAAAAGTAAAAATATAGAAATATTGCAATAAAAAAAACAACCTACCCAGTATTTTTGTGGTGTTCCATTAAAGTCTCTGTCTTCTCCCCACCTGTGCACAAAGACGAGAAAGAATTAAATCAAAATTAAATTAATAAACAACGAAACAACCATTATTATGCCAAGGATAACTGTGTTGTAACAGTTTTTAATTTAAGGCTGTTTCTCATCAAATATCTGAAGCAAACACTTTTAATGGAAGTTTCGCCTGTTTTTTTCCAAATAAAATCAGATGGAAGGTCAGTGAGCTGTGTTTAAGCATAAAAAAATCACTTTCATCGTGTTGGCAACCTCCCAAATAAACTGAGCATTTACAGTTGGACATGGCGTGTTTCCACTCCTACACTAGTCCAATCCAAAGAATTTGGAATTTCCCTTATCTTCAACTACTGTATTTCCATCCTCCTGCCACAAAACAGGAAAGAGAGGATCGGTTGTGAGGAAGTGAACGCCACCTCAGTCCACCAATACCGACATAGCACAAAACATCTAAAAACAACAACAAACACTCCTTGTGACCCTTGTATTTACTCTTCTCACTTGCCAGCAAATGTTTTTCTCCAGAAACCTTAACAAGAACCCATGAACTCCCATCGTTAAATGCCCTTTAGTGTTAGCTTAGCCGCTGCCAGCTCCTGCCGTCTCTGCTCATCATCGTCAAAACATTGTCCCAAAGCCAGTTCTCATCCTGTTTGTGCTCCTCAAACCTTTCATTTCCCAAGAGAGTGCCGGTGCCCGCTCGCTTGTTATCTTTTTTATGGGGGAAAGGAATGCTGGGAAAGAGCCTGGATGCTCTCAGTGCTTGCCAGCACAACACAAGCAGAAAATTTTGTTTCTTGAGCAAAAGCCAAACGTGACAGTGACCAGAAGCAAACGTTTTAAAATGAAAAACTGCATCACGGAGTTTGAAACAGAACCAGACATAATTAAACCACTGACGATCTATTATCAGGCTCACAGTGAGCTCACTTGCTCCCTTTGGGACAATGATGAGCATACCACTATGGCTCACAGTCCACATCCTTACCCAATGCCCCTCATCTTCTCTGGGACCACTGATCCCCCTCTTTCTGTCTGGTGCAGGGAGGATCAGCAGCCCAGACAATGGCCTTTCCACCACAGTGGACCTCAATGCTCTTTTCACAAACATTCCCAGGGCCTGGGCTTAAAGCGACACACATGTATGGGATTGGTTTGTGTAAACACACTGATGCCGGTGGCAGGTCGGAGAGCAAAACATCATGCCCTCCACCAGCTCTATATAAACGTCCACCAAGAGCGGTGAGGAACAACAGCTTCAGTGGCAGTACGCAACTAGTCCTTCATTTTTGCAGCCCCCGGTTTTGCACAATTTGTGAGAATGAACGGGTCCAACCAGGTGTTTTGCTTGTAATCCTGTCTATCAGAGCTGAAACCAATAAATACCAGTCAGTGCTCTGAGCTGGGACTGAATGCTGCTTCCATACACATTTGTTGCAGATATTACAGGAAGTTAGTTTTTTATTGCCTATTATGAAATATTTTTTCTATTTCCGTCAGAAGAATTTGGTGACATAAAAACACTAAAGTTAGAGCATATTGCTAAAGCTGACCATATATGTCTAAAAGGTTTTGTTATGGTTGTCCACAAATCATTTCAGCCTTTTTTAAATATTATAAAGCCAAAGATGCACTGTCCAAACATTTCATCTTGTCCAACAAACTTCAGTCATGTCATGCGGACAGTTTATGGAGGTTTTTTTAAGACGGTTTGTCCTTCATCCAAAGGACTTCATCAGTCCGAGGAACCACAAACAGAGTCTCACAAGCAGCACACCCTCTTAGTGGACCAACCAGTTTGCTGGTGAAAAAATGGTTTCTGGTGCCCGCCCTCTCCCCTGTTGACTCCTCTGAGACAGCATAACCACGGTGGTTCAGAACACAGTTCCTGCTCAGTAATTCAGGTAGAAAATCCAGTAAAGTTCAGTCAATTCATCTGGACGGTTTCTTTAAAAAAACATTTTTTTTAGCCAAACTAGCCTCAGAGGAGTTGACAGGGGAGAGGGCAGGCCCCAGAAACCATCTCATTACCTGCAAACTGTTTTGTCCACTATGTGGGTGTGCTGTTTGTGAGACTCAGTTTGTTTGTGGCTCCTCTGACTGATGAATTTAGATAGAGGACGAAACGTCTAAAAAAAAACAAAAAAAACAAAACAGAAACCATCCAGAGGACCTGACGTAACTTAGTTGGATTTTCTACTTGGACTACTGAGCATGAACTTTGATGTTTCATCTCGTCGTTGTGAACCTAGCTGGCTCGCAAGGTAAATGAAAATACAATTTTACTCTAAAATGTGTGTTTTTTTCTTATGAGCCAGGTAAACAAACAAATAAATAAACAATCTTTGGGAAATGCTGCTCAGAACAACCTGCTTTTAGGAAACGTAATTTAAACAGGCTATGATGTCATGTTTTCTAATTAAAATGCCATTTAAAAGGGTTACAAAACATTCACCAAAGAATGAACGATAGCAGCGGATTAAGTGTGCTCTCTTGTGACGATGCTAAATTCACATCACTTTGCTGGCTGCTTATCATCCAGATGAAACACTTTCCAAAACCATTATACTGTATGATGAGTCATATAAAGAAAAGTTCTGCACTTGTAAACAGGGATGTGATGATATCTAGAGTGTCTGAACCTCTCTTGGCCACTTTGTGCCCTCCGGGCGACACATGCACCAGCAGCATCAAACTACCAGTCTGGTTGGGGGACTGTCTGAAGAATAATGACTGTATTTGTATTTTGACTTGGATTTGAAGAGGAGAAACAGGAGGGGAAGCTGGTTCGTCTGCGAGGCAGACAGCCATGACGAGAGATGATGGAGACACAACAGAGAAGGTAGGAGAAGAGGTGACGAGAGACGTGGGGTGGGGGTGAGTGGGTGAGTCCAGGTGTGGCAGTCGTCTACCTGCCTGCATATTTGTGGCTGTCGGGGGGTTACTAGCTTGGGGGAGGGGGGGCATCGCTGTCTGGTGCAGATCAGGGAGTGGAGCCGAGGTGTGTCTCTAAAGTCTGGGTGGGAGGCTTTTATAGTCACATGTTCACTTCTGGCTTTGTGCAAACACACGAGCTCGTGGAGATTTGAATCCAACCCAATGTCAGCAGCTCCTCAATAAAGGCTTTTATCCATCTTACATAACAAGCGCTGGAAACATGAAAACAGACGCACAGAGAGGAACGTTTATCGCCAGACAAAATTCAGTTTCCTGTCGATAACGCGAAAAGAAAGCAAGCTTTCCCGCTGAAAAGTGTTAAAATGAAATAAAGAATGTGCGTGTTTGTGTTGAGGTTGATCAGATTTGGACAAGCGTCTGCTTCGAGCCACGATGCGACGAAAGCCGCAGGATGGTTTGTATGTTAGGAACTTACCCGATGATCCTGACTGAGTGCGTGCCGTGTTTGCGATAATGCGGCGCTTTGGCGATGCTGACATCAGTGTGTTTGTAGATCCCGCTCTTGTAGACAAAGAAGTCCTCGTGGACGTCCATTATAGCTGCAGGGGAGAATTATGTGGCGGATTAAACCACTTACACACAAACACACAGAGAAGTACACTTTCCTCGATCAATTGTAAGCGGGAACGATAAGATCTGATCTGAACACTGATTTATGTCGAAGCAATTAGGCTATTTTACCAACAAAACTGAGATTGCTCCCCTGAGTCGCACACACCCACACATCAGAGAGGACTGTTCTTTTTGTGTGTGTGTGTTTGTGCATCTGGACTTTTCCAGCAGCTTCCCACTTGTTCTGTTGAAACTTATGAAGACAAACGTGCACTAAATCTTCGTTTTCCCCGTCCAAGAACATTGCGTGAACCTTGACTGCAGGTACATAAACACAACACAAAGGCACACACATTCATGCCTGTTTGCCTTTGTGTCAAAGAGCAACTCTGATGTGAAAAAAAGGAAACTTTGAGTCTTCCTGCTCTGGACGGCTGAACAATGATACAGAAAGTTGGCACAGGTTCTTAGATACTCTCTCACACACGCGTACACGTGACTTCTCTATTGGCTCAGATGAGCAGCAGACAGTAGAGGAAAGTCAGGTCAGCCCCACTGGCATAAAAAGAAAGTTTGTGACCAGATAATCAATGTCAGAAATGAAACATTGAACAAAAGCATCCTTGTTCCACTATTTTTTTTTTTTTTTTGCTATTTCAACAATTCACAAATCAAAACATTCAGCTCGTTCAGGAGAAGGGTGCTATGACTTTTTGGTATTGGTGCAACTTTAGATTTTTGAAATATTTAAACTTTTCTGCTTTTTTTTTCATAGAAAATGGATTGAGCTCATTTTACATCCTTCAGATCTTTAGATCTGTTGACAACCGTTTACAACTCCTTTCACTTTTTGTTCAGGTTCAGCTTCTTTCAGCTTCATTCTGCAAATTTAAACTTTTTTCCAGCTACTTTCAGTTAATTTCAGCTGCTTTTCCAACTGTTTTGTGCTCCTTTCAGGATCTTTCGGCTAACTAAAACATTTTTGTGCTTCTTCGAACTTCTTTCTGCTAATTTCAGCTTGTTATGCTCCTTTCAGCTTATTTATGCAAGTTTCTTCTTTTTCAGCTAATATTTAGCTGTTCTATGCTAATTTTAGCTTTTTCAGCTAATTCACTTTTTTAACTCATTTAAACGTTTTTCAGCCTCGTTCAGCAAAAATGGGCTCCCTCCACTTCCTTCTACTAATCTAAGCTTCTTTATGCTTTAGCTACTTTTCAGTTTTGTTTTGTTTTTTTGTGTGTGCAAATTTCTCCTTTTTTCAGATAATTTCCACTTTTTGTCCTCATTTCTGCTTCTTTCAGCTTAACTGGGCAAAGGTGTTTTTTTTTTTTTTTCTGCTTTCATCTGTTAATTTAAGCTTGTTCTAACTTTTCAGCCATATTTTTAGCATTTTAGATAATTTTAGCGGTTTTCAGATAAATACAACATTTTCTTGGTAATTTCTACTACTTTCCGGCTAACTAATTTCTTTCTGCTAAGTTCAGCTTGTTATGCGCCTTTCAGCTTTTTTCTCCCTTCAACTTTTTCTGCTCTTGCAGCTATTATTTGGCTCTTCTGATGCAAATTTTAGCTTTTTCAGCTGATTTAACTTTTCTTAGCTCATTTCAGCTCTTGAACTGCTCCCTTCTGGAAGTCTAAGCTTCTTTTTTTCCTTTTCAGCTACTTTTCAGTTAATTTTTTTGTGCCAATTTCAGCCTTTTTTTAGCTCATTTCTGCTTATTTAAACCTAATTCAGCAAATATGTGTTTTTCTGCTTCATTCTGCTAACTTAGGCTTGTTCTTCCATTTCAGCTACATTTCAAAATGTTTTTAGCTACCTGTAATTTCAGCAGTTTTTCAGCAAGTTATTCTACAATAAGCATTCACGCTGCATTTTTACAGGAAATGCATTTTCTCTAGTGTAATTTAACCATGACTAGAATACATAAATAGTCAGACTTTTTAAAGTAAGGTCAAACTATTTTGGGAGGAAATGTTGACATCAGAATCTTATTTAAAGATTAATTTAAGGAAAGAACGAGGGATTGTCTTACCTTGCACAGGGCCATTATCCATGATTTCCTTCATGATCTCCTTCTCCTAAGAGAGTCAGGGAGAACAGTTTATAGGTAAAGGAAAACGAGGCAGACACCATTACAGGTCAGTAAAACAGACAAACGGCTCTGGCTGTTAAAAGTCAGATAACAGGATTGAGTTGAGCAGGGCCTGCTGGTCTTAATGCCTTCCTTATTGACTTTGCAGGCTATCAAGAGGGAAAACTAGACGCAGTAATGATTTGGAAAGGCATTAGCTGTCATTTAGTGTTGACGGATGCTGGCTGATAAAACCACATGTTGGCTGCAGATCAGCACACAGCTGCTGGAGACACTTTGAATGTTAACGCATTATTTGTTGTATGAGAAGAACACATGAAGTGAGATGGAAGGATAATGCTACCAGTTATTATCTATACATCCTAATTTTAACTCTAAAAATGACTGAAAATCAACTCTATGATTTTTGTGACATCTATTTCATTGTGTTTTTAGGTTATTTCGTTTCTGTTTCATTTTTCAGCTTCCTGCCAGTTCTCATTTTCACCCCCAGTCAGCCTCAGTTGTTCTTCAGTCAGTTACCATTATACCCATTTCCAATTAGTAATCACCCAGATGCTACCACTTTCCACTAGGGCTGAACAATCAATTGCATTTGCAATAATATCGCAATGTGATAAAACGAGATTTTCTAATCGCAAAGGCTGCGATTTGACTGGTCATGTGATCTGGTTATGTGAGCGGAGCGGAGCAAAGCAGAGTAGGGAGTGGGAGAAATCAACACTGCGCTTTAACCGGTCGCACAGTGATGTCAGGCTCGACAGAAACTGATGCATCTGAAAGTTTGGTACCAAAGAGCGGCAGCACGTCCGTTGTTTGGAATTATTTTGGCTTTAAAAATAAGACGCTGTACAACAGCATGTATTGTGCAGAACCTGCCTTGATGCTGTTGCTGCCTCTCAAGGTAACACCACAATCCTTTATAAACACTTAAAAAAAACACCACAAAGCCATTTATGATAGTTGCATGGCTAGAATGCCAACGACCAGTGGTTCAACTTAAAGTAAGCAAAGTAGCAGCTGACAGGGATCACTGACTGAGCTGCTCGAAGGTATTACTCCGTATGAACATAATTCAAAACTGCATATGGAAATAACTTGAGCAATAATGGAGTTCATATAAGACATGATGCCCATTAATATAGTAACCAAGCCTGGGTTTACGGCATTGATAAACACAATGGTTAAGCGGTACAGAACACCCTCGCGCACACATTTCAGCCAAGTTGCTATCCTGGAGCTATACAAAAAGTGCAGAAACAGAGTTGCAGTGGAGGGTTTATTTTATTTTTTTGCAGCTGAATCTTTGAAAAATACATGAGAAGAAGACATTGCAAAAAATAACATATGAAATCACAATATTGGTGTAAAAAAATCTCAATTAAAATATTTTCCAAAATCGGTCAGCCCTACTTTCCACTCATCCCTCCTATTTAAACCAGTTCTGATCACCACTCCTACAGCCATTCATTATCTTGGCTTCCAGCCAGATGTCCCTGTCCTCTTTGTGCTCTTATGTGTTTTATAAGTAGTTGCTATGTCAACCCTTTGTTTTCATCTGTTCATAAATTAGTTTTTTTTAGTTCATTTGCGCTTTGCGCTTTCGTGTCTGCTTGCATTTGGGTCCAACCCTATACGACCGTGAAACACAGGGAATAATTACTATTTTAATTATGCGATGGCCCCTCTTCCAACATCAGCTTAATTATCCTTATTTACTGAATTGTGACTCACTGCGATTGTGCACAAATCTATACCACAAAGAACACTTTAGTCATTTCATGAAAAGTTAAACAGACTAATTTAATTCCAAATACATTTCCAAGTCTTTACACGACAACAGCTATGCATTATGAGCAATAATATCTAAAGTACATCATGCAAGATGATACAGTCCTATACTGTTTATCATGATAAACTCATCAACATCATCATCATATTAGATTATTTTTGTGCCTGAATAGGACTTCTTGAAAGCTGGATAAAGAACAGATTTCTTTCTTCTGTGCAGATTCATGTTCAGATTGATCCTGCACGCTCTCGCGCTCATTCACAAGTGAGTCAGTTTACTGAAATTGTGCGTACAGGATAGAACTAAGTTAATTTGAAAGCCATTGAACACACCAGTTTGCCAGGAGCCCTGACAGATCTTGGTTCAAAACCATCTGTCTGTTAGCAAAATAGCTCATGAACTACTTGGCAGATTGAATAAAACTCTAGTAAAATACTTTGTAGTAATTTTATGTATGTCTAACTTTTGGAGTCATCCTGATTCAAGATGGCTACCACAACTGATCAACCTTGGAAAATTGGCTCCAGTCAGTCCATTTTACAGACATTGAGCTAAAACGCTGTACGTCTACTGCGGCGAGTCATCATCAACACATATTTCAAGTACTGACAGATAAAATGAGTGATTTGTTTAAAATAATAATAATTTGCAAGGCAACAAGAACTTTAGACACCTTCAAGAAAAGCTAGTTTCATTTTGTGCAAGTTTTTTTTTGTTTGTTTTTGGTGTGTTGGGCAGTGCTTACGTTGGATGAGAGCCTGTAAGGTGGAGTGGACTGGTAGATGTCATTTTGGTAGGTGTGTGTGTTGGGGCAGCGCTGCGTGGCCTGCCTTTTCCCTCGACCAACTGAGCGGCTCTGCATCATACAGCGAGCCACCTCTACAGGTGTCTGCTGCGGAGGTGCGTATGGGTAACAGTCCTCCGTCACAACTCTGCCAGAGGAAGGGAAAAGATTTCAACGCAGATCAAAATATGCAGTAATGTTCATGTTAAGTGTGGTGAAGGAAGCACTTACCCCCGCCGCCGCAAATACCACCAGGCTCCATCTATGCGCCCTCCAGCACAGCCTCCCTGGTTGCGCGTGTCACAGGAGATGAGATTTTGAGGGGACAGCTGAGGGGTCATATGACCCATTGACTGGATGGAGATTCTGTCTGATGCTACAGCTAATGGACACAACAAAGAGTATGTTTAAACGGCGCTAAAAATAATTCAGTGTCTGTAATTTTCTTTCATAATTATATTTGATGCCTTAAAAGATGTTTACTGTGTTCCCTTTACAGGAAGTTCTGTTTAAGGACCCACCTGCAGTTGAAAAGGCCCAAGAAGCAGCACAGTTGCCCTGATCCAGCGGTTCGTGGATCTTCCCCGGCCACTTCTCCGCTGAGTTAAAGTAGAGCGGCAGGTGGTCGTTCTGAGGATCCATGTTCATCTGTGAAGGACAAATGAGGCAAAGATCAAACAGGTTTCGTTCATTCCTCCACTGATGTTCTGCAGTTGATTTCTGGGCGTTAATCTTCCAGGTTCATAAAATTCAAGTTACTGAACCTGTCTAAAAGCTTTTATTTTTAACTTTTTTAGTGTTTAATTACCTTTTTTTGTTGCATATATCACCAAGGTGATTAACTTTTTTTAATTAATTCAAATTCAAATTCAAAAATACTTTATTAATCCTAAAGGGAAATTAAATGTTGTCAATCGTTATCCTCATTTCATTAAGAGATGTTGTAGATGCTGATGGCTGTAGGCAGGCAGGATCTCTTGTAAAAGTCTGTCCCATAGTGGATCTGAAGAAATTGGCCGCAGGTACCATCCGATCCCAGATTCGGCTGGCCTCTCGGTTTCCCCAGGCTGCAAGACCACCAGAATGCCGGGCAGAACTCCTTCCAGAGCGATGGCCACTCCTCCCAGCCGCCTACCAAGCTCTTTGTCACTGCGGACAGATGACTATAGGTGCCAGGGGATGATCCCAATCCTTCTGCTGTCACAAGTTGCATTTCCTGCCATTTCCAGCATCTCAGTGGTCAGGCGCTCAAGCACAGCTGGCAAGGAGACGGGAATGCATCTAGGGTGCCTCCTTTTCAACTCATTTGAGATTTGGGGCTGTAGCTGAGATATTATTTGAGCTTTTGAGTTATTAATCAGCTGCTCCCAGTTGTAAAACAAAAACACCCTGTTGGTATGGTTATGCATCATAACAAATGTCCAAAACTAAAAAAAAGTTTTAGTTAAAATCCTTCGAGCTGCACAGCAGCCGATACCAGAAGAAACAATCATCCAAAGAAAGTGATTTACATCCAGAAAAAGAGGAAGTTTCCAAAAGCAAAATCTCAGAATGAATGTAAGAGCTACACCAACATGCAGCCACCTCGAGCGGCGCAATTCCAGAACTCAAGCTCTAACGGTGCAGTACTTTAAAATGTTAGATATACCGTCAACATTAAGAATTAATTGTACCATGGGATATATCTGTAAGACCCTGTAGCTAAAAGTCTAACAAAAACCTTTCACATAATGTTGATTGGTTAAATCACAGTTAATCTGAATGCATTTTCCAGGCAGATTAGGATTCATTTGATAAGATAAAAGGGCACACACTTCTGAACAACCGACTTCCCCTTTCCCCTCGAAGACTTTGGCTACGTGTGCTGCATTCCACTGATTAATGATGTATCAGAAAGTTACCTGATGCATAACTGAGGAATGTACTGAAGCTTGTAGAAGACCAAAGTCCACAATGCTCCTGGTTAAACCAGAGAGTACTGGTAAATGTTCTGGAAGGATATGATGGCTTGTATGTGTGAACAGTCTCTAAAAAAATAATTACATCACTTATTTCCAACTTTCATACTTGAGTCAAAGAGACAGAAAGTGATGATTGGTGGTTCTGAATGAACTGTGATCATGTTAGAAGAGCAGGACAGGACATGCGGACAATAAAATCAAGAGTAGGTTTGGGCAGGAAGGATGGATTTGGTCGGAAGAGAGGTGTGGGCGGAAAAGGAGGTCGTTCTTTATCCTCCAGACAGCCACCATCCCCTCCCCTATTTTTTTTCTAATGTTTTGGTTCTGTCTTATGCAATCTGTCTGGGCCAAATATAAACAAATATAGACACGACCAAACAGGGCTGAGGGTTCTAGACGAAGCCGCTATCGCAACAAGCCCCCATCATTAGCCAGAATTGTTTAATCAGCACTCACTTGTGATAAACTGAAATATCAATCATCAAAACTTCAAAGGAAGAATGCAGGAGCTTAGAAAAACATGAAACGTCACAACTCAACTTTTCAATCATTCCTGTCGCCAGAATATCCTGTTTGCCTTTTACATTAAACCCACATTCCCAGTTTTTCTTCGTCACACATCACCATGAACCGTTAAAGAAATATCCTGATGCATGCATGCATGTTAAGGAAACAAATCAGGTTTTGTTCAACGTCACTTTAAAAAATATTCTCAGCTGACCCACAGTGACACAGTGTTACAGCCCCTTTTAAAATTGATAAAAGCATCTACTGAACATCCTGATTCAGTCATGTGACTAGTGAGGGACTCTGGGTACCGACAACATCATTTCCAAAGTCTTGGTGCACCTGGGCAGCTAATGTGACCACTAAGCTAATTTTAGAAACTTTATTTTATTTTACCAAAGGTGAGTTTCCACTGATTCGATGATGCTAATCCTTAGATAACGTCATAGCTCACATATAACCTGATTTTATAGCATTTCTAAAACAATTAGATAAAGAATAGGTTTGCCAAATTGTGATGTGCCACATGGGGTAATAAACTCTAAGTTGTACAAAAAAATTTCATGTGGCATATTTGACAAAATAAGACTTTTTTTTAGAAGTACTTGTTAAACAAAACCAAGCAATGTTGTGATCATCCTACATGTTAAGAAGTTGCAAATAAAAAGAAAATTATGTGTTAAAAATAAAACAACTGTTTATAGACAATCTACTGTATTTCCAAATGCGGAATAAATTTACTAGGTACACCCAATGTGATATACGTATATATCACATTTCAGATTTGTGCCAGTAGGTGGAGGTATTCAAAAAAATGTCAGAAATGTGTTACATATACAGGTAGTCCTCTGTTTACGATGGCGTTCCGTTCTCACGGCGGCGACGTAAACCGAATTTGACGTAAGTCGGAACATAGTACAAACTGCACCATGTACTGTATACACGTACAGTACAGTACTGTATTACCAAGTACTTAGCCTATCCTAAAACAGTACCCTACAAAATTATCAAAAAACACATACATTTGGGAGCCATAATGAAGGGAAAAAAGAGTTAATTTCCTACTGGGATGCTGGTGA